>JAUCMS010000153.1:11040-33138 GCA_032357445.1 Enteromius radiatus | reverse complement strand
AGTGTGTATACACTATAGTGCTGGTAAGGATTGCATACAACTTCATGTCTTAAATGGGCGAACTAACCCTTTAAGTAACTAACTATTTAAGGCTTTAATTAATAAAATGAATAAACTGTTGCCAAAAGAAAAGTGCTGGAAAAATATTTTGATTGCACATTGATACATTATGGAAAACATACACTCACTAATGCAGACAAGAAGAAATCATGATTTTTAGCTATTTAAGATTTACTTTTAAAAATAAATTACTATATTTTTATGGACTCCAACATCTTCTAATTCGTAACAATTAATAAAGAACAATAACAAATAGATTAAAATAATAAAAACTATACCCATTAAAAAAAAAAAAAAAACAGTAAAAAAAATAATCACTTTATTTTTGTTGGGACACCAAATGTACCACCAATTATAGAATCACTCATATATATATATATATATATATATATTCAAGTCTGGTGAACAGGTTTGGTGACTTGAATCACATGATAGCCTTTCTCTCTTGAAAAATGGCACTAATTTTAGCCGTGTCACATTGTGCCATACTGTACAACACGACCGCCCATATTTGCAGCTGCATACGACAAATATGCCCAAACTGCAGTAATATGTAACCTACCTAATATGACCCTAACTTAACGCATTTAAAATATTTAATGCAATTAACACAAGGGTGGGGCTAGTGTTGCCACCTCACTCAAAACTGCAACAAAGGTGTGAGTCAAAGAAAGAAATTAAGTGATTTTTATGTCCATAGAAGCACTTTAAATGTAAGTAAAGTGTATAAATTGTCATTCAGTGTAACGCAATATTTATGTAAAAATTTTAACAACATGCTAACTCTGACTTACATATTGAGTACATATTAAAATATATCAAAGAATAAGGAAGCATATTAAATTATATTGTGTTTTATAAATGAGTAAATAAATCTTATTTGGGATGAAAGTAATTTATCTTTTAATGTGTCAAACTTTTTGTTGTAAAAATGTCTGACAAGATTGTTACACTGAATGACATGAATAATCAAATGTATTGTTAAATTACTAAAATATACATTTTAATCTATTAATTTAAGTCCCCATTCATAGTAATTACATAGAAAGGAAGAATAACAATCATAGGTTTGGAGCAACTTAACAGTGTGTAAACAATGAGAACAATTTTCGGCTGAACTCTCTTTAAATGAAGCGTCCCAATTTTGGCCATCCTCACAGTTCAGAAGCAATCTAACCAGAGAGCTGCCGACTCAACGGCCCACCTACGCACATGAAACAAACACCGCCAGAGTCACACGAGGAGGCGAAAATAATCAGAGTCTGAGGCAACACTTTCACAGCAAGTGTACCAAGAACTTTACTTAGAAGAAACTTTGATTTAAAATGTATTTGTTTGCTGGAAAAATCCAATCTGTAAATAGACACATTCCTTTCATGTTTCAGCTTTTAAGATGCTTGTCTAGACCATACGCAGTCTTATAACTCTCCCAGAGCCTAACAAATTTGTCATTCATGAAGGGGGCCAACAGGGGACAAATGTATGAATCAAGCATCTAAAAGACTTTAAGATCAGCAGCAACTAGTCCAAGTGAATATTTGTAGTGTTTCAGAAAATGCGGATTCACAGTTAACAATGATAAAAGGCAGCACCGATAACTGCTACATCAATCTTCATTCATTTTCCTTAAGCAAACAATATGTCATGTAGAATTTATAAAGTTGAATCCTAAATGTAATGGAACCTTTTAAGTTACCAATATGGGGCGTTTTACATTCTGAGTATCCTCTTAGAATTTTTAAAGAAACTTTGGTTGATAATTAAACACAAAATCTTTCATCAAAAGCATGTATTTGATGTGTTAACCACATACTCAAAGGCAACACAAAGGTAGTATAGAATTTATGAAAGCTACAGGGCTTTAAGGCTTCCGATCTTTATAAATACTTCAGTTTTGTCTTAAAGGGACAGTTGCACATTTTGAAAAAAGGAGGCATTTTTAAAGTGACGGCAACAGAATGTGACAACAGAGCTTTGCACTGCACAGTCTGCTTGCACACAGCACACATCTATATGCATGCAGCTCACATATGGCACCATCTGTAGCCTGGAGGACCCCAGAAGCCCCTCTCAGAATCTGAAGAATCTGTTACTGGTGATTGAAAGGTCTAAAATCATTCCTTCAATGCAATGATAATCAGTTGGTCATAAACCATCCCATTAAAAAGACCAGCATATGTTGTGCCGTGGATGCTGGTGTGCTTACAAGGCTTCTTAAAGGGATAGTTCACTTGAAAAATTTAAATTCGGTCCTCATTTATAAACACTAACTTTCTGCAGAACACAAAAGGAAATATTTCACTGTATGGAGACGTTTCAAAATATCTTCTTTTTTTAGTACAGGTTTAGCATGATGTGAGGGAGTAAATGATGCCAGAATTGTCATTTGTTGAGTGAATGATCCACTTAAATAGCTCAACCTGCACAATTTCCTCAGTTCACCATCCTCATGAGTTACATTTTGCTGATGAATACAATTCCACAAAATTAAAAGTTTAAATAAATAGTCACAATTACCTTTTTTTAAAATCTTTTTTTATTTTATTTTTTATTATTCTATTTGGTAACACTTTAGAATAGGAAACACTTGTTAACTATTAACTATGACTTCTCCCTCAATAAATTGTTAATTTGCTGTTTGTTAATAGTTAGTAAGCTAAGTTTAGGTATTGGGTATTAGGGATGTAAAATAAGGCATTATTATTTTCTTAATTAGCACTAATAAATCGCTAATATTATAGTAATATGCATTTTAATAATTGTAATTCTAATATTGGTGTAACTGTAAAATAAAATGTTATCTTATATATTAATTAAAAGGCAACTCATTTTTTTTCTTACAATAGTTTTTCTTGCAATTCAGAGTTTATATCTTGCAATTCTTTTCTCAGAATTGTCTCAGAAAAAGTTCATTGATATAAACAAAGAGAAGTCAGAATTGTGAAATATAAAAACAAATTGCGAGAAAAAAAAGTCATAATAGTGAGATAAAAATGTATTTACCTTTTATTTACAAAATAACAAAAAAAAAACACCAAACAAACAGGAGAATGCAATTAAAAAGAATTCTGAGAAAATTTAGATATTTAAAATGCAAAATATAAACTCTAAACTGTAAGGAAGATAATAGTGAGACACAATTGTGAAAAAAAGGCAAGTTACAAAAAATACATAAACAAACAAAAAAAAGTTATATTTTTATTCTATAGCAGAAATATGCCTCCATAGAAACTGTATGTTTTAAATGGTGATAATAATGGGTTTTGATGGGCAGATGACACACTGAAAACCAAATGTATATTGTGCTTACAAACAGAGGTGGAACTCAATTTGGAGGATTTTTTTTTTGGATTTTTTTTTTTATCCCATTTGTGGATCTGGATTGGAACTGATCTTACCATCACAGGTGTGCGTGTTGCAAAGAGCCTCCTCTGTGTGCAAGCCGATGCAGATGTCCCCTCCATTGGCAGGGGCAGGGCTGGTGCATGTGCGCGTTCGTTGATAGTGCCCACCTCCACAGGGCACTGAACACTGCGACCATGAAGACCAGCAAGACCAGGCGCCGTTAACTGCACAGACCAAACACGTACAAACAGATACGACATACAAAGACAAACACAAAACAATCAGGCAAGGAGGGGGACACAATCATTCAAGCATCAGATAAGCGTACACAAATGCAGTGCAAACAAGACAGACGGAGAGGAGGATGCAAACACAATGTCCCGAACACAAACATAAAAAAGCATCAATCAAACAGGCGAACACAAAACAATCCAAAAAAACTGACATAATTGGAAATTCCCACAAGGCAGACAAGGCAAGCAGACATCTGTTATGGGATGTGATGGTGATCCAGACATTCAAAGTTCAAGGCAGAATGTCGCGCTTTGTGGTTAAAACTGCTTTATTTAACCCACAAAACACTTGAGACTTGTTACACCAGCTGTTCACCTCCATTTCACTGTTTATCCTGTTGGAAAATCCAGTTTAATGTGGTAACTGATATCTAGCTGGTCCAAGCTGGTCACCATAAGCCACCTCAAGCTCGTTTGTAAAAGATCTAGCATTTACAAACCAGCTATCACGTTCAAAATCACAGCTACCACCATAAACTAGATTTTCCAGCACTGCCTGGGATAGAAGCACTGCTGTTGTGCAGTTTCCTCTCACTTTAACAGGCCCTGCCACCATCCTCTTGACGTCTCATCAGACTGATGGAGGAGAAGGTTAGGGGTGGCTCCTTCTCTCTGCACTAGAAAGCACGGTTTAACTTCAGTGGATTAGCATGTGTATTCTGGGGCATGGCTGAAGTGTGAAGACAGACCGATTGCAATCACAGTGAGTCCAGCAACCTCCCACACAGAGGGAGAAGCCGGGCGCTGAATTAGAGTGCATGTCTGAGGTCAAAACAATGATTAAAATGGTTGGCTTATGTCAGTAATGTGTTTAAATCCATGCGCCCTACCCCTCTTCCCTTCCACTTTGTCATTTCAATCCTATTTTCTCTTTCTGCCCGAGTGCAAAACAGTGTAGCAAATACTGTGGGTACCGTTCATTTGTCACACTCAGAGAGAGTTTAAAGTGGACAAAGCATTGGCAAGTAGCTGTCAATACGTCTAAAGAAACACACAAAACCATCTGTTCTGAACTTTCAGGGTGATTGGTCAGATAATTTGCACTGTGAAGGACCACAGGTGAAGTATTAGCACAAAACATGACTCTGTTTGTTTAAGCCAAAGAGGACCATTAAACCCGGAGGGGAAAAAAATGTACTACCTTTAGCTGGCTTTCCATTAACTGTTCCATTAATTGTTGTCTTTTAGCAAAATTGAACTTTTCATTTGCATTCCTAAACTGTGTTAGCACTCTTAAACAGCATTTTAGCAGCCTTTATTATCATCCTTAAACTGTTTGTCCCTGCTGAAAAAACAGCACATGCCGGTTAGGTGTGTTCTGAAGTTGGGATGCTGGTTTAGGATGGTCCTTTACTGGTTTATGCTGGTCACGTGCTGGCAAAGGACCATCTTAAACCAGCATCCCAGCTTAAAAACATACATAACCAGCATATGCTGGTTTTACAGGGTTAGCATCCTTAAACTGTCCATTAGCATCCCAAAACAGGCTAGAATCGCATACTATAGCGCTTTCAAAATGTGGCTCTGATCATTTGAGCCAAAGATCTGTTAAACCTGGAGGAAAATGTATTTTAGCATTTTTTTACATAACTGTATATTAACATGCCCAAATTGTCTGTTACCATTTAACTTGTTATCACCATACCTAATCTATTAGCACCATGTTAGCAACTGTTTTGTTATCCTTAAACTGTCCAATAGAATACAAAACATGCTAGCAATCGCATACTATAGCAATAGCCTAAAAACACTTTGCAAACATCCAAAGAGTAACTCCCTCTGTTCTTCTTTTGTACTTATTTTAACAATTCAGTTTAATGCCATTTTATTGCATACTTTATCTTTAAATTTCTGGTGCTAACTGGATTTTCTTTTTGTTTTTAAATCAGAAAAGATTTATCCTTGAGTTCAAATCTGTTTGGAATTATGGTGAAACCTCTTAATTTGACCACAGCAGGTCCCTACGGGGCTTCTGGTTTCCATTAGCTAATGAAATCAGTAATACACTTCACACACTCTAATGGAAGCAGAGGCTTTTCCAGCCCGATGAGCAACTACCTTGATTATGAGCATATGTGGGAGTCTATTTATGTGTGTATTTGTGTGCACATATGTAAATGTGCTTGTGTTTTCATGCGTGTGTTACCTGGACAGGCCTGAGGATTGCAGTCCTGATATTCTACTGGAGATCCCCGGCAGGCGGTGGGAATGCTTTTGCCCTCAGCGCTAGTACAGGTGCGCTTGCGAGTGCGGTAACCTTTGGCACACTCCTGAGTGCAAGCTGACCACATCTCCCATGATGACCAGCCAGAGCCTGTCAGGCGTACACCAGGTGTCTTCAGAAGCTCCTCAACAAGAGCTGTAAAACATTTATTGTGTGTTACAAGCTTGCAAATGTTTCAGTATTTTTCTTTCTTTTTTGTTGAATGTCTTCTTAGCCTGTACTGTTACTGTTATGATGACACTGAATCCACCTGACTAATATAGTTATTAACATATAGTTGTGAACAGTCATTTAGTTTTTTTTTTTTTTTTAAAGCACTGTAGGGATGATGTATTTATCTAGGTCAAAACCAGGAGAAGAGTGTTTTAGCACATCAATTTTTATCATCCAGAAGTCAATAAAGTTTTTGAATATGGGTTAAAAATACTGAAATAAGGTTTTTAACACAATGTCAATATATTTTCACATTTATCCTACAACAAGATACACCTGTAATAACCTCTTGTGATGCTTTTAAAGCATTTACTTTTACATCTCGAAACAGATGTTTGCTAACAAATGGTACTATAGAAGTTGTTGGTAACATTAAATGTCATCACAGTAAACCAGAAATGACTTTAACAGCCTCATTGTATTTATAACTGCATAGTTTATAGTGTACTATTCCAACTCAAATGTTCAGTAAAAACCGCTTTGAAAATAAAGACTGAAGGAGTTTTTGGCGCAGTAATATCACTCCTTGGTTGTATTGATAGAAGTGAGAGGATGTGTTTTCAGGAGTGATGAAATTACCGCGACGAGGTTGAAGTGTTATGAAGTGTTCTTCCTCCATACATTTTAGTTATCTTTTTTGTCCGCTTAGAAAATCGCTACATTTTATTTTGTGCCACCATACTTACTCGTGTAATAGTCATGTAACCGTCTTTAAATAGGGAAAACGTGGAAGTGTTTGGTGGTTTCTAAATTCATCCCTGTTTGGATTCTAAGGAATGAATGGAGTTAAGCTAATGCTAACATAGTGGAGCCCCATGCTAGAGCGATATAGTGCTCGGTCTGAGACGAGAAAGGTACGTATCAACTCATCTTATTTGAGGGAAGATCATAGTGGAATATGGAAAAACATTGACGTTTTCCTTTAATGGGCTTCCATTGTATGTTTTAGCTTATGTTTAGCTTTTTCTTTTTGGCTATTCGATTTAAGCTTCAGAATTGTATTCATTTGTGAAAATTATCATGATGAACAAAATTTTAAAGAATCATAAACTTTGTTTGCTCACAAAGCATATTTTCTGCAAGAATTCAAAAATCCTATGAAAAAACTCTGTTGAGGGAACCAGGGTGATGCTAACTTCCGGGTTGGTCTAATAAATACATCATCACTGCAGCATTCTCCCAGTGTGTTATTTTAAGGAGTGGCCTTTTCCTGTGCAATTCAAGGTTACTTAAAAAAAAAAAAAAAACGATGTCATGCTTTGTTTTACAGTATCTCTGACAAAAAAACATTCTGGTCACAGCAACTTGCACAAGGTGAATTCTGACACTCCCTTGCCTCTAATGCATTCCATGTGCACCTCAAGTGGTTGACCTCTCCCGAGTTCAGACAGCAAGATACAGTTAATCAATGTGGCGGCCGACATGCGCAAAGTGGGCAAGAGCTGAACTGTGACCCTGAACTGTCATCAAGCCAGCGGTATCGGCTAACTCAGTCAGATCTGTTCATTTAGGTGTGGGTGTGCATTAGAAGAAGGATCTATGCACTCACAGTCTGTTTCGCAGGTTACCGTCCCGTCATTGGGGCAGAAGCGTGTCTCTACCTTACGCTTGCCCAGCTGAAGCTCATGAGGGTCAGCCAGTTGGGCCCGGCAGATGTAGCGTACTCTTTGCTCCTGCCGTGCACCTCCCTGGGTTATGTTCACTGGGACCCAAGGGGTCCATGGGGTGTTTCGGCGCACCTCTGGACAGGACTCCAGATTGCATGCATGGTACTCCTGCAATGAAGATGAAAGACAAAGAGATGACATCATCCATTTGGTCATTCCTCTCGCACAGGCGCCATTACTTCACCTCTTAAGATACACGTGAAGCTCATTCTTGTGCCATCACTGTGAACAGTTAATAAAATTTAATGGCTCCTTGCTAGACACCCAAGGGGTTGTTACAATTCTTTGCAAGGAACGTTAATTTCAGTCCTAATTAAGTCGATTAAATTTGAATTAATTGCAGCTCTTAAGAGAGTTGGAGAGCAAAGAAATCTGTCCGATTTAAAATGCAAGAGCTAAAGAGCATTTTAGAGAATTTTATGCTGTTTTGATTTGTCTTGATCTATAGTTGTTCAGAAAGAGGCATTATAACATAAAACCGCACAAAATGCCACAATATGTTTTGTTGCAATGTTATTGGTTGATTACATGAAATAAATCCTAAAATCATTTAGTGTATATAACTTTCCTGGATGGAGTTCAATTTAACTTTAAATTAAACCTTTAGTTAGTCAGTTTACTACTTTAAGACTTTTGTAAATGTATAGCGAGCTATTGCAAGCATACTTCAAGTACTCTTTAAACATCTTGTATTTAAATATCAATATTATTCGAAGATCATACAGTCCTCATCAATAGAGACATTAACACACATTTTATGCTTAATATTAAGAAACCTGTACCGTGTGCAAGTAGTACTCCAAATAAAGTTTAATTATAATTTTTTGATCAGTAGGGCTACAGCTATATTTCAGTGTGTTAACAGAACTGACTATACTTAGTTTGAAATAAATAAAATATATTACTTTTAAACAAGAAATAACATCACTATTTTAAATCAAATTGTATGCAAATAGAAACAGTATATCAACCGAGGCAAGCATTCACAACTTTACCAATGAATATTTCTCTGAGTAGGTTTATTTTAAGTCTATCTCTTCACAGGCATGTTTTATTTCTTTTTCATTTTTAAGGTGATGAATGTAAATAACTACAAGGCCATTGGCAGTCCGTGTGGACTTAATGTAAGTGACAGTCTCAGAACTGCATAAATCTTCAAAATGAAACAGTGTGCTGCGTATTAGATTTGTCTAGTCCACTCAGTCTCTCCTGAATCACAAATGAGCTCCACTTTTACAGTACATCACACATATCTTTCTGGGAGGAGAGCTGCTTGGTTATCACAGTCGAGCAGGAGGCTTCAAGGCGTGTGTGTAAGTGTGTGTGTGTGTACTTCAGGTGTACGTACCAGCGCACATCCTGGACAGCTATTTCCATTCTCACAGTTCCTGGAGCGAGAGTGCACCCCTCCTCCACACTCTGAGCTGCACTTGGACCAGGGCGACCATGATGACCAGAAGATGGGCTGAGGGCATGACACCTTCTCATTGCAGAATCTGGTGAGCATAAAAAAGGTGTTTGACTCGTATCATGGGTTTAAGTCAGGCCTGCTCAGAGTTGATAAAACTCAAGAGAAGTGTTTAAAGGGGTCATATTATGAGAAAAATTCCCACAGGTTTGACAACATTGCATATGGTTATGAGATTCTTGTAAACCTGGCATTTGATATTACTGACATCCAACCTACACTACAGGCTTCACATCTGACATCTAAAGCACAGGGGAAGATTATCGGATTATAATGCTTTTAAATTTAACTTGCACTTGAAATGCACTTAGTATCATGGAGTTTTTAAAACATCTTGGATTAATATTTATATTAATATAAATTTTCTCTTTTCATTTTAATTTTGTTGTGTTTTTGTCATTTTTACACACACATGCACACACTATGTATTTTTATTTCAGTTTTTGTTTTACTTATATTATTACTACATCAAGTTAAATAATGTAAAGTAAAATAATCTACTAAATTAAATTAAGAGAAATATTGCCTTGTCAACTAGCTAAAATAAAAACAATTTTGTTAACAAAATACTTAAAGACTTTATATATAATGCATCATAAAAGTAGCATTAATTATGCCTTGTAATGCACCTTTGTATTAACCACACTATAACACTTTTTATTGTTACACTATGCATTTTAAATTTAGTTGTAATTATTTATGACAGGATATAATATATTGCAACGCATATTATGAATAATTATAATTAATAATGCATTGAACATAAAGGCTTTAAGTGAAGTGTTTCCAAAGCTTTTTTCATATTTTATTTCAGGTAACATTCATTTTTTTATTTATTACAAAATTTATTTATCAAGTGACAAAAACATGGTTTATTTTATTATAAAGTTTTCCATTTTAGATTTTAGTTTTAGGTTTTGTTAACTCTAATACACTGACTTATATGCAGACATGGCAAACACACACACACACACACACACACACACAAAATCTTGCATAAATGTAAACAAATTAATCTAAAAATAATAAATTCTAAATTCTTCTTGTATAAATCAATCTACTCAGGCTTCAGAAAACTTTGATTGATTTTCATATGTACTACTTCTATGGTGTTTTTGTCCTTGAATTTTATTGAAAAAATTTATATCATAGTTTGGAGCAACTGAGAAAATAATGTCAGACTTTTCATTTTGGCACACAAGCAAATACAGGCAGATTTAATTATAAGGATCACTGAATAAAAAAGTTAATACTAAACTAAATAATGAATATATATGTTTGATGTAAAAACATTACAAGTGCACCCCAGGGGGTTCATAAAAAAAAAAAAAAAATCATGTATGATACACCCCCTTTAAAACGGGTCATGTATGATAAGAACCCTTTTAAAATAAACTGACTAAGAAAGATTAATCTTTCTTGTATGAAAGTGAATCAAATCTAATTTGAGGCTCCTTAATTACATTACCTAATCTTTATTTAATAACTGATGGATATCTAAATATAATTATGATATGTTTCAGGTCTTGATTTCTACATTTAGATGTGCAAGAAACTTACCTCTGTTCTCTGCTTTGCCCCACACACACTCTGCCGCCATGCCTGGGCGAAGGATTGTTACAGGATCGCTGCCGGACTTCAAACCCAATCTCACAGCTTGTACTGCACTGGCCCCAGGACGACCAGGGTGTCCAACCTCCATTCCTGCAGAAAAACGAAAGAAAGTAAAAACAGTGAGCATCAGTGAACCTTGGCAAAAAGTGACGGGCACAAGCCTATTTTCTCATTTGGGATATAGAAATACTTCTTTTTTTTTTGGCAGCACTGCTGCATTTGATAAGGCTAATGTGACGTGATGGAAGAGAAAGAGGACAGGTTCGGTAAGGAATTTTGATCGGGAAACATTCTCAATTTGCTAAAGTGCTTGGTTCCTGCAGCGCATCTCGTGTGATGAGAGAACTGCCACTTCTGGTAAAAACACAATTCAGTTTCAGCACCTAAGATGCAGGATGGCAGCAAAAGGAAAAAATAAATAAATAAGGAATAAGTGTTACACCTCAGGTGTGCATTATTTTTCTTATAATTCAACAATTATTCTGCTTATACTATGGTTGTCACACCTCAAGACGTCGATCAGATGATATAAATCAAGGTATCTGTCTGTTTTTTGTACTTAAAACACTATTGTGACTAGGACTAACACCTCCTTTGTTCATTCCAAAAAATCATTTTAGACCTACAGTATAAAGGAGGCTTGAGACTAATAACAGACTAAAGCAGTTAGTTATGAGTGTGTGTGTGTGTGTGTGTGTGTGTGTGTGTTTGTGTGTGAAAGATAGAGTGTGCACCTGGTATTTACCACCTTATGGGGACAAATTGTCCCCACAAAGATAGGAATACCAGTATTTTGACCTTGTGGGGACATTTGTCTTGTTCCCATGAGGAAACAAGCATATAAAACATACATAATTAAGTTTTTTTGTAAATCTAAAATGCACATAGTTTCCTGTAAAGGGTAGGTTTAGGTGTAGGGTCTGTGTAGGACAATACAGTTTGTACAGTATAACAACCATACGCCTATGGAATGTCCCCATAAAGCATGTAAACCCAACATGCGTGTGTGTGTGTGTGAATTACCCCCAGAGTTTCTCAAAAATGTTCGGCTAAAACAGTGAAACTTTAAGTTAATGCACTGTGCTTCGTCTGAACCGATTACTTAAACCTATTTTAGATCAATTTTTAAATCATCTTAAAATCATTTTAATCAATCAGTTTTTTTTCTTTGTTTTAATATTGTGATCACTGTTTTTATGATTGTTCTACTTCCTTTTTTTGTGATTATTGTTTTATTATTGCTTTTATGATTATTCTACTTGAATTACCTCTGTGTATGAAATATGTGCTATATAAATAAACTTGCCTTGCCTTAATTCTCTTCACTTACAAGGTCTTGTTACCTCGCTTGTGAGACGTCATGCTGTTTTAAGTTGATGTTGTTTTAAGTTGATTAAGTCGTCAGAGTAGCGCTAACAACATTAGCGCATATGTTAATGTGTGTGCGTCTCTGAGGGCGAGAGAGCAGAAGAGATAGGGTATGTGCTTGCCGTACATAATAAAAAGTCATTTTGTGGCAAATCAGCAGCAATATCTATGGTTGTAAGACCTTTGAAATAATAGAAACCATTTAGAGAAGTGATATGGTCATGTAATGTGGTCAAAGAGTTGCCTGGACCTTTGCTCTACATGCATTTCCCTGAAAATAATAGCTCACCTTATAACATTCGTTAGCCAATCAGATTCAAGCATTCAACAGCCCTGTAGTATATCTTAATTTTAATTATTTGCCTGAACTATTCCTTTAAGGAAATCTTTTCACTTGCCTTGAGCAGTTGGACACCTCAATGGTGGGACCCTCGCAGTTTTTACCTCCACAGCGAGGGGGCGGACTATCGCAAGCCCGTGATCGACAAAGACACGTACTAATTCCTTCACCGTCATCATGGCTACAGGGTTGCCATGGAGCCCAGGGCCCGTATGCACCATCTGCGGTTTGGTTCCTCAGCTGGATTAAATGAGAAAAAACGTGTGAATTTGAAGGTTGGGTGCGTGCTGAATCTCAGTCCTAAAAAATAATGACCACAAAGCAGCTGCCTCAAGTGATGTTATCAATCATGCGGCATAGCACCTTTCACGCAACACAGATTTCAAAGCTGCAGAGGGAGACTGACTGAGCGCTATGGAGACGGCGGACATGTGTCGAAACATCAGTCATGCATGAGGCAGTGAGTGAGGTGGACTCTTTAAACGGCTGGTCCTTACCGGACAGGCAGTGATGTTCTGGAACCACTGGCTCATGTTAGAGCTGTCCTCGATTGTGGTGCAACGCCGCTGCTTTCGGTCCCAACCACAGTAAGGGTCTCTTGCATCCAAACACATCCTAAAATAGAAGTAAAGAGAAAGGAAGAGAGAGAAATACGCAAGGGCATATTTTTTAGATTAATACTGGAAAGATGTGTTTAATCAAAAGTGACATTTATAATGTTAAAAATATATCTATTTCAAATTAATGTGGTTTTTAACAGTCTATTTATCAACAAATCTTGATGAAAATGCATCATGGTTTTCACAAAAAATATTAATAATATTAAATGAATATTATTAATTAAATATTTCTTGAGCACCAAAGCAGCATATTCTGAAGGGTTATGTGAAACTGAAGACTGGAATAATGAAAATTTGCCTCTGCCGTGACAAGAATAAATTTCATTTTAAAATTAGTGCTGTCAAACAATTAATTATGATTAATCACATTCAAAATAAAAGTTTTTGTTTACATAACATTTTTATGTGTATTGTGTTTATTTGTTATGCATGTATAAATACACACAGATTCAGTATATATTTTAAAAATATTAACATGTGTATATATTTAAATATTTAAATTGTTATATTTTATATTACATATAAATAGATTTAATATATAAACAACATATTGTTCTTAAATATATACATGCATGTGTTTGTATATATATATATATATATATATATATATTTATTTAATAAATAAACACAGTACACACTCATAAATTATGTAAACAAAAACTTTTTATTTTGGATGTGATTAATAATGATTAACTGTTTGACAGCAGTATTTAATATCATTTACAATAGAAAAACACGTCATAAATTAACCAGTAAACCATCTGAATCGAAGTTATATAAAAGGCATTTTATAACAAAATTCAGGAAGAACACACACGAACGATCAGCCAGCTGACGCCAATCTCTCCATCACCTAATTACCCTATCAGTAACTCTCTCCTCCACCTTAAAATCCCGCTCACTTCCTAATTCTAGCACCTTCGTTTTCTTTTGAACCCCACCACCTTCCTCGCACAGCCTCCTCAAGTCAACAAGCCAAATCGCATTATTTTTCAATACTGGTTCCTTCCTCCCGGGGACAAGCAGGGACCTGACAGGGCTCTGAGCATCACTCAACCCTTGCCTTCTAGGGGTAGATTCCCCTAGGGCTCCGGGTCCGTCAAGTTCCCTGCCTGTTCCCCGGAAAGTTGCCAAACAAGCTTATCATTAATCACAGAGGAAGTGTGAATTAGTGAAATGATAAATTATAGTATTGATTTACTATATATTATTATACAATTAACTATTATATTTTTTTATATATGAATAAATATTAAATATATTTAATATACAGAATTATAAACAGTACATATGAATCTAAACTTTTGTCACCCAGTCCATGAAAGATATTGCATAACGTCGAATAGCATGGTTTTAGCTCAATTTAATTTGGTCAACACCTGCTTTTCGCGATCCAATAAATTCTCTGAAAATAACTGAATAATGTCAAGTTGAACATCCTGCTGCATTCATAAAAAGGTAGTGAAAGACAAATGGGTTGCAAACGGCAATTCACATTGACTTTTAAAGTGAAGAGACATCCAACATCTGCTTCCCTTGCCCAACATCGTAGATTAAAAAGCTTGCACATTAACTGACAGCAGCCCTAGGCGCTACAGTTCCCTGATACAAATCTAAACCACGCCTGGGAGAATTTACCATCCTTTCTACAAAACCCTTGCTACGCAACACCTTAAAATTGATTAAATATTTGTAAGCTGCTAAAAAAAGAGGTCTAATGAGGTGTAATTAAATCTAAACCCACTAATGAAGTTAAGCCATGAGTGCTGTTTCAAGGGCTCAGGAATTTGGGGCGGTGTGTTAGTAAAGCACCAGCAGCCTCACAAACTTCCCTTTAGCTTGAAAGGCTTGTTTTTGGCACAAGTGTATCAGTTTGTTTGCGCTGGCCCTCTGGCATTCCAGCCTCAAGGTTGAGGAAACACACAGAGTGTTGATACAGTACAGAGTGCCAAGACTGAATCCTGCCGAGAAGGGAGCTCAAACTGGGTTGAGTGCTAAACCCCTCCAACGCTTCAGCTCTGTCAGGAACATCAAGGCAAAAGGAGAATAGCATAGCTTCCTTCAACAATTTCATTTACTTAGATTCTGGACGAACCTCTTATTAAATGACAAAAAGTGAATGTCATCATGCGTGCAGTGTTGATTAAAATCTAATTTCTCTTTTTTTAGTGGAACTAGAGTTGTCATAATACCAAAAAATCCATTAAGCAAGAGCAATGGTACTGTAGGTTCCTCTTCATGAATCATTATTCATCTGATTTGTTCGAAACTACTGATTCAGTAAGGAACAAATCAAGTGCTAATCTTTATGAAGGACTCGTTCAACTATTACTGTAATCAGTTCGTTTAAAATGCTGAATGAAATGAATAAAATAAATTGTTTATTCACAGTAAATATAAAGTTACGACCTGTGGCTCCAAACATACCCCTGTTTAGTGAGCCAAGGGACCCAACCAGATTTCTTGCGGCGCGGGAATAACAGTCGCTAACTCTGGTGTAATCTGAACGGGAGCGGGAGGTCTAACAATATAGCGGTCCCGATGATTTTTCGGAACAGCGTATCTGTGATTTCCTTCTCCTTATTGAGCACCGGTACGACCAGTGCTCACGACTGTTACACATCCGCGCATAATCTGGGAGTGGGACTAAGAAAACTATCCCGCGCAGACCTCTAGTCTGAAGAGCATGACACAGATGGAAACTAAGTTGCACTTGTTTTTTTCTACATTGCTGAAGAAAAAAAAGGCTCAATCACGTTCTGAAGCAGTATTAGGCCAAATGCTTTTCTGTTTGACCACTTGAGAAATCAACGTTTATTAATTTCTTTCATTGCAAAATTATTAGCCTATTTCTAACTGTATTTCTATGTTATGAAAAGCTCCACGTTCGTGTCCATGTTCATCATTCCATTTAATTAAACTCAAATAAAACGAAACATATTTGTGTATTTTCCATTTATTATTTATTTATATTCAAAAGGGAAGCAAGTGAAACAAATAATAGAGTAGTGGGAAGAAGCGAAAATAAAACTACTTCTATATGTTTACCTGGGCTTTTGCGGGCGGGAGCGGGACAAAACTTTAATACTGCGGGCAGGAGCAAATAATATATATTTTTGCGGGAGCAGGACTAAAAAAAACTATCCCGTGCAGACTTCTAGTATGATTCTCGCTTGGGGTCCACGAGCCCCCAGATTCAAATCCTGTACGAGCCCGCATTTTGTTACAACCTCTGGCTCCAATAAACCCCAACAAAGGAATATCAAAGGCGGATATCAAAAGTAACTCAAGAATGATTAACACATTAAAAAAAAAAAAAAAATTAATGTTAATATAACCATCAGTAAAATCAGTGATGTAGAGAATAAGGTGTATCCTCGCCCTCCCCGGCCTTCAGCGCCGCCCTTCTCCAGGTTCCCGACAGGAGTGGGCGGATGAGATGGGTCTGGCGGCGTGTGATGAGGCGCACCTGAAGTGAATCGCCATTAAAGGATCAAGCGCGCCTCTCCTCGAGAGACCGGTCTCTTCCCCTGTGCATGCACACTGGTGTCCTCGTGGGTCCGGGAAGGAGGCGGGGGAGCGACGTGGAGCTGACGCTGGAGGAGCGAGCCGTCCAGAAAGCAAGCCATTGGAGAGCGAGCCACGAAAGGTGCAAGAGACGCCGGAGCCGCTCGAGATGTATGCCGCTGCGAGATGCGAGCAGCCGGAACTTTACTAAAGTAAACAAGCATTTTCAATTAATTATCTATAGGGGCTGTGTTGGCAGGCTCCTGAGGGGGATTGTGGGATTGACAGTGGAGCGGAACAAGCAGTAAGAGCATCAAAACATTTAGAAATACTCAACTTTATGCAAAACTGCTTAAGTCATCTGGATTCAGTCCTAAGACTTTTTCAGAAGCGGGTGCATGCAGTGTGAATTCTGCATCCTGTCAATATGAGTATACAAATATACACCAGTTGCATCAGATGTGAGGTGCGGGAAACAGGCCTGATTATCATCTTCTCATTTGTTTCTGAATATAACAGCAGCTATAATGGAACGGGAATAAACAACAGTAAATTAGCTGAAGCGCCTATAGAGGTATACAGTTAGTGCACAATTGAAGACATAAATGACTCCGGCCAATTAAAAGAATGCGAGAACGGAGAGAATAACGATATCTTCCTCGCGCACATCTAAAGCCCAATTACCCCCCATTACAGAGGGCAGAAACACAAGCCCTCAGGGCGCTGACCTGCGAGAACTACCCATTTAAACAAAAACTTTCGCAGTGATTTCATTAATTACATTGGAAAGATCCACTCCCGCGTACCAAAGTGAAAGCCAGCCGTCCATGTAATCTCTTAAGACTATGAAAATGTGCCGGCGTGGAAGGAATGCTGATTTGACATTCTGCTTGGCATACAGCAGTAGCCTGTTTTACTGATGAGCTCAGGAGACATGAACACAGCCCTGGGGCATTGCCAGGACCGGCTGCTCTCAGGACTGTGCCAGCTGACCTAGTGAGGAAAAAAACTTCAATTAATGGCCTCCTAAAGGTGTTTTTTTTTTTCTCCCAAGTTCTGCGACTTATACTCCGTAAAGAGAGATTTTCACAGGCTGACCACCGTCTCTGAAGGAAAAGAACAAGCACAGCAGAAAAAAACTGCCGTCTAGCCTTGCACACAGCTCAACTTTTTAAAAAATAAACCGCTGGAAAAAAATAAGTTGGTGCAATTGATACAAGGTTCCTATGCATGGGAGAAGTGAACATAAACCGACATGAATCACAATGCTGTATAATTTAGCAGGGTTTCCTTACAGCGCACGGCTTCAGCAGCAAAGCCAGAAGACATTGCTTGTAAAATGTTAAATAGTGCAAAAAATAAAGTAACACATAAAACAACGTGGCAAGACAGTGGACAGAAGACGATCAATCTTTCTTTCTCCTTGTTGGTTTAATAGACGTTTTAAAGTCATTGGGAGGGCTGTAAAAAATACTGTCTATTTTATAGGCCTTTAAAAAAGATGAACAAAGGCAAATAGTTATTGCCATCCTTTTAATAGCAATTCATGACCTTTTCATTGTAAACAAGGGCTGAGGTTTTATTTTTTATGGATGTACTGTACGCAGAATCAATAGAACCAGCTTCGTAATTTTCCAGCTATCCAAGTTTTGTCACACATTTTTGCATAAAAAACTATCAATTGAACAATAAAAAAATCTATTATATTCTTTGCATGTTAAATACAGTATTCCAGTGAAAAATCTCTAATCAAATTAAAAATAAATAAATAAATAAATATATTTTCTCCATATGATCCCCCTTTGATATTTAGTTTTTTTTAGGAAACCGCCAGAGCCAAACAGGTCCCATAAATTTCAGCTTGAGAGATTTCCACACACACCGATCGCTGACAGCTTAGAGCAGACAGAGATAAGATGGTCAGATGCTTTAATGGCTTCATCTCAGGAGAAGAAGAAAAGATGCTATTTGTCAGAAGTTCAGGACAGCGGGGTTTGAGACATATTGCCTGTCTTAATCAAGAATGGGAGAAAGCGCATGAGAAAAATGGCTTCAATTTTGGGACTCTGCCAGTGGAGAGTCAGTTAAAAGCCAGTGGTAATAAATGCTCTCACCTTCTGATTACTTTCTTTCCCTGCCTTTCCTCTCTCTGCAGCTCGTCCAGTTGCTCAAGCGCTGGGCAGCGTGCTCAAACAAGCTGCAAGCTCTCAAACCTGGTGTTTTTTAGCACCCTGTTGACAAGCTGGAGGCAACAGGAGCTGTAAATTGTTTGGGTCAGATGGGGGCCTCTGAAATGAGAATTTCTTACAGGCTGGCCACAAGGTAAAGGACAAAGTGCCTTCAGGAAATACATTTACCACCACATAGCCAGGGAGTTTGATGATGTGATCATAGCAAAGCAAAGTCAATTTGTGCTGTTTAAATTATGGTAATTAGGAGTTTTTGACTGGAAACTTCTTCAGTAGTTACATCTATATATATAGTTCTCTTTTTTACAGTCTGCTGCACTTTCTGTGTCTTATTTTTAAAAGCATATAAAGGTGAATTAATGTAGTGATTAAAAATGTTGCTGTCATCAACACAAACCACATACAGAACCTTTTTGTCGTTATGAGGGTTGCCGTGGAAACAAATAATTTGAGGATTTGCTCAGAGTAGAATCTCAGGTTGTCAGCTCGTAATTGCGCTAATTTTAACACACCGTGAATGCAGCATTACGGCAGACACAATTATGCATGTGCAACCTGAGGTTAAGCACACAATAGTGATGGCTCACGATTCCCTCCCTGCGAAGATCAAACCAATCATTTTTGTGAGATTTTAGTAATTTGTGTAAGATCCAATGTCATTTGGCGATGCTTCCTTGACCTGTGGGGAATTAAATATTGCTGTTTATTATTATGTCGGTATCACTTTACAATAAGGTGTAATTTGTTTTAATGTATTAATTAACATGAATGAATTCTTTACTTATTACACTCTTTATTAATCTTTGTTAATCTTAGTTAATAAAAAATACTGTCGTTCATTGGTTGTTCATGTTAGTTCAGAGCGCATTACCTAATGTTAACAAACACAAGCTGGGATTTTAATAATTCATTAGTAAATGCTTAAATTAACATTAACTAAGATGAATTAATGCGGTAGAAGTTCATTCTTAGTTCATGTTAACTAATGTAGTTAATTAATGTTAACTAATAAACCTTATCATAAAGTGTTACCATTATGTCTTGTTATGTTGATGTTCAAAAGTTTGGGGTCAGTAAGTTTTTTAAAATGAAAGTATCTTATGTCTATCAATGTTGCATTTATTTGATATAAACTCCACCCTCAATACCATGACCCCCAACTGCTCCCCGGCCGCTGCAGCGATAGCAATATCTGCTCCGGGTGTGTGTTCATGGTGTGTGTGTGCGTGTTTGATCACTTCTCACTGCTGTGTGTGTGCACTTGGATGGGTTAAATGCAGAGCACAAATTCTGAGTATGGGCCACCATACTTGGCCACATGTCATGTCCTTTTCCTTTTTTCCTTAAAAGTAGCTATATTAAAACAATAAAATAACATTTGTAAAATGCATTGTTCATTGTTTGTTCATATTAGCTAATGTTAACAAATGACACCTTATTTATATTCTTTAATACATAGAAAGCTCATAATAACAGTATGTCTTCAATATCACTTTTGATCAATTTTATGTGGCCTTGCTAAACCTAATATAAACTCTTTATTGGTAGTGTATATGTGTATATAAACTATTCTTAAATTAATAACCTGATGATAAAAATTACCTATTTAAGTATCTTCAGAGCATACACAAAAATATTTTAAAAAACACATGAAATATTGTCACAAGGCTTAAAAAGAGTCAAAAATAAACATTCAGGTCCAGCTCTACACCCCATCATCCAAAAACTGCAACATGGAGCGACTGCTACAGCAAAATCCCCATAAATGGATACCATCATCCAAAATTACGTCCTAAATAGTGACCAAATATCTCTGTAGACATGGGAACATGGGTTTGCCACATCAGAAGAAGCAGGAAAGGAAAGCTGTAAAAACATATTTGCGGTTTTCCAAGTAAAGCTTGTGGTTTGGTTTGTTTGCTGTATACTCTAGATGTTTATAACCTCAAACCCACATTCCTAACAGCACTCCAAGACTTCATCATCTCATCATCTACACATTATCACATCATCAAAACTGTCAGCACTAACTGCGCTGCTGTCTCTAATTAGGCTGTTGAATGTAAAATACTTCATCACTAACTGACCTAAGTCAGGGTAGACGCCATCATTAATTTGATGAAAATGAAGCTGTTAGGAGCTGTCATGATCTCAGGTCACGTTGTATTATTACAACCTACAGTATGTTTTGTTCTTTGTTCAACGGAAAAATATGTGGAAGACTATATGTGGTTGGCTGAACCAGGGGCAAGTGAACCCAAAGACACTCTAATTATTCAGTACTTTCTAATTAGTCAAGCAGTCATTTTGAAAATATAACATTTACTATAAGGTCCATTGCCACATATGTGTAAATGGTGAATGTCAGTACCTTTATTGCACAAACCTCCAATACTCAGTGTTTTGCTGTCACTGGTAGTCTCCAACATCAGCTTCCACATTAGCTGCGTCCTTCATTAGGAATCACAGTCTTTAAGATTATCGATCTGGCCCAGCCGGTTGGTCCCTTTAGATCCCGTCAAACAATCAGCCGGCTGATCAGAGTAAATTAGTTTTGCAAATCAGAGGCGAGAGGCTAAGGCCCATGAACATGAGCAGAAAAGAGAGTTTCCAGGGATCAAACTTAATTATTGCACTGCTTTCAAAGCCAGAGCCACCAACAATGTAGATTAAGTCATTAATAAACGCTTCTCCAAAGGCAAGACCGGCGAGACTTCAGGAGCTTTCTCTTTGTTTCTTTTCATCTGTAAAGGAAAATAGCAGCACAAGGGCAGCAACTGTGAACAGAAGCAGAATGATTTCAAAGTAATTATTCGCAGAGCCATTATGTTTTGAAAGCCTGCTATTCTGTTTTGTCCATTTTGTTTGCATTGATTTGATTTGTTTCCTTGCAACAAGGGCAACACAGACTTGTCTCTCATATCACTGATGCAATCTTACATGCCTTATTTGCATTTAACCTACAGAAACTTTCTTTAGATTGCTTTGGTTCAAAGAACAATTTGATAAACAACAATGTGTCTGATATGGGGTGTCAATATAAACCTTGAAAAAAAATTATTATTACTATTATTTTTTTTTTTTTGACAGATTTAACAAAACGTCATCAGGGTATAAGGTAGGGGAGAGTGGGGGCAGTTGCAACACTTTTTACATTTCCTTCAGTTTCTCAGCGACCGTTTGTTTTAGA
>JAUCMS010000153.1:0-10940 GCA_032357445.1 Enteromius radiatus | reverse complement strand
ATTTGTGTTTTGCACTTAAGACATAGAGGTGAAAGGGCAGTGTTAAATGTATGTCTACGGTTTGGTGAAATATGCAACCTGTGCACAATCTTAAATTGTATTGCTTCGGCACGGTTACATACTGAGATAGATTTGGCATATTTCCAAATATCCTCCCATTCTTCCTCACTTATAGAGACTGAAAGTTCCCTTTCCCAAGTAGATCTAGTATTCAAAACCATTTGTTTCTCAAATGTACTACTAAGTACCTTATATAACAGACTCACAGTTAAATGTTTAAGTTACTGGCCAACTTCTACTAGCCAAAAAACAAAAAACAAACAAACATGGAAATAAACCATTTAAAATAATAAAATAATGTTTTGATATTTTAAACACTGAATACTGAAATTATTTAAAATGAAAGATGCTTTAAATGTAAAACTAAAACTGCGAGTAGGTGGCAGTAAGTCACTGTTAAGAGAGTCATTACGATTGAACCGAATTGCGATAGGAACGAATCACCGTCGTGTTGCTCAGAGACGCGAAACAGTGCTGTGGATTTTTTTTTTTTCCCGAAATATAACAAGAACAGCCAATATTGTGTATAAAACGTAAGTCTCTTGATATTAAGCTATTATTTATTAAAAAGTCAATATCCCATTTGTAACCATGCACATTTTTTAAAGAAAAAAACGGCACTCTTTGGGTGATATATTGAATAACAATATGAAATTATATAAATTAATTAATTTTCTGCCTCCTTATCTTGAATTATATAATCATTCTTTATGCGGTCATGCACTCATTTATTCAGATTTCATCACGTCGCGTATGTGTGCAATATACTGTCATTCTGTCTCAGGAGTTCAGTATCTTCCCTAACATATCTAGATTTGGCTTGCATAAACTTCCCAAAGACATTAACAAGTGAACATAATTTACAAAAAGCAACCCGACAAATTGGCTAGTGATTTGACAACGTTACCCGCTACAGGATTTGGCGGGCTGGCGGATGTTAATTTCAAACCCTGTATCTTCACCCAACAGAGGACAATGAACAATAAAAGTAGTTTTTTTTTATTTTCCAATTCCAAATCTGAAGCTGCAATCTGTAATGTTTTAAGAAACTCATGTAAAACCATCCTAAAAAGTTGATGTTCTGCCTCACTACAACAGTCGACCATAATATGACCCCAAATGCTGTCCAACTGTGAAGACTTCCCCAAAATAGCCACCACACTCCTGCACTGCCAAATCTGACGGTGCTGTAATATGTGTGTAGGTGTGTGAAAAGGGCCAGTGTCTTACAAAACAATGTTTCTGAAGGAGGTGAAGACAGATCATGACAACATTAGAAAAAGGCTTTTCAGCATGTTGTAAAATAGACAAGAGTTATGTGTGTGAGAACGTGTTTCCACAGATGTTAGACTGGTTTCTCTTGCTGTGAGGAGATAAGTGATGTAAGTAAGACACGACAGCACACAGGAACACTAACCCTGGAGCAACCTGAGGTTAAGTTCCTCGCTCAAGAGCACGAAGATGAATGTACTGCTGCAAACCATTACAAGACAGCCTTCTGCTTTTACCAGCCATAATTCATATTGATTGACTGAATGAATGAATTAAATAAATTGAGTAAGTGAATGAATAAAAGACTAAATAAATTAATCAATTAAACAATTAAATTTAATAATTACAGTAAATGTAATTATTCATTCATCAATATATTAAATGAATGAAAATATAATAAATAAATAAAATAAATAAATGGATGGACAAATTAACCAATTAATGGCTCACTAAAATAATGAATGAATAAAAGGATGAATCAGTCAATCAATCAGTTAGTGAGTGAATTAATGAGTCAATGAAATAATAAATGAATGAATGAATGAACCCAAACATTCATACATATCATCACCATCTTTATTTTCATCAAAGTACCTTAATGTTTAATAAACAACCTATGACTGACAGTTTTCTAGAAGTCAGTGCTTTCTAGGAAATTCTGAGAGTGCAGAATCTGCACAGTTTTGTTCGTAGCTAAGCACCCCATGTTTGAATTACACAAGACAGTATGAGCCAGTATGGGTCTTTAGTCTTGGCTTCTGAGCAAGTTCTGTTCATAAAACCTCTCAGTAAGTAGATATGTGGGTAAAATTGCCTGGAAGCCCTCACTCTAACCTATCATCAGGATACTTCATAAAGAGTAACGCTGGAAAATGATAGGAGAAGGCAGAGACAGATTGAGGCTTTTAATAAAGAAGTATAGTGTGGTTTCCCTCACCTAGAGTGATCTTGCTACACTGAGAATTAAAGTTTGGGATCTGATTAGCATAACCAAATACAAAAGCGCTGGCGGTGAGGAGATGGGCATCTACTGCTGAATAAATCAGAGATGGTGAATGGAAGAAAGAAAAATGCAAAGACTTTCTCTGATTCTCCTTCAGAATCTTTCCATTTACATTTAATATACGATACACCACATTTACTATTACCTATTTCTGCTTAATAAGTAAATGCAACTTCAAACAGATTGAATTTTTTAAAATGTCTAAATGCGATTGCTGGATAGAAGGTGGATTTATGAGTAAACGACCATTCACCAACCACTCAAGACTGCTGCTTTTCTGAGTGAAAATCTGTGGAAATCCCAGACCATTTTTTTGTTTTTTTCCCCTCAGTGGACATGTCTTGTGTGTTCAGCGTATATATGCACACGCATGTGACCGTCAGCCCAGGCCTCTATTAGTAGGCCATTGCCCTTTGAAGAGGCCATTTTTGCTCAGTGGCTGCCTCCTCATTTTGAATGACATTTTAAATTTCAGGTGAGCACAAGGAAAACATTGACCTTTCTGCCCAGAGGCCCGTGGAATCGATAATCAAGGAATTAAGTGAATTAGTCAGCGCTAGCGCTAGCGCCGCGTTCTAACCAAGGGAGGGTGGAATAATGTTGAGGTGTAATGATAAACTCAATGGCTTGTGAGTAATGCTTCATCAAATGGCTATCCACGAGTCACCGAGTCTCATGTTATTAAAAATCCTTCTTTTTGTGAAGATTGCTCACCATTTAAAGTCTAGACATGTAAAGTGTTAGACATAGCTGATTTCTACATCGCTGCCTCATTGAAGTGTCTGCTAATCACAGCACTCGTAGGTTGTTAATGAGAATGAACCGAATCTACGTTAAGCATCATTTCTACCCATTAAGTCTATTATTTAATTCAATAAAAGTGCACAAGCCTCACAGTGAGATCATGCTTGAGGGAATGAATGCGTTCCATCATTGTGAGACTGGAATGAATTAGTGCTAAATAGTAACATGGGTGCATTTCTTGGTCGATTTGAGTATTTTTACTATTTATGTATGCTAATTTTGCATCTACATTTGCTTATTTTTGGAAAAGAGGCACAGTGCCAAAGCGTTACAAAACAGACCTGTTACGAAGTTCACAAACAGAAGATTTATCACTTTTGGAAACTCAAAAAACTAGCATGTGCAGCCATTCTCATTTCTGTATTTTGTAATGAGTGGTACTGCGAAGAGTCAGATTCCATTTAAAACCAGATTGTCTGCTTTCATTTCGCTGCCGCCAGCGTGCCTTTGGTTGCTTTTTACCATTTCGTCTAAGTTGCTTCTGAGAACAGCTTGTCACGACCTCTCCGAAGAGGAGTCTTAATTGCTGTCTGAGCCCTGTTAAATGGCACGGTACATTAAGGCATTCATAATTTGCAAAACAATACTAAAACTCATTTGAAGAATGTGCCCTCCGTCACATTTTGTGTGAGTAAGCGTGCAGCCAATACGTTGGTGTAGGTGTGGAGGTATACTTCAGACCAAATGAGGTTACTGGGGCTCTCAAATGAGCGTTTCTGACTGGTTCACTGTGTGGGAGGTGATTTGCCTGAAAATTGGATGATAATGATTCAGGTTTAAGGAAAAAACAAAGCAGAAGAAATGCGTTAAAGGGACAGATCACCCAAAAAATGACATTTCTGTCATCATTTACTCATCTTCATGTTGTTTTAAACCTTCGTGATTTTCCTTCTTTATTTCTTTCTTTCTTTTTTAAATACAAAATTAGATATTTTAAAGAACCTCATAAAGCTTACATACATTAATATATTTAAATGTTTGTGGTCAGTAAACATTTATGTTTTTATACATGTTTTTGAAAGTAGTTTCATATGCTCAGCAGGCTGCATTTATTTGATCAAAACACTGTAAAACAGTAATAATTGTTTAATATTATTACATTTTAAAATAAAGGTTTTCTATTTTATTATATTTTTATAATGCAATATATTCAAGTCTGTTACATGATTTTTCAGAAATCCTTCTAATATATTGATTTTGTACTCAGGAAATATTTATTATCCATGTTGCAATCAGTTGTTTTCATTTTTGTGAAAAACAGTAATACTTTTATAGGGGTTTTCATTATTCATTCCTTTTTGGAGCTTAGCTGAAAAAAACAAACACTGTCTGCTACCATTGAATTAAAAACAGCAGTTCAGACATACAAAATGTGTAATATTGTTTAAAAACAACATGACAATACTGCATGTACACGACTGAGTGCATTATTCCTTTCAGAGGTTCTGTTTTTATTGACTCATGAGATTTCATAAATGTAATGCAGACATGAACAAAATCCATAAAAAACAAACAAACAAACAAACAAACAAACAAAAAACATACATTAATATTCAAATGTTATGGGTCAGTATGATTTTTTTTTTACTTTCCTTGTACATGTATGCACTATATGAAAGATGCTTCAAACACTTTGATATTCACCATTTCTTTAAAATAAATTATTGATACTGTTAAAACATCTTGTTATGGCAATCTGAAAAATGCCAGTCTTAACTCAAAAGCATAAGTTCTATACTGACCAATGTAAACATCTCTGTTCTATCCACCATTCAGTAAAACCAAGCGGGTATCTGATGCTTCAAGGACAAAATATCACAGCACTGGTACTAAGGGATTTGAGCGGCTGGCCAGGCAAAACATTTAAGAGTGCATCTGCTAAACCTCTACAGCTCTGGGAGAATCCATCTGGACCTGTCCAAACCAGTGCTGCTCTGATCGACCTCGATAAAAAGTGAACTTGACTTGGAATTGCATCACATAATGAATGACGCCTTGTTTGTAAAGCCAAAATCACACTAAACCAACTCACATCATTCCATGCCTTTTGCTTTATACCAGACTACGCTGAAGTTCAGTGAGAAGAGACCATTAAACACAGAGATCAGGCAGAGCAGCGAAGCAAGAACTAAAATAGCACATCACCAAGTTATTGACACTGTGGTACAATGTTGGAAAAATAGCCAGTGATGTATGAAGTGATGTTCCCCTGATGATACAGGAGAGTCATGCTGTCAGATAAGGAACTGCAGTGAATAAAAGATGTTTGTGAAGGACGCAGAATCTGGGAAATGTTCGGGATACAATACTAGCTTATTGTTCAATGAGTCAAATGCATGCATTATGTAGCACTAAAAGCTTCAAAGTTGTGCAAAAAAGTTGTCTCAAGTATTGGCAACCCATTCACACTAGTCAAAAAGGATAGTTGCATGCATAAATCATCTCTAAATTACTAACCACATCTAAAACCACCCCTTACTGGTTTTCTGGATGGAAGTATGCTATTCTGAACACAGCCGTGAAAGTCCATTGATAGTATATTAACATTAACAAGGGAATGATGGGTGTCTCTATCCACTCCAGACAGTGTTTTTACAGCTGGGCAGAGCCAATGTCACCGCAGACAGTCATTTACTAGCTCTCAACAGCTGTGAGCAGAGAGAGGCCAATCTGAGACAAGAATCCATCAGAAACCAGATGACACCCAATGAATGCGGCCTCACAAATGTTTCATTTATGATGATGAAGTCTTGAACAATGCTCTGGCTCATGTGCTGCGCTACTCTTTATCCTGCTGCACCATAACTGTCCAATCACATCTGAGACCGAAACACAGACAGTACCAGTCACAGGCTGGCTGATTTCAAACAGACGTACAGTTCACGCTACATTATGTGTACACTGCTTTTTCCATTAACAAATCACATACAAGAATGAAAGGCAGAAGTACACATATTAGCTTTCTGTTCCAAAACTTTGCGAGCTGCCTACACAGTAAGCAATAAAGGTGCATTCCAAATACTAAAGAATGTCCCAGAAGGCAGGAAATAAACATAAATAATGACTGCAAATATAACACACACACACACACATATATGTATATAACCTACATGAAATAACCCCCCATTTAGCATATAGATATTTACAGGTGGAGCTGGGGAAGGTGGAGGGTTTCTGAAGCATGCTGCAAATTGCTACAACAAGCACTAGTCATATATTTGAATGATGAGCTGTAAGCTCATTGGCAACTGACACAAGAGAGAACCAATCAGCTGTGCCATGTGATAATAATGTCATTAGGTCAGACCTATTCGACTGTGCCATCTAGATTTTCATGACAGAATTTAAGCAGTCTAATATACACATGAATATATACAAATATAAATTTATACACACACACACATATATATATATATATATATATAAACATACATTAAATGTTTTGTAATATAAATTAAATATTACATTAGTATAGTTATGTATATAGTTATTAAAATATCCACATACAAAGTCATTTTTAAAATTGTTCTGTCATAGGAGGCTGTTGTGTATATTAGGCAGTAGGCTGCTGATTAGGCTTTTGGAAGGTTTTCTAAATCAAATTAATATATATATTCAAATATTTTATACAGCATCTGTTTGGTCTGCAAACACAAATCCCAACGCAATCTAAAAGATCCTGTCAGCACCATGGGACAAAATGTTTATAAGTGCTACAAACAGGATTAGAGCCAGAGCCGCTGATCTTCCCTATTCATTACAGTTCATTGTATTGCAGAGATGCAGCAATTCATCTCAGACTGTACACAAGTGACAGGAAAGTTTTCAGTAATATCAGATGTAATTGTAGATTTTTTCCAATCACAAGTTGCTTTATTAACAACAGGTCATTCCCTCTGGAATTAAAAGAAATTCAGTTTCATGACATCAATGTGTGTCAACGCAATACGTAAACTTAGGATTCTAGATAGAGAGATTGAGAGATACTTTCTAGCCTGAAATGATGTGAACAAGAGTTTTGTGTCCATATACACAGGCCAATTGTTCATCATGGCTGTTTCTCATGGTCAGCCATCAGTTATGAAAGCGTATTTTATCATTTTTCTGCTCAGTGCCGAAGGTTCACCCCAAAACACAAAAAAAGGCTTCATTCTTTCTTGTTAAAAAAATAAGCCCTCTCATGATCATCTTGAACATGTTTTCTAAAGAAAAGCTGCATAGAAGATTTTAGTAATAAAAATCCCTTTCATCATTCATTTTCTGAAAAGAAAAACAGATTTTTAGCAAAAGCCTTTTAGGATTAATCAGTAGTATAATTTTTAATTGAATTGCATGTTATTTTTCAATCTGAGAAATTCAGATTAATGGATAAACAGTACAACATTAAACACAATTTAGTTAGTTTGTGTGTGTATAAATATAACGCTTACATCATTCACAATACTTCACGGGATAAGAAATGAATTCCCCCCAAAAAGCTTTTTTTTTTTTTTTTTTTTAATTAACGGGAATATTTAGTATGCTTTACTACTGTATAAATCAACACTAATCAACAAATATTGTTTTTTGTCTCTGTATCACTTCCATTTGAGTCATGGTTGTGCTTTACGGCAACGCATTCAAAATAAAGTTTTCTGCTAGCTGTCAGACGGTTGCTAAAATAGACGTAATGGTTTCTCAGTTCATTCTCTGGTATCATCTGCTGGTGTTGACCTTTGGTGGGAGCTGCTGCAGACATTTACAGGGGTGACTCATATCTGGCTCATCAGTACTGATAGCAAATGTACTGTGGGAGTTCCTCTGGAAGTCATCTGCCAGCCAAGGCATCAGGCAATCCCATGGTACCGCATGACAGAGCAACACTCCGATAACATCACTTGAAACGTTCATATTGCTGTATACACAGTCCGTAAGCATGATTTCTGCACAAATACTACAGCTGGACAGGACTTGGGCTCAAAATTAAACAGTTAAACATTTATCTCCTGCTGGGAAAAAAAAAAGCAGGCACCAAGATGTAATTTTCTGCCCTCAAGGATTCGATTTTTGCCTCCAGACATCTACAATACTAGCCTATATACTCTCATATGACTATTTACACAGAGCTTCTCTCTTTTTCTCTCCATGTGGCATTTTTATGTCCTCCAGATTCAATGGGGCATTTAGAGCCGGAGGTCTGAAGTCTGTATGTTTCAGACTGATTGACAGGATCCTGTGGATATGTTGTAGCAGCACAGCAACTCTCTTTGCCTGGTTGGGCCCTAATGAAAACATATCCAACAGAAGCAGCTTTGCTCTAGCTGATGTGACTTACTGTAGTTCACCTGGAATTTGAGAATACGAATGACAGATGGGAGGTTGGTTGTTACAATGGGGTGCATTGCTTAAAAGTAAAAAAAAAATATGCTTAACAACATTATATTGTTTTAAAAAGATGTTGAACAAGATTAACAAAATCCTTTCCCAGAGAGGTCTAAATCAATAGTTCCGTATTTGAAATATAATGAAATAGCGAATGGCAAAATAATTGTGCGTTTAATAACTCTGTTTAATATGTCTGTCCTTGGTGCATTTCTGCACTGAGCAATAGTAAAACAGCCGCATCTCCATTTTTCGATCGATTGCAGGATGCACTTGAGCCTTTTGAACATTTCATCGGAGAAGAAACGGCCATGAACAAGAACAAGTTTGCAACATTTGAGCAACATCCCATTTTGTTCCTCAAACATTGGCTGTCACAAGGGGCCTCGGGACATTGTGCTTCAGACCCTATTAGCACCATTGCACTTAACTGGCTTGTCCTTGAAGCTGATGAAACAGTAAGTTTTAAAAAAGCCTGCTTTTTCGTCAGGTTGGGTTCTAGAAATGTTCTCTTTCATATTTTCGATAGGCATTGAAATTAAGTCATGAACTTCTATACATATTTATATATGAAATTAGAACTACATTAAATTATTACTGTCATTTCCTTCATGTTACATCAATTAAAAACTTTGCTAATACCGTATTGCATCATATAGCTAAAACATTATCAAATTAAGTCTAACAATATATTAGCTTAGAGTATATTATGTGGACCTTTGATTAGGAGCTTGTTTAACTACATACCCACAACCAAAATAAAAGCAGGAGCTGCAGCGTGTGGTGTGTGGGTGGGCCTTTCGCTTTGAGAACTCTCCACAGATCAATCTCTTTTTATGAGGAAAAATAAGGTGTGAAATCAGCAAGCTGTTACTATTGGTAGAGGATGCTTCTCAGCTTAATGACTTGGCAGATGAGCAGAGAGCAGATAACCCTGAAGACATCATCTTCGACTGTTTATACAACCTACATCCATCACTTGGAGCTCCTTCTAATAAGATGGCCAGCGCAGAAGAAGCAGCGATATATTAGAGGACGGAGGATGAGCGTGGAAGAGTCAGCTGGCGTTCGGGAGGTGACCTCTCCGTCGCAGTGAGAAATTGGGAACTGCCACAGGGAGACAGACAGTCGGGTTGGCAGCTCTTGAACGTTGCCCGAATCATGCCATCTGACACGGGGACGAGAGAGAGCAGAGATACAGGGCTGCCAGCACTGGGCACACACATGGTTAAGGGCCGGCTGCCACGACTCCTGCCTCTATGTCAGGACTTAGAGGGCTGGACAGGGTCCTTGCTATGGGTCCAAACACCCCTGCAGCCCCCACCACACTCACAATCAGTCCTTGAGTCCTCCTGTCCTCAAGCGATGCCATTTCCACATAATGGCAATACATCAAACTGAAAAGACAGACTCGGAGGGGCAGGCCAGGACATGTCACCTTGGAGTGGGTTTCAGGGTGTGAGGTCAGGTCTCGAAGCCTGTCAGCTTGGTGCTGCGCTCAAAAAACTGCCAAGGCCTGTCTTCACCAGCTGTGGCCGGAGCCTGAGGTAAGAATCGGACCCAGCCCACACCTTAGCTGAATAACAGAGGGTCCGTTCCTTTCCAATTGCACCAGATGAAGGTTAGGACCAGGGGCCATGACAGAGGGTCTCAGCCCAGTGGAAGGAAAAAATAGAGCAGAAACACTTATTGCACAGAATATTGTTGAGAGATTCAAACTTGAAATGCATTGGTTCCCATAAAAGATATTAAATGTTAAACAGCACTATAATATATAACTAGAAAAAAAGGCCTATGTATACAGTGGGTACGGAAATTATTCAGACCCCCTTAAATTTTTCTCTCTTTGTTACGTTGCAGCCATTTGCTAAAATCAGTTAAGTAAATTTTTTTCCTCATTAATGTACACACAGCACCCTGCATTAACGGAAAAACACAGAATTGTTGACATTTTTGCAGATTTATTAAAAAAGAAAAACTAAAATATCACATGGTCCAAATATCACAGTATTCAGACACTCATATATTTAACTCAGGTGCTGTCCATTTCTTCTGATCATCCTTGAGATGATTCTATACCTTCATTTGAGTCCAGCTGTGTTTGATTAAACTGATTAGACTTGATTTGAATCTTAAATGGCCCAGCCAGAGCCCTGACTTAAACCCAATTGAGCATTTCTGGAGAGCCCTAAAAATGGCTGTCCACCAACGTTTACCATCCATCCTGACAGAACTGGAGAGCATCTGCAAGGAGGAATGGCAGAGGATCCCCAAACCCATGTGTGAATGACTTGTTGCATCTTTCTAGTGTTAATTTCGTCAGACGAGACGAGACGAAATATGTTCGTCAACGACCTTTTTTTTCATGACTAAGACGAGACGATGACAAGACTGCACCACTGTCCAAAAACGGTGACTAAGACTAAATTAACATGCATTA
>JAUCMS010000150.1:131136-142565 GCA_032357445.1 Enteromius radiatus | reverse complement strand
TGAAACACAGTCTCTGAGTGTCGACTCTGAACGATGTTAATTCACAGGACGGCAGAAGGTTACTTTCTCGACAACAACGAATATATAACACATTTACAGTGTTTCCCTGTATATTTACCATTTAGCATTTAACAGGTTTTTACCGTTAAAATCACGGCCATTTTTTACAGTGAATGTTCTGCAAGTTATATACATATGAAGTTGAATGTCACGTAAGATTGAATGCAAGTATGTTATTGCCTGTTATTGTTCAATGTTTTATTATTAAATCTATAAAGTAAATATTTAAGAAGTTACATGTAGCCTAATATGAAGTTGTATGTTACATAAAATTTAATGCAAGTGTAGTGTTTTTTGCACTTAATTAGTTTTAAATAAAGTTTAAAGTGTCTCCTTTCATTTTCTAGTGTTGCAAGTATTGTAGCCACACATTAAATTACTTTTGGCTACATGTCTAATACACTGGCCTCAAGAGTGGCTGAACTTTAAATCTTTTTGGGCCAGTTTCCCGAACAGGGTTTAAGACTAGTCCTAGATTAAAATAAATGTTAAGAGCTGTCTAAACTGGAAAAGGCTTGCACTGAGATATCTTAAAATACATCATTGCCATTGTTTGGTGTTAAAATGCTCACAGATAATGCATTTTTGTAAGACTTAAATTATATACTATCTCATAACAATTATATACTTTCCAAGCAACCAACAAAACGTCCTGCTACTGTTGTGGCTTTAGGAAACTAACTTACACAGAAGATATTAAACAAAAGACTTTATTGTTCAGCACACAGAGATGAACTGCAATTAATTTCAGACTGTAACTTGTGAGTGAACAAAGGAGGAAATGGAGCGCAGCTCTGCCCGCACTGATCACCGTTGCTTGGTCTCTTTACTACATGGATCTTCATGTGTAGCTTCAATTTATGTTTCAGTATGTGTTTTCTGATGTGATTTTAAAGTTTGCAGCTGTGAAAAACTCTTTCCACATGAAGAACATGAATTCTTCTCCTTCGTAAGAAGTGCCAAGTGTTTCTTCAGGGCTGCTGAGTCAATAAATGTTTTGCCAAATTGGTCACATGTGTATGGCTTCTCTTCTGTGTATCCTCATATGGATGATAAAACTTTGTTTGCGTGTGAAGCTCTTTCCACACTGATCACATGTGTGCGGTTTCTCTCCAGTGTGAATCCACACATGTCTTTGCAGATCTACTGACCAACGGAATCTCATGTCACAGTGTGAACACTTGTAAGGTTTCTCTCAAGTGTGAATCCTCTGGTGCCTTTTTAAAACATTCACCGAAGCGAAAGTCTTCCCACATGTAACGCACACATCTCTCACAGCATTATGTAATTTCTGATGGGATTTTAAACTCTTCAGCTGTGAAAACCTCATTCCACTTGAAGAACCTAAATGTGGCTTTTCCTTTGTATGAACTGTCAGGTGTGTCTTCAGTTGTGATGCCCTAATAAATGTTTTGCCACACTGATCACACTTGAATGGCTTGTCTCCAGTGTGGATCCTCATGTGTCGTTTAAAATTTGATGAATGCACGAATCTCATTCCACACTGATCACATGTGAACGGCTTCTCTCCAGTATGAACTCTCATGTGAAACACAAGACTTCGTCTGTATGGGAAACTCTTTCCACACTGATCACATATATATGGCCTCTCGCCAGCATGAATTCTCATGTGAATCTTAAGACTTTGTTTGCATGAGAAACTCTTTCCACACTGATCACATCCTGTGTGGATTCTCATGTGAATCACGAGAGCATTTTTGTATGTGAAACTCGTTCCACACTGAGTGCAGGTAAAAGTTTTCTCAGGTCTTCTTTTCTTTACAAATTCATTTTGAGTTTTCAAGGCATCAGGAGGTTTCTCTTCATGTTTGACATGAGGTTTTTCCTCCACTTCACTAAGTTCACTCTTTTTGTTCTCTTCCATCAGGTCTGAAAAGAAAGAAAAAAAGTTTACATAGCCAAAATAATTTAAAAACAGGAACCTGAATTAAAAGGACAGAAAAGTGAGACATGATGTTATAGACCACTGATTTAAAATGTTAATCAATTTGATGCATTTTATTCAATTAATTATATGTCTCTGAAACTTTGCATGAATTAGGTTCATTTGACTATCCAGTTATTATTTTTGCAGGCTCATGCAGCCTAGTGGTTCTGTAGTAGAACTATTAAATATATTTGATCAATGACACAATTAGGTTAAACGTACCCAATTAAGCACACTTTTTATTATGAAAAAGAAAATATAATGTATTATCAGTTTATCTTTATCAATTGATGTGTTTGTTACTGCATAACTCCTGTAATTTCAACTCAATCAAACTGAGATATTCATGTGTTCACACTGTCTGGTGACCATTTTGAAAGCTGTCTGAAAACTTTCAGCAAAAGAAAGTCCCTTTAAATGTGCATTATTTAGATATTTAAGCCTTTATTTTGGGTATATTTCACTACTTACTGTAAAATTAAGAAATTTATGTTCAGCCTTTTCCATATATTACTGATCTAATTTTGAAATTATTTCATATTATTATAAAGTGGGTTTAAAGGGTGCATTATTATGAAAATCATTCAGATTCAGTGTGACTATGTTTCTGGACCTGGGATCATTTCAGTTGTGATGCTGTCTATGGAAGATCAGATAACTCTCAGATTTCATCAAACATATCTTAATTTGTGTTCTGAAGATGGACAAAGGTCTTAACAGCTTTAGAACGACATGAGGGTGAGTAATTATTGACAGAATTTTAATTTTGGAGTGAACTAACCGTTTAAGTCATGCGCAGAACACACAACTAACGGGAGAGACTCTGGTGGAAAACGAATAAAATCTAAAACATTCATTTCTGCTTCACTGTAAGTTACCAAAATTACACATGAAAACACAACACACGGTAGCTACATGTTTGTGCGGCAGAGCGACTCTCTTGCAGTGTATGACGTGACAGTAGGGCTGAGCAATATATCGCACAATATATTTTTTTACATCTTGTCAGTAATAGCAAATGAGGGGCACAGAACAGTAACAAAGCAGTGAGACATTAACAGTCACACATATTGTGCAAACTCTACTTCATAGAGATGTTTAGATATCTATATGAGAATTCACATGATCCTGTTCTAACTTACAGAGATCTCAGTTAAAATGCTTCCCTTAGTTTTCTATTCTATTCTCTTTTATCAGTTTAAATACTTCAGTTGTTTTGATATATTATATCAATATTATAAACCTAATAAACAATCAACCTTGTTTTTTTTTATGGAGTCACTTATGCTCATCAAGGTTGAATTAAGTATTTGTTTGATCAAAATACTGAAAAAAGAAACAAAACAATAATATTGTAAACTCTTATGCAATTGCAATCTCTAATATTGATTTTCTATTTTAAAATATTTTAAAATATAGTGTATTCATGTAAAGCAAAGTTGAATTTTCAGAATCATTACTCTTCAGTGTCACATAATCTTTCAGAAGTCATTCCAATATTTATTAGTGTTAAAACTGATAAAAAATTTTAAAACCCTTTTTTCGATTTTTTTATTAGGCTAATAAAAAGTTAAAAAGAACAGAATTAATTAATGATATAAATATTTTCTAACAATATAAATCTTACTATCACTTTTTATCAATTTAACACATCCTTGCTGAATAAAAGTATTAATAAAAAAAATTATAAATGACAAAGAAAAAATGTACTGACCCCAAACTTTTAATTAGTAGTGTATATTGTAAAACACAATTTCTGTTTTAAATAAACAGTGTTCTTTTTAACTTTTTTTCTCAAAGAATCTTTAAAAAATATCACAGATCCCAAAAAATAATAAGCAGCACTACTTTTTCCAACAATGATTATAAATTACCGTATTAGAATGATTTCAGAAGGATCACGTGACACTGAAAATTCTATATTAAAATAGAATTGCATATTAAACAGAAAACTTTTATTTTAAATAGCAATAATATTTCACAATATTATTTTGTGAACACAAACTGTTCAGTAATTGGTCACCAAAATCTGAACCATCAATCACTCCTACAATCTATCACAAATACAACTTTATCACTAACTATAAATAAACTTTTGCACAATATATGCTAACAGCCATGTCAGCCATTCTGGTAAGTTAATTTACTTGATGCATGCTTGATGACAGTTTATTGCAAAAAAATTATACTGAAAAAAAAAATTTTTTTTGGTCAGATTGATCCAAAAACAGAAATACAATATAAAATGAAAGAGCTAAAATTACATTCAGATTGATCAGATGTTGACAATCAAAATTAATGTTTTTCGAAAAAACACTTAAAGCAATGTTCTTTAGCATCATGAATAAAAGAAGGGAAAAAAACACCAACCTCTCTGTTCTTCAGTGCGTTTCAAACTGCAGGGTTCTGGATCACTCATGTTCTCACTTTCCTTTTTAATAAACTCAGTTGTTGGAGATTTCACTTCTTCCTGATGGCTTGATGCTCGTCTGCACTTGTAAACTGATGGGAAATCTCCATCATTTATTGATGAAATCACTGACGGTGTGCACCTCACGTGGGCTTTAAAACTTTGTTTGCGTCTGAAGCTCTTCCCGCACTGATCACACGTGTGCGGTTTCTCTTCACTATGGATCTGCTCATGATTTTTCAGATCCACTGACCAACGAAAGCTCTTGTCACAATGTGAACATTTGTAAGGTTTTTCTCCAGTGTGAATCCTCTGGTGCCGTTTTAAAAGATTCACCAAAGCAAAAGTCTTCCCACACTGAAAGCACACATGATCTCTGACTGCATTATGTAATTTCTGATGGGATTTTAAACTTTGCTGCCATGAAAAACTCTTCCCACATAAAGAACATGAATATGGCTTTTCCTTCATATGAACTGTCAGGTGTTTCTTCAAGGCTGATGAAAAAGGAAATGTTTTGCCACATTGATCACATGCATGTGGTTTTTCTCCAGTGTGGATTTTCTTGTGTCCTTTAAGGTTTGCTAAACACGTGAAACTCTTTCCACATTGATCACATGTGTACGGCCTCTCTCCTGTGTGTATCCTCATGTGGACTATAAAACTTTGTTTGCGTCTGAAACTCTTGCCACACTGATCACACGTGTGGGGTTTCTCTCCAGTGTGGATTTGCTCATGACTTTTCAAAACCTCTAACCAACGGAATCTCATGTCACAGTGTGAACACTTGTAAGGTTTCTCTCCAGTGTGAATCCTCTGGTGCCGTTTTAAAACATTCACTGAAGCAAAAGTCTTCCCACATGTAACGCACACATAATCTCTCACAGCATTATGTAATTTCTGATGGGATTTTAAAGTTTTTAGCTGTGAAAACCTCTTTTCATATGAAGAACTTGAATGTTGCTTTTCCTTTGTATGAACTGTCAAGTGTGTCTTCAGTTGTGATGCCCTAATAAATGTTTTACCACACTGATCACACTTGAATGGCTTGTCTCCAGTATGGATCCTCATGTGTCGTTTAAAATTTGATGAATGCACAAAACTCATTTCACACTGATCACATGTGAACGGCTTCTCTCCAGTATGAACTCTCATGTGAAACACAAGACTTCGTCTGTATGGGAAACTCTTTCCACATTGATCACATACATACGGTCTCTCGCCAGTATGAATTCTCATATGAATCTTAAGACTTTGTTTGCATGAGAACCTCTTTTCACACTGATCACATGCATGTGGTTTTTCTCCTGTGTGGATTCTCATGTGAATTTCAAGAGCATTTTTGCATGTGAAACTCGTTACACACTGAGTGCAGGTAAAAGGTTTCTTAGGTTTTCTTTTCTCTACAATTCTAGTTTCCGGAGACTCAAGAGATTTCACTTCAGGTTTTTCCTCCACTTCACTTAGTTCTTCACTCTTTTCATTCTCTTCCATCAGGTCTGTAAAGAAAGAAAAAAAACGTAAATAAAATGATTCAAAAACAAGAATCTGAACTGAAAGTAAAGAAAAGTTATCTCTTGTGTATGTCATAGCAGAAAATAGACAACTGTTATAAGATATTACAATAATTTTGCTGCATTTTTATACAATTATTTATTTACGAGAGACCGTATGTATTATTACAATAATTTTGCTGCATTTTTATACAATTATTTATGTCCCTGAAACTTAGCATGAATTAGGTACATTCATCATCCAATTATTAATTTTAAAGCATTATAGGCTCATGTTATGTAGTGTTTCTGTAGTTAAAACTATTAAATATATTTGTCAATTAGGTTAAACATACCTACTAAGCTCAGGTACCCATTAAAGGAATAGTTCAACCAAAAAGAAATAGCCCATAAACGACTCACACCCAAGGTGTACATGACTTTCTTCTTTCAGATGAACACAGTCTGAGTTTTTTAAAAATGTATCCTGGCTTTTTCAAGCTTGGTATTTCAAGCTGAATTGAATTCTCATTTCTTAAACTATTCAATTGGCTTAATGTAATTTCTTGGTTTAGCCACGTTATGCATTCTTTTAAATTGAAGTGAGATGCTCTGACATTGTCTGATTGTAATTGGCTTAATATAATACTACCTGACGAATAAATTATTTTCTTGATTCAATTTTGGACTGTTGAAATTGTTTTGTGATTATTAACCTGGGTAGGTCGCTGTTATGCGTATAATTGTTTTTGACTGGGACATGTCATACTGGAAGCTGGAATATGAAGCCGTTTGCGCATATCTCCAGACTTTTGATTCCTGCTTGTCACTACTAATTATCAAGTTAGGTAAGACTAGATTATGCAAAATATCTCTTTGCAACTCAGCAAGCAGTTCGTGGCTGGCAAACGGGATAATTAATCGTCCCTAACCTCTGAATAATTATTAGAACTAGTGGCATTATATTTTAAGACGGGACGCCGGACTTAGACATAATGGGACTCCAGAGTGAAGGGACAAGGAATTTCCAACACATCTAGAATGATCAAGTAGCTAAATTAAGACAACTAAAAGCACCTAAATTAACACTTGCAACTTTAATCTTAAAGAACATAAAATTGGAGTCAGATTAAAACGAGATAAAACATAAAAGTAAACATTCAAACCCAATGCTGGAGAAACAAACACATGTTTGAGTAGCACTGGAGGCGGAGGAGGCACACTACATCCGGGTAAAAATACCGGACCTTACAGATTCAACTTATGAAGTCACATTCTGCTTGAGCACCACCATATCCCCCTGCTCTTTGTTTTTTCGAGGTTTGTTGTTGTGCCACTGCTGTAGCCACCTCCATCTCCCAGTTTCTGGTCTCAAAACTCAACTTAAGCTGTTCTTCACATATAGTGAAATCCATTTAATATTGCTCTATCATAGTCTGTCTCATTTTAATTTTTGGGTGAACTATTCCTTTAAGCACACTTCCATTTTTTAGCTCAGATTATAAAAAGAAAATACAATATATTAGGGCTGCGCAATATAATGTTTCAGCATCGATATATACACACTATGAATCATTAGTTAAGCATTAGTAAATAGTCAGTTCATCCTTTATAAAGCATTGTTTCAACATTAATAGTCATTAGTAAGCAGTGTATAAATACAGCCATAAATGCCTTGTTCTTGATTTATAAGCATATCTAAATGTACAAAGGAGATGTAAAGGCTCAGTTATCTTCCTGACAGAACAAATAAACAAACACAACACAGAACTATTAATTTCAAGATGCAAAAAAATATGAAACTGTACAACTGTTCAACATTAATATTATTTTTCTATGAAATTGAAGGTTTGTTTTTCATTTATCAAGTGTACAGTTGTACGATTAAATTTTTTTACATTTACATTTTACATCTTGAAAAAATATTTCTGTGTTCTGTATCCCTCTGTATTGTGTTTGTTTAACTCTTCTGTTTGGAAGATAAATTAGCCTTTGCATCTGGGGTCCGTTCGTACGTTGCTTGGTACATCCGAGATGAATTGACATCTAAGATGAGATCATCGTGCTAATTACGATGTGGCTAATTTGGTTCTTCGAGCACACCTGTTGTTGATGATTAGTATAGCTGGATTGAGTTGTCTAAGATTACTGCGCGTTCGACACCGGGAAACACAGAAAATGCTGCAAAAGCCAGGAGAGATGGCTGGCAAAAAGTAGCGAACAAATTAAATGCATTAGTGCTGCCCATGTTACATGTTTTTTCCTTGATATATTTTATTTATATTTGTATATGTTTATATATATATATATATATATATATATGTATATCATGTGTGAATCATTACAGTTTCTTGCAAGATACTTTTACTTTTCCCACCTGAGTCAGTCCATGTCAGTCGTGCTCTTTAACCAATCAGATGTGACCTTGCCATTTCCACCAATCATAACCCGTCAGGAGCACAGCCTAAATCCTGTTTACATGAAATAAACCTGCTCCTGAGCAGGTTTAAGCTTACAGACCAAGCAAGTCCCGGATGAGCGTTGAAGAATGAAACAATCCAGGATCAGGACAAATCCACAACAATCAAATCCAGCTAACTGAGTTAGCGACGTACAAAGAACGGATCCCTGCTTTAAAAATGCTTTACAAGCTATAAATAGTCCTCAATTTAGATGAGCTCACAAAAACGGACGTCTGGCAACCACTAAATGCCACTAAACCACTAAACTACCTGACTTAATCATGAATTACAGCAGGAACATGTGTTAATAAAGCATTTATTAACACACTGAGCAACTATTATCATGCATCTAAATAATAAGATTTATTCATGTAAATGTAAATAATTTCTTAATCATTTACTTAGACTTTCTAAATGATCTTATTAAACACTGACCGCTCCTAAATAACTGGTTTGTAAATAACATAATAATTAAAAAAATGATAAACTAATCATTAATAAAGTATGAAAATACACTATATTATCAATAATATTAAACATTATATATATGCTCAAGAACAAGGCATTTATGGATGCACTTGTAAACTGTTTACTAATGCATAATAATGTTGGAACAATGGTTTATAAAGGATGAAATTAGTGTTTACTAAGGCTTAACTAATCATTCATAATGTTTAGTTATTATAAAGTGTTACCAATAAGGGTTTCTCAGTGGATTTCAGTAGTATTAGATGTACTTAAAACATACAAAAAGTTTACCAAAGTTTGACTCCAAGAAAGGCCCCAACTTCAAAACGGCGGCCATTAGGTTACTCCTTTTGACCATTACTCCTTTGTATTCCTCCTAGACCAGGAATACTGATGCCTGATACATGTTTTGGACATGTAATATTGTATTTAGCATATTTTCATGATAGATACGTGATTACAAGTACAATTATATATTAAAGCAATTGGTTACAAGCATAATTATACGAAAAAGAAGAGTACAATTTCCCTTAAGTAATTGCTTAGTTCTCCGTTCTTATATCATTTTGCCTAGTGTTGGTGGTTTCTGTGGCTCATAACCATTCTTTTGATTACAATAAAGAATAAATTCATTACAACTGTGAGGTACTGTAAAATTTGTCAATTTTAGTTGAGATGTTGAATTTTCCACCCTGTTAGGTTTTTATAGACTGTGGAATGTGAAACTAATAGGGTGGAAATTCTAACAGAATACCGAGCTTGGCCAGTATGTGTTCAGTATGGCTTCAAAATTTTGTTACCTGATACCAGAAATGACCCTTATAGTGATTCTCACAAGAGATTATAATTTTTATTTATGTACTTCTGTCGACATTTTGAGTGTACATCAGCAGAAATGTGTATGTCGTCGCCACTTGCGTCGTTGATTCTATTAGCTCCCTTCTGATGAACCTTTACAGCAAATGGGGCAAGTTTCTTGGTTATCAACAAATTGATATACACTATGCTGCCAACAACATTTCAAGCAATTTCAAACGTCAGTATTCTCTAGCACCATCTTTTGAATAGTTGCAAATTGTGCATTTAGTTTTGCTGGGTTTAGTATAATGCCACCTTTATACTCAAAAACATCTATAGTGGATGCAAAACATACGAATTTCCTTTCAAATTGAAATGAGTGACTATTTTAGAGGATTCACACACAGGCCTCTGTTCGGGCTAATTCAGAATTGTTTATGATTAAACTTATACAACTCCAATTTAAGTTACTTTTGGGAGCAATAACTTTTACATTGACTGTCAAAGTCTGAAAAAAGGGTATGCGTCCAAAAACACGTACTGAGTAGGAGTTACATGACATACAGTAGGTTAACAGTACAGTAGGTTAAAAGTAAACTTTTAGTATGTTATTAAGGACACCTAATACCACAAAACAGCTGAGAAACCTTTGGTTAGAATTCTTTTTAGGGTTAGGTGTTTTGTTTTTCATATATGTAGCCACCTAAAGCTGGAGAAAGTGGCTGTAATGATTGAGCCGGAAGCGTACGGATCCATGCGCAGAGGTATTTTCAAGGTCAGCAGATCAGGGTCAAACATTGGCATACAGGTATGTTCAGGGTAAGGCTTAAATTGTAGTCGGGTATTTGACACAGTCAAATAATCCATAAACTTTTTTTTTAACTCGCTGTGGACTATTTCCTACATCTCGATGAACCAGAGGAAAACGTACAGCTGACACCTAAATGTTGATCATCTAGGCCTTGTGTCTACGCATCAGGCAGCAACAAAGATCAATGCAAGTAACGTTTATAACTACTTAGATGCGTTTTTAAGCTTGAACCCCTTTCCAGGAAATAACCTTTCCTAGAATTGATAAATAATTATATTATCTGCTCGGTGGACGAACAGATCAAGTAATTGTAACATTAATTCTGCTACAGTTAATCCTTAAATCTAATCTAAAAATTTATTTATAACTTTTTAGATGCGTGTTTCAGCTTGAACCCCTTTTTAAGGTGAACCTTGATTCTTTGATGATTCTCATTAGGCTAAACAACGGAAACGAAGAACAGTCCAAAATCAAACACAGGGAAACAAACACGGAAAGGAAACGCTCAGAGATGGAATACAATCGCAAAACTTTGCAAAGGGTAATAATCTGGATGTGGCTTTTATAGTGTGAGAGTAATGAGTGAGTGGGTGTGGTAACGAGTAGCAGGTGTGTGATTAGTCTATGAGTGAAGCATTATGGGAAATGGAGTCCGTGGGAGTAATCCTGTGTTGGCTGGAGACATGACAGTGGCGTTGCGGGCATTTTCCATGCTTTTTTTTTGCTTGAATGGTGATAAGATCTGTCTTCACTAGATGCATCAAAGTGACCGTTGTCATAAATAAAACAAAGTATCAGTTTACTGGCAGGGATTTGTTATGATGCACCACACTGCATCTAGTGTAAACAGCATTGTCGCTAGGGATGGGAATTGATAAGATTTTTGTGATTCCAATTCCATTTTCTGCTTAACGATTCAATTCTTTATCGATTCCCTTATCGATTCTCATTTGGATGAAAAGGGACAACAAATTGTTGA
>JAUCMS010000150.1:106451-123559 GCA_032357445.1 Enteromius radiatus | reverse complement strand
CGCATATATTATGTAAAGAAAAACTTTTATTTTGGATGCGATTAATCGCGATTAATCATTGCCCAGCACTAATAAAATATAATATAAATCTATAAATGATGCAATATTACGCTCATTTAATAATTTATTAGGGTTTTTTATTATTAAGGTTATTTTTTATGACCGTACAGATCATAACTGACAGGAAGTGAAGTGGGAGAGAGATGGGATTCAGGATTTTAACTCATGACGACCATGGCACAACAGTGCTATATGTCTGTTTGTTACTGTTTGTTAAGGCTATTGGTACCAACACAACCTTTATTTTTAACAACCTTTTAATATCATAAATGGCTGATATGAACAATTTTACATTTACAGATAATTAAAAACAGCCCTCTGCAAGGGAAACTCAACTTACAATTGACTCCAATGCAGTCCAATGATATTAGCATGTCGTTAAGCTAATAGCGCAATACTACACACAGAAACATAAAATTACCTTTTTTTTATTGATACCTGTTTGTTGCAATGCAGTCTGGGATTGCTTTCTCCGCATAGGCAAATGTGACCAAAACAAGTTAGCTATATTGCCGCAAAATGCTGCCTCTGTAGGCAGTTCATTTGGTCTTGGAACAGAGTAAAATGAACGACCCTTGATAATCGTGGGTGTGCAGAATCTGTGAGTCTATTCTTCTGGTCAAGATCTGGCACTGGTAGAAGGTGCCAAGTTTTATACTCCTCTGCATTAGTCATATAGAGAACGCTACAACTCGATTTAATAATAACTCAAATCAAACGTGCCTCTTACGTTTGAGCATGTTCAGACCTGCTCTCTCTTACACCCCGAGCAAGAATTGTATTATGACAAAACATCTTCACATTTCCTTTAAATGACTCATAAAAATAAACACACGCTCGTAGTCAGGACTGTCACAATCATGAAATGTTGGATTGCATTTAATTATCAAAAAAAAGCAATATATAATTTAATGTGCACTTGCATTTAGATAGTTTGATAGACCTTTCTGTCCTCTGGTGTGGTGGGGGTTTTATTAAAGCTTGAAAAACACATGCATGCTCTAGATTCTGCTTGGTTTACAGGTAAATAATGAATGGAGCTGGCATAATGCTATGGGAAAGGCATGGCAATAAGTAATGTTAAGGTCAAGAGGGGGTTGACACAATTTGAATACACTAAAATTATAATCTGCATTAAGAACAAAATATTCAATACATTTTCCCCAAACGAGCATGGAAAAAACTATGCAGATTACATACTGGGCTGGCAATTTTGCCAACTATCCATATTTACACATGTATAATCATAGCTTGCTTCAACAGCAGGAAATCTCACATTTTCCCACACAGCACCTCTGTCTATGCAGCAAACAAAAATCTGCGCGGCTCTCCACTGACAGAAATGTACATAAAATTTTGATTTAGATTTTTCCTGAATCTTAGCATTTTTCTTTAAGTGAGAACACAGTCTGCATCCTCTCTCGCAACCAACCATCTATTTATAGCATCACGTGCATGTAATATAGATGAAACCCCAAGCCATAATGATGGCATGGAGTCACCATACGGTAGTGCATGCACACTAAAAAAGTCAAGGTTCTTTCCTACGGATTATCCTGTAGTATATTTTTCTCCATTGCCTCACATGATGCCTTTGAAGCATTGTCACATGGCTGGGTTATTGCACACCACTGCACAGATTACAAAACGAGAACAGGCTTTGCGCTCTCAAGCCCTAATTCGGATCTGATCAATACAGCAGGACTGACAGCTTGATCTGGGTTACCAGCCTTGTTTTATTTAAAGGTTTGGCCACGTGCTTTATGATATCACAATGGGTGAGCATGCAGAGCATGTGTCCCCATCATATCAGTACCAGTCCCAAGCTCTCGAACAGCTCTCAGATTAAGCGCGGTGAGGTATCCTCCCCCACCACGTAAACACACACAGATGGGAGGCCATTATTTGTGCTAGTCCTCCGTTCTCATGTAATCTGTCCAAAACTGGATGAAAAGCAACGTGAGCATGACATTAGAGAGATGTACCAACCTAGAAGCAATGTACACTCATGCTGAGAATAAAAGCAACCTTCAAATGTGGGCAGAGAACGAGGGAGGGAGAGATGGTTGCAGATGTAAAGTTAGAAGGTGGGGGTAGGCAGGATAGAGAGAATGAAAGGGAGATGAATAAAGAGGTAGGAGGAAGAGACAGATATCAGTGGAAAGAGAGTAGAGACAGACACTATGACGGCTCTATATGTAAACATGCTTGGAAACAAAGAAGCCTTTGAGCCATGCATGGGGTAAACCAATGACAACTTACTGTACAACACACAAAGGGGGTGGATGTGCAGAAATACATATTTCGAATAGTGAGTGGGTTGCCTGTACATAGTTAGTCGACGGACTAGTTTGATTCAACGTCAACAGAGCATAAAATAATGTAATGGGCTGCAAGGGTTTAAAGAAGTTGGACTCTATAACTTCATCCACAACTTGAATGCAATTTTCGTGGTTGGATGTTTTAAAAAAAATTGTGTAAGATGTAATACAAGTAGAACTAAAAATATCAGAAAGTACAAACAAACAAAGAAAATGTGGATGTACTATTCTCACTTGCATCTAGTCATGCATTGAGACCCATCCAGTCATGCATTGAAACCAATACCTAGATAGAACGAGATCTAAATCAGGCCGAGGATATACCTTTGCTGCATCCCTGATTAAACACACATACAATAACACGCACTACAGGCAAAGCGATGGCTACAATCCACAGGGAAATAAAGGAGCACAAACAAACTACAAAGACAGTAACAGCTGTGGTGGAGCAAGGCCCGCTCTGGCCCATCAGTAACACATGGATTAGTTCACACGTGCTGAGCTGTAATCTGCTCCGTACAGCCCAGACCAGCAGACCCCACTCACATGCCCACAGAGTATATGTGTGTGGTCATGTGATTGCTGCCCCCATCCCTAAAGCTCCCGCAGATGGCTGTGTGCATGGAAAACACAGATTCTCTATTGTACAGCTCTCTATTTTGTTTCAATTGGCCAGAAGGTTGTGGACACTTTGGATAATCTAATAAACGTGAGGTGATCCCAAAAACAAACGGGACAAAATCAGAAAACAGAAACATCACCAGATGTTTGATAACACCACTCTCTCAGAAAATCCACTCAATCCATTTGACTTCCCCAGGAAGGACACCTAATCCGAACACACAAAATACACACACAGCGGTGGTGGAAGGGCAAACAGCCATAGGACTCTTCCGTAATCAGATCAAAGGCCATGACACACAAAGCAAAGGACCATGGCTGCAGATCAATGTGGTTGGTTATGATTGGACAACCTTCAGGAGATGAACTGATTGGATGGCTGATAGTATAGCTTTGTTGCGCCTGCCATGATGATTTCCTAGGCCAAGCATAACTCAATATATAACAATCTATGGTAGGCTGTAACCACCACAAACATTGAGGAGAGAATGTCACTCCAAAATTTCGATCAGTAGCTATATATATATATATATATATATATATACACATATAAAATATTTTTTTAACAGTGGGCAATTGTTAAATTGTTGAAATTAGACCTAGTCCTTGAACCATTTTTAAATGTTTGGCTTGGCCTTCAAACTGTCATATTTGGACTCAATGTAGAAACAACAAAAAAAAAATCATACAAATTTCCTTAACAGGTTTTAAGGGTGTTGCTGGTAACATTTAACTGACTGTGTCATTCAGGAATGTTACTTGCTTCCTAGATTTCAGCCTGTAATTCAAGAATTTGGTTGTACTAGTAAGATTGGATCTAGTTTAAAACTGTTGGGTGTGGATGTATAGCAAGGTCTATGGTGGCATCAAGGCCTGTTTGTGATTTCTTTCTGTAACCTTAACTACTAGTAACCATGCATGCTGCATTTGAAGCGAGATGTGCAATGAAACGGTGTGTTCTTTTACAGAACACAGTAAATGTGGGGCAAGGCAGAGCACTAGTGGCCTCTGAATCTCAAATGTCCTCTGCTACACTCTTCCGACATAACCCAAAGACTGCCATAGGGGTGTGTGTCCTTCCTGACTCACCCAAAACACCCAGAGCTTTGTCAACCATTCCATTGCATGAGTGTGCATCTACGCGTGCACTGTGAACATGCCCTGGCACGTGTGCAAGTCTGCATTGCCTACTTGACCAAAGATCACGCTTCCTAAGCTGCTTTTGCTAGCCAAGAAAAGCTTACAATGCATCAGGTCAGAGAGAACAGCCAATTCTCAGCTTCCCTTCCAGGGGTTTCTGGAATTCCCAGGGGAATCGGAATGTTCTGACTCCAGCTTCCTCTGTTCTGCTGTAGACAACAGGGAGGACAACATGTAAGGTCATCAGCAGAGAGTTCTTGAGGAGAACACTTTGGCTATGGATGACATTGCATATTCTAAACGCACTTTATTCCTAATTATTCTCTTTGTGGACGGAAGTGTGTTGTAGCCAATCAGCCAGAGTGCCTCTAAGTTCTGAAAAGATCTTTTCTTAGGGCTGCTGGTCTATTTTCAGTAAGCCAGCTTGGCAGCTTTATTTCTGAGCCTTTGCATTCTGACTGTCAAACACACCACGGCCCACACATCCATGACAGCATGCTTAACACACAACCAAACACCCTCGCTTTCATTTACCCAATAATTAACAACCACATACCCATAATTGGAAATGAAATCAGTGATTTCAGTTCTATTCAACATCTTCCTTAGCTGACATCCGAACTGTGCACCCAAACCCAATTGCAGGAAGTTGAGGCTCACCACATACGTTCAAAGGCATCATAAGATCAAACGACGGCATGCTCACATGAACATACGTGTGTTATCTGTATATGTGCGGTAGCTTGCGAGAGGGCGGAATGCGGTCACAAGGCTTTCATCTCCTTCCTTTTCCTTTCTCGCATGCAAAAACACTGAGCTACCTTACATCTTCATGAAACAGAAACTGCATTTGATGCCTGATGCAAAAATGGTCACTGCTTGCCACCTGAGACTGCAGTAAGGCATTGGCAAAAAAGAAACTGTCCCCTTGAGCTTCCAGTTGGCCACTCAAGGCATTTCACGGTTTATTATATTTAGATTAAAAAAAAAAAAAATTAAATAAAATTATAGGTGTCCTAACATTGAGAATTATTTATTTAAGTCATGCATAGTTAGGGGTAATATAGGTGTGGCTGCTGACTGTACCTTTGTCATAATGTGTTGTGTAATATTTGTTTGTGCTGACACTAAAGGCTGTCCGGCAAACCCTGTCCTCTTTATCTGTACCAAACCCATACAAACCACACGCCAGCGCACTGACAACCCTTCACATGCTTAGACATTATCTGAGAAACCCAGCCGGTCTGGGAGGAGATGAGTCTACTTGCATGCACACATACATATGGTGCATTTAAAACTACTCAAGTAAAACTGTGTGCTTTGGTCCACCAATGATTCTGCAGCAAAGTCTTTGTCGTAGTTTCCGTTCTCACCGATGTCTCATTCAAAATGACTGACAAGCAAATGAACGTGAAACTCCATGACTAAGCTGTGCTTAAGAAAAGTTAATAGAGCTCCAGGTCTTCATATAGAGGGTCACAAAGGAGTTCCTGTTAGTCTAGACGCAAGCTATTTTCGGTCTTTGAAGTGGAGCCTCCAGTATTCGCATGCACAGAGCCTAAACAGCAGGCCCTGCACTGTCGGTGTCTAATGCCAATCAGATAAGCACTCATGAGACCAGAACATACAGTCCATCATTTGTAAACACTCACGCATTACACTCAATCCATACACGGGTGCTGATTTCAAAGAAAAACACCACCCATATAGTTAGGTCATTTCAAAGAAATCATACTTGTATTCTCCAAACAATGTACATCTACAGTAATAACCGGTTTCCTTCTGTAGATTTCCTATTATGCAAATGACATTGTAAAAAGAACGGACATACGAGTGCGTCTCTGGTTTCTGTCGTCTCGCTGGACTGGGCAGTAATCTGAAACTGAGGCTGCAGCAGTTGTGCAGGACAGAGGGGCGGGTGAGCCATGAGGAGAGGGAATGCCCTTAGATTAACAGAATTGGGTCACCCCTTACTTTCACTTTTAGGTACCTGTTGCTGCAGGGACAAGCTGAGGACAACTGTAGGACAATTCAACAATATTTAAAACGTCTTGTTCACCCTAAGTAATGCTGTTTAAATTTTCCATATTTAATGCATTTTGATAATTTAGCTTTAATACTTGGGGTGAATGGGGAAAGCACTATTATTGCTCAGGATACTTTATGAATTTACTCAAGAAGCATTTTTTTTTTACTTTTTTATGAGACCACTATTGCATAAATTGTCTCATTATTAAGGATCTTCACAATGTTGTTTACTACACTAACCACATTACATTTTCTACATTGACAAATATACACTACTCCCCCCACTTACAAACACTTGCATGTCAATGCCCTACAAAAAAGCAAAGAAGAAATATAGCAACCAAACCACAAAGCTCTAACTTCCAATTTTGATTGTGATCAAAAGACTGCAATACATCACTGTTTTTTTCAACCACAACAAGCTAAAGCATTGGTCTCATTGGTGCCCAAATATCATCTCCTTGTGATATTTTCTTTGCAGGTGTTCTCAATATTACAAACAATAAACATATATGCAATAAAAATAACAATAATAACTTAGGCATCATACTTACCGATTTTTCTCTAACTCATTGTGCGTGGACCTGTAAAACAAAACAGAAGCAATGAATGAGCAAACATTAACATGCTTGTGAGTCTATGAAGAATTAAGTGGAAGGTTTATATCATAACCCCCATCATAAGCATAAGCTCATTTCTTGAGCACTTATCTCCAGAAAAAAACGTCAGCTCTCATCATGAGATCAGAGAACATGCATGCATAGAAAAAAGCCTGGCCACTCATAAAGAACAACTCTACGCGTCATTAAAGGTTCCAGTGGATTTACTAATTAATATTTATTGGGGGGTTGAACCAGCCACAACCAATCCAGTGGCTCCAGACAAAATTTATAAAGGCTCCTCTAAATGACCCACATGTCACTGCAACTCTTTGTTTGCAGAGCAAAGACAGAGAAAGAGAAATGAAGTGTGCAGAGCAGAGAAAGCAAGAACAATGACCAGCCTATATGCGAGCACGTGGGAGAGCTCTCCTCTCCGTACAATGAGTGAGTGCCAGTGGACGCTCTCTCTCTCGCCCTCTCTGAGAGCACGAGTCAGTGTTATGTTAATAATGTAAAGTGAATCAGCTGTACCCCTAAGAGGCTCTTTGTGTGGCAACATGCTGAAAGCTTTTCCAAAGCTCTAAATGGCCGGCCGGTATACGGCAATGCTGTTGCAGGGCCAGAAAGACATGGCTGCAGCGAGGGCCTACTTTTCCATGGGTCATGTGACCACTTCCCTTTATTGGCAACTATTAATAACAAGGTCGTGTTTTCAGGCATCCTGTAGCTAACCTTATGGTATTGCTGCTTCTGCATGGGAGGATGCTTGCAAGCTCAAGGGGGAGGAGGAATAGAGTGAGGGAGGAAAAACAGAACAGTATGGCTGTTTTCACAGCTCTTATTTTTGTGTGATAGGATGTGTAGTGTCATGAGACATACACTCTAGGAAAAGACTGTAAAAATAGCACACACTGTTGATTTTTACCTGTTGTTTTGAAATACGCTTTGCATTGTGACTGACAATGTCTTTGTAGGAAATTACCAGTACATTTTCATTTTCTTTGGATGTTTCTCTTCGAGTTGTATACTGCATTTATTATTTGCAGCAGACGTGCAACAATCTTGTGTTTTAATGCTCAAAAATGTGGGTTGCCAAAGTCATACAAAGTAGAACAAAAGGAGGATGCCCCATGTTTTTTTTAAACATGTGGAAAAGTATTTTTTCTACACAATCTTTCCACCATCTTCACTTCAACTAAAGCAGCCTGAATGACCTCTTCTCGGGAGACACAAACAGGCATGCCAGATGATCAGATAGGGTTTCCTTTACATTCCCTCCATCAGTACTTGCTTTGTGTACAGTAGCACAGACCTGAGATCAGTCATCAAGATGTCTGTTACTTAGAAAAGCAAAACAGACAGAACTGACAACACTAAACATACTCACACGCACACTGTGTTTGAAAAAAGAGAGAAGAAAAATAACCCTTATGAGCCGTTCATCTAAATGCAATTTTGGTCAATGCAAAAACCTGTAGCTAGATGGCATTTCTGGTCAACTCACAACCTGTAACAATGGAATTTTTTGTCAACACAAAAACTGCAGCTAGATGGATTTTTTGTCAACTTGAAACTTATTAATGGACGTGATGTTTTTGTCAAGACTCTTATAGGTCAACTTTAAACCTATAGACAGATGCAATTTTTGGTCAACTCAAAAGCTGTAACTAGGTGCCATTTTTATCAAGTCATGTCACTTTTATTTATATAGCTCTTTTAACAATACAGATTGTAGCAAAGCACTGAACATTATCAAATAGGATAACAGAGTGATGGTAATGAATAATGACGAGATAAAACTTTATTTATCAAATGCAGAGATGGTCTCTGTAATCAAACGACGATAATCACTAGAATCAACTCAAAACCTGTCAGTCAAAACCAGTCAGTTTGAAATCTACAGATAGATGCCATTTTTGGTCGGCTCAAAACTGTAGCTGGACAATTTTTTGGGCAACATAAAACTTAAATTGCCTACAGTGAAAAAAATCTAGGCATCTTGAAACCTAGTGAAACACTGACAACATTGTATGTTAAATGTAAATAAACCTACACTGACAAAAAATGTACATTTATTATGTTGAATGTATAGTATACCATGGCTTTTGGCAGATTAATTACATTTGTATAGCCACAGTTTTACTAAAAATTTACATGTTTAAACTATGGTTAGTGCAGCAAAACTATAGTTAATTTGTGGTTACCATGGTATAATAACCATGTTTTTATGTTTGTTTGTAGTAAAGCCATGGTTAATTTACTGTCTACCCAGTTGCCAATTTGGCTATCACAAAACATAGCGAGCTGCCTACCTGTCTATCAACATAATATTTATTGGCATCATACCTGCCTGCGCATCATTTTCGTGGTTTAACAAAGCGCCTTTGAATAGACGGATTAAAACGCCTGTTATTGTGTTTTTGATTAATTTCTTTTATAAAATCGGCATTTAGCGGAAAAAGACCCGTGACAATTTTCCAAAGCATGTTTAAGAAAATGAATAACGTGGAAAATGTATTTAATAAAGACGCCTCAGGCTGTTCACCTTGGCAGCCTGAAAACAACAGTTGCTGTAAATAAGAGCCGTGCGTTCAAGGGTCCGGAGCTAAATTAAAGTACTCTTCTCGTGAGAACCAATAATGCAACGTTGTTTTTCCCCACTGACTATTTAGCAGATATTACGTGTCAAAATAAGCCGAATATGTCAACACCGCAGACTTCCGGTTCAAACAAAACGAAACCCAATGGCGACCAGAGGCGAAAACAGGACGTGAGTTTTCGCACGGTCCCTAACCTCAACGCTGCAGCAGTCCCGTTTGACAATCAGCTGATGAGAGCACCCCTCCCCCAAAACAAATCAGGCAACAACAAAAATAATTATGCACCACCTTTTAGACACACAAATGTCTATGTCTTTAATATATATAGATATATATTACTGATATACTTTGCTATATTTATAAAAAACATTTAAAAGTTCATAGATTAATTTAACATATCAAAAACAAGCCATAAACTAAAGAAAATGATCTATAAATTACAGCAGCAATGATTCATGCCAGTATTATAAGCAGTGACTGTCGTGACAGATGTCATAGCAGTGTGATCTATGCACACGTCTCTCTCTGGCTTTTCTCCAGCAGTGTTTTTTTCCCTCTCGTGGAAGTGTCAGATCATGTGCTTACCTGTTGTGGTTGTTGCTGCACTTTTTATTTCGGAATTTCCTTTGTCTCTGGTAGCTGGAGTGCTGAATAGACGGAAAGGTCGAGGCATATCCGTGTTCACTCTCTGAAAAAGACACCGTAGAAACGTGTCACATCTAACCAGACACGAGCCAAGTCCCTTTAAAAACCTCAAAATACAGTCGATTCACAGGTTGTCCTCTGTGACAGGACAGTTTGCATGCTATCAATTTCAATACCATGTACCTCTTTCTCTCCTTTCTATATATTCGGCTGCTTCCAGTAACCTCTGGATATTCAGCACCGCAGTCATCGTTTGAATAAATCTAGATGTGTGTCGTTTTTCCTGATATGTGATCACGATTTCTGCTATCGCGTCGCAAAACGTAGCATTGAATATCCTCCGACGATTCACCTGTTTTGTGTTTTTGTTTCTATTTGCTGAACCGTCGACTCGAGGTAACGTTATTTCCTTACACTGTTACCAAGCTAGTTACAGGAAATCAAACACAAATAAAACATCCGACGTATGAATATCAAAGTATTAAAAGTGCTTTAGGAAAACAGTCGAATACAAAGTGTAAAAAATGAATAGAAACAGGTACAAAAGAGTCCCCGAGAGCCCAGCCTGCGAAGTCCCTGGTGCTTGCGCTGTTTTCTCCTCCCCTAGTTTGTTTACCTACTGTTTTAACAGCTGAGAGTATAGAGACCTCCACGCGGGGAATTATGGGAAATGTAGTCCTTTACCCAACCGGCCCTTTAACTCGAACAGGGCACGCTGATTTATTATGCTATTAGTTATTGAAAGACTAACCCTGTTTGAATAGTTAAATCTACGTTTAGTATTAGTTTATTGGCGCTTATTTAATATTAAATACATTTATACATGAATTAGACATGAATGTCTAGCAATTTATAGCCAATAAGGTTAAAACGTACGAAGAAAAAAACAATTATATTAATTGATATACAGCTTACTGTTGCATGTTTTATTAATAGCAACCACTGTAGAGAGATGCTGTAACTGAAAAATTGGTTTCCTACTTATGCAAATTTCAACTCAAATTTTTGAGACATCCATTTATTTTTAATTTGATAAGCATCCATTCAACGAGTCATGTAATTTGCGTTACATGTGTTACATTTAATGTTTTTTTCCTTTTTGTTTTTTGATACTGCGCACTTCAACTCCCACAATCCCTCACTTCTGGTGCCGTTTAAGCCAGGCCCAGCAACATATGACATCACAGCACCGCAGCGCCATGGTTGGTCAGAGTCCCTAGTAAGTGTCCGCCAACGCAACACGCTCTGGCCAATCAGAGCAGCGCAAAGTGCGCCATGTGGATGTCATGTGAACACACCCCCTAGGAAACAGGAAGGCAAATTGGAGAACTCTTTGGAAGTAGAAATATGCAGTCTGCATCTAAAATTTTCAGATTTATCTGAAACGCGGCTTTGCTTTAAATCGCAGTAAATAATAATGAAATAAATCGAATAAGAGCGAATGTTGAAAACGTGATCAAAGACTATTGTTTGTAAAGTGCTTCATATTAATCTGTGTTTATAATAGTTGCATAAGACGCATTCAACCTTATGCACTATCATAAATTTTAAAAATAAAAAACATAGGAACCAAATATATTTTCCTACTATTTCTTATCTGGACAAAGCACAATATAATGCTCAAACAAAAACAACTTCATGTTATCAAATGCCTTTATTTAAACGTTAAATGTTTAAAATCATCATACATACACTCTTATACTAGCTGCGTAATAGAGAGTTATAGGTGCAAATTACAGTCTAGCACAGTAAGGTGACGTCAGCGTGTGTACTGTGCCAGCAAATGTTGTTTATTTATTTATTTATTTATATACTTGTTTATGTTCCTAGAGAGAAAGAGATGGCAAACAGCCTGGCATGTCTCTCTGCCGAACAATGCCAGAATTGGCTGCCCCATATGACAGCGCATGCCAGCTTGGGACAGCCAGCCTGCGATTTGGAACATTAAGTGCGCTGCAGAGGGAATTATTCACCTGTTTTTGTGACACATGCAATAAAATATAGATATGTGAAATTTGGCGTTATATGACTTTGTGCAGGGAAAAATAGCCCTGAAGCAATTTATGTTTCTGCATTATGAGTATAATAAAAATGCTAAAATATAAAAGGTCTCCTTTTACAATTTGGAAACTTGATACTTTAAAAGCATCGTGGCTGTGCATCGCATATCGGGGCACATTGCACATGTTCCTCGTCTACTTGGCTGATTGTTCGTTGAACTCGATCCTTTGTTGTCTGAGTCTATTGACAATGAAACAGTTTGTCTGCATTACGCAAATAAGTCGAAATCACTCTTAAGTGCACTATAATTTCACTTACTTCCATCCTTCCTCTCGGCGCTTTCAATATAACGCGCAGCCTCCAATAAAACCTGTACATTTTTCAGGAAAGTGTTTATCATGGAAGAGTCTCTGGAGTTGAAGACGTCATTGAAAGGACAAGTAGACATCTCAAAATCTTGCTGGTCCAAAGATGTTTCGGACTCCAGAAATAAGTCTTCGGCCTTCACATCACCTCGTTGCCTCTCAGTCCTTACCATTTTGTTCCCGTTCTGTGAATATGGTCGGAATTGGAAGTGTATGTGAGTTATTGTGCTGTGCTGCGCTCTCTGGATCTACTGAATAAATGAGGGGAATGTAATGGATGGGGAGATAAAACACTCCGGCTTTGCCGGGTCCTAGCGCCCGCTGTAGGCTTGCCTGTCACGTCTACAGCGTGCCCCCCAAACTATGACATCACTGTGCCTTCGTAAACATGATTTGTCTGCAATATAAAAATGAACACCGAGAGAAACATTCACAGTTAACTTTCTCTTAAACTAATAAAAATGTAACCCACTTAACCAATTAAGGTTCCAAAGTTGATCTACATACTTTCAGAGTACTGGCATACATTATAAAAGTAAGTGAATCTTACGCTCACACTCATAACATACTTTAGTTAAACTATGGTAACCACATGGGTTTTGCAACATTAGACATTGTTTATCCATGTTATTATTAGTAAAACTGTGGTTATTGTAGGTAATTTCCCCAAAAAGTTATACGGTTACTACAATTTTACTATTATAAAACCATGGTTAATTTACATAAAAGCATTGCAGATACTTGCTTTTGAATAAGTAATTACTTCACAACCATTAAAAGCTTGTTTTGAATATTTAACTATTGTTTATTGTCATGTCAGTTACGTCGCCTCACTGCCATTCACAAATCCACTTATACCAAACTCATGGGAAATAAAGTGTCTATTGAATGTGTTTCTCAGAATCTAGCTGTAAGTAATTGAGAAACTTTTTGACCTTTTATTTGAAGTCGGTGAGTACTGCTCTTTTCATGTACTGTTTTCACCTACTACTCAGCGAAGAAGGCCTGTGATTTTGGATTCAGTCAAAGTACCAGACATTGAAAGCACTGCTAAACTACAAAAATAAAGCAACAACACTATGAGTTCCAAATTCAAATTATTCCATCCTCTTCCCTTACTAAGCACATTTGAGGACCTTTTATAGTTAATCAACTTTATTAGGCTTTATAAAGCTCAAACATGTCACATTTGGTTTGATTGGTAGTGTAACTTTTTGTCACACCCAGGTGAAAGGAGTGGTCATTGCCCTTTTTGTTCCATTGTATTCCATTCATGTGCATGCAAACACCAGAGACTGGAAACGCAAGCTCATGCGAAAAAGTTTTGCTGCTTCAGGTGTGGTGAACTCTGACCTGCAAATTGATACAGCATAGTGTGACCTCTAAGCATAGTCCTCATCAGGCACAGTTCACCCAAAAATGTAAATATTGTAATTTACTCACCCATATGTTGTTCCAAACCTGTTCTGTCTTCTGTTGAACACAAAACAAGATATTTTGAAAAATGAAGCTACCAGCAACACAATACAATACAATATCTTCTTTTGTGATCAAACCCATACAGGTTAGAAACAATGTGAGGGTGAGTAAATGATGTGAACAATCCCTTAAATGGTCATTGTCATGCTAAAATTAAAAGAAGAAATGCATCATAATAAAATGTTTTGAAAAACACAAGATTTTACAATGCACAGGATTGTAACGTTTCAGGAAACTGTAGTAGATTATATAGTTTACATTTGGATTTATTATTATTCCTTATGTCTTGAAATTATGACTTGAATACAGAGTTTTATGTCAAAGTGATTGATGCACAAATTCTAGTGTGACCAAGCTTTTATCGAATACCTTGTTATAAGTATTCATTCAAACTGCCTCTTTTATAGGTTATGAGTGATTCTGGCTAAACGAAACCTTGAAAGGTTCTACTCCTGACACACGCTCACGGCTCCAGTCGCGGCTGACAGCAGCGCTAAAACATCATTATCAAGAGTGGAATATGTTTCAAAGTCTCAATTTGGTGCAGAGGGAGGGAGAAGAGGCTGGAGTTCACTGTCCGTTCCCTGCAGTCTTTGACTTTTTTTAGCATGGCAGCTTTTTATCAGTGCCAGCACATGGGGATGGTAGAGCTCAGCTCTCCCCAGCACTTCAAAGCCAGTGCACAGGGCTTCAGCCGTTTGATGTAAAGTTCACAGGAAACTTGAAAGTGGAGAGCACAAGAAAGCCAGCGAGCTCTATGTGTCTAAAAAGAGAGAAATTGGTAACGTGGCCTTCAACCTCGATGCGTGCTAGTCACACACCTGACGATGATGCAAGGCATTGTGGGAGATGAGCAGAGCTGAAAAGGCTTGAATAGTTGAGCTTTAGGTTATTGTGCCCTTGATATTGTCAGAAGAAGCAGCGAGTAGTGTCTAGTCTGTGTGCTAGTGTTATTTTTCCATCACTGAGATACATTTTTATTAATGTTTTAAATAGGTGGTTCCATTTTATTTTCATGTGATGTTTTAATAATTTGGTTGTGTTTTGCCATTAATATTTGTTGTGTTTTGCCATTAATATTTGTAAAAAGTAAATACTTCATTTCAATTAATGTTTATTTTATTTCAAGTAATGAAAATGTTTTTTTATTATAACCCAAAGATGTCACAGACGTCTAAATATGATGATCCAAAGGACACCCTTCTTAAAATAAAAAGCAGTTATATGTTTAATATATTAAAATATAATATATGATTAATTTCATGATTTCTGGAATTTAGAAAGATTATTATAAGATCTTTCTAATTTTATAATAATAAACACATAAATAATAAATAACCAATCGAATGTAAACAAACAATAATCAAATAGTAATGTTAGTTTGTAAACATTAAAAAACAAACTGGACTGAGTTTGTAAGATTTCATGTTATTTAATGACAAAACAAATATATAACTCAACAAAGCTGTATTTATTTGAGTAAAATAAAAAACGTAATATTGTGAAATATTATTACAATTCAAAAGAACTGTTTTCTAATTTATTATTTTACTCCAGTCTTTAGTGTCACATGATTCTTCGTAAGCCATCATATTTTCAAGATCCTTTGATGAATATTTATTTATCAATGTAAATGTCTTTACTGTCTTTTGATCAATTTAGTGCATCCTTGCTGAATAAAAATATTAATTTCTTTAAAAAAAAAGTAAAAAACAGTAGTGTATTATTACATTCTCCAAACTTGTTGTTCTCTATAGTGTCGCAAAGATGCTGTGTTATGTAATATTCAAATCCCTTTCAAAGGCAACTGGATCTGAGATCTCCCTGCATGAGGACATTCCTTGTGTTTGGACAAGACCAAAAGGTTGCAACCTTTTACTCAATTCCCACTCAACCCTCTCACAGCTTTGTTTTAAACATGTATGATGCTATTAAGGGCATTTTACAACCCCCAGCACATCTATAGCCCTCTACAATCAGTCACGTTCAAAAATCCTTTGAGACTTTAATTAAAGAGTGGACCGGCGCTGTACTTAAAGCCAACATGACCAGTCAGCACTGCAGGCTATCTGGGGTCAGACTATACCTCGTAAGGGCCGTCATTCTCACAAGTGTGTCCCGGAGCCATGACAACAGGCACCAGCCAATCCTCCGCTCCTTGCCTCCAGACTGCATCCACCTGCTTAAATATTTAATGCATTCATTCATGACTCCCACAACCGAATTAAAAATGCATCCTCTTGCTGGTCTGCTTTTGAAAACAATAAGCCATGACTGCGGGTGGAAGTCATCGCTGAAGCTCTGGGGCCCAACAATAGCATTTAACATTCTCCAGCAACACATTTGAAATTCTTCACAGAGGAATTCAGTAGCTCTCGTTCTCTCAGCCATCGGGACCTGGAGGAAATAAGATATGTAATTGTGATAATAGAGTGCGGATGAAGAAGTAGCTAATATTGTCAAAACGGAGCTGCTATAATCGCAGTCTCCTCCCACGTGTGTTCATACTGACGGTGTCTCTCCACCTACATGCTCACTCTGTGACATTCAAAATAAATGCCAGCAATCTGTGGCACTCTAGGGAAAGCTTCACTTTAGGGGGTGAGCATTTGATAACTAGCTTTGAGCCGCTGCTTCCATCAAAATCACTGCTGTGACACAAAAAGAGTTTCAAAATGTGTGAATACAGCTGTACGTTTCAGTAGTAAAATTTTAGCACTATATCACATTTCTTTTTCCTGTATAGTATTGAGTGTACTTAGGGCTGGCAAGTAAGCTAATGCTAAAGTTTTTAACTCTATGGCTGTAAAAATGCTGTAAATCCTCCACATAATTCTTCTTAAAAATGATAACTTTGTGCTCAGTTTTTTTTAAGTATAATGAAATTAGCTTTAAAAATAATTACTCAATATTTAAATTCTTCTTTTTCTATCCCATATTACTTTAAAATTGCAACATGCTAACAACAAACAATATTTGTATTTTTATGCTTGTTTTATGCCATAAGTATGATATTGTTAGAAACATGCTAACAACAAAATTGTACACAATACTCATATTTTTATGCTTGTTTTATGTTAGAAGTATCATTGTTAGTTTAGCTACATCCTGGTGTTCCCAATCGACATGGTCCCTACATAGTGTCCGTTAAAGTTTACTTCACAGTCGACACACACTGTGCTAGATCAGCGGTTCTCAATCCTCGTCCTCTCCTCGCGCCCCCCGCTCTGCGCATTTCATATGTTT
>JAUCMS010000150.1:83164-106351 GCA_032357445.1 Enteromius radiatus | reverse complement strand
GTGCGTTAACAAAGAGAGACATGGAAAATATGCAGAGCAGGGGGGCGCGAGGACTGGAATTGAGAAACACTGCTGTATACAGTGTTGGCAGTGCACTGCTTCCCCCTCCTGAGGCACCGGACAGTTTGCCAGAACCTCTTTGAGGCTGACCGACAGTCCTTCTCCATGGCCTCACCGAACTCCTCCCAGACCTGAGTTTTTGCCTCCGCAACCACCAGGGCTGCAGTCTGCTTGGCCCACTGGTACCTATCAGCTGCCTCAGGAGCCCCACAAGCCGGCCAGGCTTCCCAAACCTCCGATGTTCACCACTGGGTTCGGGGGTTGCCACCATGACCGGAGACAGCTCCGAACAGCCGCATCGATAATGGAGAACTTAGTCCACTTGAACTCAACCAGCCCACCACCTCTCACCATGGTTGACTCCAGAGAAGTGGATAGTCCACCCCCTATAGAGGAGTTGGTTTCCAGAAACTGAGCTGTACGTGGAGGTGAGCCCGACTATCTCTAGTCAGTACCTCTCAACCTCCCGCACTAACTCCCTACCAGCGAGCTGAAATTCCATGTTCCAAGAGTCAGATTCTGTGTCCAAGGATTGGGTCATTGAGGTCCCTGTTTGCCTTGGGAGACCCTACAAGGGACATATAGCCCCCAACAACACAGCTTCTAGGATCATTCAGGCACTCAAACCCCTCCACCATGGCAAAATGGCGATCCCAGGAGAGGCAAAGATTTTGTGTATTTCGACGAGCTGTAAGTCATAAGAGCACTGTAAACATGTCTTAAGTAATAACTGGTCGAAATGCAACAGGATATGCGGTTGCTTCTGAAAGCTGTATACCATACTCAGCACCCAACGTGACGCAGTGCAGCTCAAAACCGTGTGTCCTCTCACATTTTGTGCTACATTTCACAGCTAAGTGTGAATTAGTAATGCTGACCTTCCCTGTGTTTCTCATTTGGGTTTTGTATGCACATGCTGGTGTGTGTTTACACTGTAAAGCTGACCCTGAGTATAAAAACACCACTACAAATATTCTCTTGAGCTGCTCTGTTGTTCTGTAATGGTGGTGATCAGTGTAAACTGCGAGTGACTCCCTGGAGGCATTTATTTAGCAGACTAGCACAAGTTAGCACTGTTTAACTGGCCTTCTTTGTCTAAAGTGTAATCAGCTGTGTGTGGCCTTTATTCATTAAGCGCTGATGGATTTTAGTCTAATCATGTTAAAAACCTCATCCAGCACTGTAAACAGGGAGGCAACTATTTGCAGAAATAAGCTACTAGCTTATGAATAACACTTTGGCATATGAGGTAATTCAAAGGTTATTCATGTTATGCAGGAACACTGTAGCTTTTTAATATGTAATTTTTTTATAGAACTGCATTTTTTGATAGTATTATATGAATTTCTGAACTTTATTGAACAGGATTGTAGAAAGCGAGACAAACCGTGAATATTTATTCATTGCTACTCAATGACAATTGGGTTGATACTTGTTGTTACTTCCTGAAGGATGAGGTCATTAAGGGACTGCCATTGTTAGTTAAAAGTATTACGAAAAACACCAAGCTACAGGAAAAGCCTGTGAAAATATTAACAATTTAAACAATATTACTCCCCCAAAAACAAAACTGTTATGTCATACTTGTATTGTTATGCTTCTGTTATGCTTAAAGTGTAACATTAAAAAGAAAAACAATTAAGAAATGCTTGAAATAGTTTTTAAATAAATTGACAATTTTAATATAAGGAGATAATTGTGCATCTGTAGATATTAAAAAATGCAAGTATCGATTCAAATTAATCTATTGAAATTGTTTATAAATAAACCTTTAAATTGTGATAAAGCCAGCAAATATATATATTACAATCTCTAAAATGTTAATTACTTAAAACAAAAAATGCTGTATATTTTCACATTATACCAAGAAAAATATTAGTGAAAAGAGTTAAGAAATATCTAAAATACTTGTGTCTAGAAATGTTTTGAAAGAAGTCAGTTGAGAACCTTTATTAAAACACTGATAATGTCATTAAAGAAAACAATCTAAGATAAGTTATCTCTTTTCTGTAAATATCGATTCATAATTTTCCTGTATATTAAAACTTTCATAGACTTCCTAACCTAACTGATATATCTTTAGACCCTCAAGTGCTGTAGCCAGTTTGTTCAGGTCAAATGTCAGGGGGTCTTTTGTTTGTCCAGATGCCTCCAAGACACAGGGAAGGACTTCCTGGATGTAATCATGGCTGAAATATTCACACCCTTTCCTTCAGAAACAGTATCATAACGTCATGTACCGGACCCCTCCCAGCATCTAAGCAATCAACATACATGTTTCTCTCACCCTCTCACATACGCCAAACCCTCACACTCTCTCGGCAGCACGTAATTGCCCTTTGGCTTCTGTAGCTCATTGTCTTCCTGTGTTCCCAAGGAGGGACAGCTGGTGACAATGGATGAGGGACAGGGAGATAAAGAGAGGGGGTTGGTGTTAAACAGAGGTCTGGACTCTCCTCCACTCAGCACGATCTGTCTCACTCTGTTGCGGTTTGCCATCTTAACCAGATAACCAGTTATTATTTGCGTGACACTCAGCCACAGACACCTGCCCCTGATGAGACATCTGTCTCTCTGTCATCTGGTCTCTTACTAAGAGTAAACGAGTTTCTGCCTTTGGCTCTTTGAAGCAGCAAGACGCTGCCGTAGCTGTTAGCATGAGGCCCCCTCTGAAAATTACAAGGAAGGAAAGGAGATGATTAAAGAGAGAGCGACAGGTTGAAGGACCTAATGATCTCCTGAGGCCAGGATGTTGTGGAAGTTATGAATGTTGAATGCATCCATCACCTCCTTTAACAGTAGGACAAACACATGTGGATGGGGACTTTTAATCAGTGATCAAAGCTAGGAATGGTGACGGACTTGTATAGCTGGTGAGTCAGTCAAAACATTAGATTTTATCACCGAAACACAGTGGTGGTAATAACACTGTGTTTTAAAACCTATCAGGCTGCCTAAGAAGACAGCAGTTTAAGGTATCATAGGTGTGCTCCCTACTTAAAAAATAGCCTATTAAAAAAAGATCTGAGTTTGACCATGTGCGCCGTTATATTGTACTGTGTTGATAACTTTGCAACATGCTCTACAATCTCTTACTCAACTCGGTAAAAAGCCCAAAAATGTATTGCAATTTGCAAAAAGTATTACATGATTAGCTTAGCCAAATTCCAAATGCAAACTCTTTTTCAAACTCATCCTAAATAGCATTTGTGTGCTATATTTACACTTAAAATATCACATTGCTAGCTTAGCAACATGCTAACTACAAACGTTTGTTTGCTATGTGTTTTATGCTTATGAAAGTATGAGATTAGCTTAGCAAAATGCCTAACTGCAAACTACATATTTTAATGCTTAAAGCCTGTCTGAATCCTGTGTTACCTTAACTTCCTGTCTCCTGAGATGATTTGATGGATATAAGACAGCAACACAGGTGTATTTTTCTATGCCTGATATCCCACAATGTGCACTCAATTCCTAACAGTTAAACTAGAATTAGTTTTTTAGAAAGATGGTATAGAATAAATATTTTTGTATGTAGGTTTTGACCAACTTATTCTAATATATTAAATTTCTAGTGAAATTGGTTTTTGTAGTATGTTAAAATGACTATTTTAGTAATTAAATTAACTTATCGTAAAAGCTTTCTCTGTTTCATTGTAGATCATTAAACAATTATGCTGTCTCATAAATCCATACTAAATTAATTTTATGAGGTATCTTTGTGTGCAAACACTGTCTGTAAAGTCACTGCCAGATAAGTTAATGAAACTTAAAAACTATAGCTGTTTACAGGTGATCTGGATTATGTAATCAGATTCCAGAAATGTAGTACTTTAATATATTTCCAGTAACACTTTATTTTGACGGTCACTTTTGAACAGTCTGTTGACTATAAATAACTTTGAACCTACAAGTAAACTAACTCTCATTAGAATAATAGTACACTATCTGCTAACTCTTTATTATGATGGTCTCCCAACATATTTTAACTGACTTTGCAAGTACATGTTAACTTATTCTAACCCTAACTCTACTCGTCTATTAATACTCTCTAATGAGAATTAGTAGATATATAGGTGCAATGTATAGTCAACAAAATGTGTTAAAGGGTTAGTTCCCCCCAAAAGTTTGTCATTAATTACTCACCCTCATGTCGTTTCAAACCCATAAAACCTTGGTTCATCTTTGGAACACAAATTAAGATATTTTTGATGGACCATAGATAGCAACACAACTGAAATGATCCCAGATCCAGAAACGTAGCAGAAACATCAGTAAAACAGTCCATGTGACATCAGTGGATCAACTTCACTTTTGTGATGCTAGGAGAATACGTTTTTGCGCACTCTTCCCCCGTGACTTACATCTTCCACCATTTTAGAGAGTATCTCAATGTACCGCAAGCTTTAACGTATTTGACATAATTAGCTTTGTTTGCACCTGGGTACGGTGTACATTTTAGGACATCCTCAGACCTCAGTCATAAAATGAAAATGCGTCAGACTAATGCCTCATACCTCAAACTAAAAGGCCTGAGGACTTCTTGTCTGATGCCTTTTAACTTGAGTCCGTTTTGCCTGAGGACTTTTTGTGTGCTGTCCGTTTCGCTTGAGGACTTTTTGTCTGATGTCCGTTTTGCCCTACCCCTGATTGTACGAGACCTGACACCGAAAAGTCACTATGCCGTTTGGTTTATTGACAAAGTCCTTTTAGTCTGAGGCATGACGCATTTTCATTTTATGCCTGAAGACTGAGGAAGTCCTAAAATCTACACCATACCCGGGTGAAAGCACACGCACATATGTTATCTGTGGCTGTTTATTTAAGTTGAACCACTAATGTCACATGGACTTTTTAACCACGTTTCTGGATCTGGGATCATTTCAGTTGTATTGCTGTCTATGGAGTGTCTTATGGGTTTGGAACAACATGAGAGTGAATAATTAATGGCAGAATTTTCATTTTGGGGTGAACTATCCCTTTAACTGGTCCATGAAAAAATAGTAAGACCTATTTTCTTTCTCTTTTTTTATATCAATGTGGTACTTTATAAAATTAGTTTTATTCAAAAACAAATACATATAATCTAAAATGTTGACCTTTAATGAGTATTAACTATTATGGTAATTATGTTACTAACAACAATTTTCGTCAAGTAATCTGTAATCAGCAATGACCTACAATTTGAAAGTAATCCACCCAGCTCGGCCTGTAACATAAAAATGTCACGTTGTTTGGTTAGCAATATGCATATTATGGCAAACGGAAGTTCTGCCCACTCCAGTTCAGTCATTAATGAGTGATGCAGAGAGCAGATAGTGAGAAAGTTCACTTGGTTTTGGAGCAGAGCTAAAGTTGAAAGTAGATGCTGTAGTTCCTCTCAGCTCACAGCTGTCTTTCTCACTCTCTTGCTGCTGGTGGTTTTCTTTTCCCATCATCTCAGACTGCTTTTCTGTTTATTTCATTGTTGATTGCTGCATTTCAACACCATTGCGGTCTGATGTCACTCTGTGTGTCGCAACTGGTAGCTGGTGTTATTAGGTTTGGGTGCTTAAATGGCATCTTCAGGTCTGACTCAGCTGCCCTACCATGTGACAGAGTTTAGCTGTGAATCATTTAGCTTGTGTGTGTTTAATAACTGGTAGTTTTTGCAGAAGTGAACCGCAAGAAAATGCACACTCATGCACACGCACACTGCTATCAGAATCTGGGCTGTGCCTTTTATTGTGTTAGTGGTGTTAGATGAGGCAAGCAACATTACTATTGTTTTTTTTTACACTTTAAGTGCATGACATGTCCAAAACAGTTTGTGTTATGAACATAAATTATTTTCATATTGTGTGCCTAAACTGTGTGGCTTCTTTTAGCAGTATGTGTTTATTACTTTTCAAAGTGTATGATCAAGTTTTGAATTAGGCTAGTAAGCATCCAGCTAGCAACCTTTCATGACACCATGGCAACCTAACAATGGCTTTTAAACCCCTAATATATAAACAGGCCACAACACACTTCCAAACAATTATTCATTTTGCAACCACTCAAAACTCCTTATCAACTGCATGGCAACGTCCTAAAACAACCCAGAACATCCCAGCAACCAAACAGCATCCAAAAACCATCATAACACCCTAGCAACCATATAACAAAATTTTAAAACTATCCAGTACACCTTAGCAACCACTCAAAACACCCTAGCAACATGCAAAAATAAATTTAATAATAAATAAATAAAACATCCAGAACACCTTAGCAACTACTCAAAACACCATAACAACTGCATAGCAACATGCAAAAATCACCCAGAACACCCTAGCAACCACATGCAAAAGCCATTACACTGTACAGAACACTACATTACAGAACACTGTAACCATATAGCAATGGGCACAAACCAGCAAGTATATCTTGGCAACACCCTAGTAACTGCTTGCCAACATGCTAAAGGGCCAAGAACACCCTATCAACTGCATAGCAACATGCAAAAACCAACCAGAAAACCTTAGCAACCGCTCAAAACACCTGAACGACTGCATGGCAACATCATTAAACAACACAGAACACCCTAACAACAGCATAACATACAGAAATAATCAGAAAACCCTAGTAACTATCAAGACAATATGTAACCACATGGCAGCATGTCTTGCAACTGCATAGCAACAGGCAAACCCACCTATAACACATTAGCAACCACTGAAAAACACCTAACTGCATAACGACATGCTAAAACACCAATAACACCCTACCAACTGCATAGTAACATGCAGAACCCCCTAATAAATACCAGAGGCTGTATAGCAGCATGATACTCACATATCAATTTTAAAAACGGCCCAGAACACCTTAGAAACCACTCAAAAAACATACAACAACACCTCGGCAGCTAGTTTTGCATTCACTCTTTTTTTTTACATTTTGGTAATGTTAAGTATGTAGTAAGTAAGTAACAAGTATTAAATATGTTAATTCTGGAATCAGAAAATTAAGTCTTCTGGCTTGAGATGGAACCAGAAACAGGGAAGACAAGAGAAAGGTTTATAAATCTTAAGTACCACCCAAAGGGTTACATCATTCAAAAGATTAGCTGACACTGCATTAGTCCCAAATGCTGGCCAGTGAAAGACAAACACCAATGTTCCCAGGTCTTAAATTTGTTCGGACAGATGATATAATGCCCGTCTGCTTAAGCATGATGGCTGTTGGTTGGCATTCAAGTCTGAATGAAATGGCCATTATTCTTATTCACATGGATCAGAGGCCAGCATCGCCCCAGAGCAACTCCAACCTCATCATTTGGTGCCCTGACCCCGCCTACAGCTCATGTCTCTGACGTTTTAAACACCCTAATTTAATGCCCCATTTTCACAAGGACGTATTTGTCCCCAACCCCTAGTCGACACCAAAAGCCTATACTGTTTATATCATGCACATAGTAGCCATCGGGACAAAATTTTTTGGGTTTACATTGGTGGTTTGATGTCGACTTTGACAAAGCTGCATGCTTCACTCTGCTTACATGGCAGTCAAATTCTCGCACAGTCATTTACATGGACGTGACTTCAGATAGACACACAAGTGCATATTCCTTCGCCCGTCTGGTTAGTGCCACCAGCCCTGGAGTTTAATCCCAAAATCAATCTCCTCTCCAGGGCTTCCGCTTGCTTCTCCGTGGCCTTGACAGACAATACGATCCAGAAGAGAGAGAGAGCAAGAGAGATCATCCGTCTGTAAAGTAGGTCTTCCATTCAAACCAGCTCACCCTTATTCATCCCATTCATGGTGCTGGGGATGGCTGTTTAGGCCAGACAATGCCTGGTGGTTTGCTGGGATCTGAAAGGCCTGTGCAGACCCAGGCAGAGGTCTGTCGTCTGAGCCAGATTGAAGGCAGATACTGGGGCACCACTTGCTGAGGAACATCTGGACGTCATACGCATCTATTCACCCACTTAACAGCAGAATAGAGATTTCATGAGTATTGTGGAGATATCTTTAGGAAGAGGACATGAACTCAGAAGCTTAAAAGATTTACATGTTTGTGTTGGAAGGTTAATGCAAATTTTAGATGGTGACATGTAAACCTCAGATTATCTGGCTATATGAGGTTCTTCTGGGACACAGCCTTTCAAGGTTTAGGTTTAATATTAATAACCAATTGGGGGAAAATGGTCACGTAACTCAATTATCAATTAAATAATTATTTCTCCCATTCATCTTATTTCAAGGCCCAGATTTTACATTGGACATCAAGTAGCAACCCAACACAGTAACTGTTGCATATCAATAGAGAAATCTTTTCCTAAAATGAGTTAGACATATTATTGTGGCTCCACTTGGTAAGGATTTGGCAACCGGTCTAAATGAAGTTTGATTGGATTGACAACCTTTGACATCAGCAACAAAAGAAGCATTTATCCACCATTTTAAGAGTAATAAGCATGAGAACATGATTATTTGCATAAGGATTGTTTTTCCTGCTGTCCCAGACCCACTTTTAGGGCTGTGACCTGCCAGTTCTGTCATCAACAGAAATTAGATTAAAATGAGCAAATGGAGATTTGATCCCCTGCATCTCCAGATTTTCAGTGATCTTTAGAGTTTCAAACAAGGTCTCAAAAACTTCTACCAAATGTTCCTACTGGGTTTAACCAAATGTCAGATACATGTACGATTCTGTATATAAATAAGCATTTATTTCAGTAATATAGTTCTCATTCAAGGATCTTCAGGAGAAAAAGTCTCCTTAGCTATGAAAAAGATTAATTTCTTTTCCTATGGGAATTTAGGACAGGGAAAACTCATCTTCATTTCACATCACAAAGGCTTCAAAAACTCTATAAACACAATAACCATAATCTGGGCAACCAGTTCCACTGCTGCTATCTCCGTCCTGCAGATCCAGTCATATTGTCCCAAGAGGATGGAGGGGGTGGAAAAAGACAGACAGAAAGCAGGACAGAAAGGCGGATAAAAGTTGATATTTCATACAGAAAGGATCATCACAGCTGTGGGTTGTGGATAGTTTCTATTGAAGAGTGATTAGATCGTTATTGAGCTGATGTTTTATTACTTAGTAAGTCATGTTTCTTCATTGCAGTTGGATTTAGGACCCCTGCCCCCTTCTTCAAAGCTGGTTGTGTGTGCGTATGCAGGGGGTGGTGGAGCCTCGTCCCCTGCCCCAGACAATGGGTGCAGATGGCCTTCAGGGTGGGGTGAATGTCGGGTGGGTAAAGACAGACATCTGCAAGAAAGAAAAGAGAGAGTGTGTAGCCTTTCATTTTGGAAAGCTAACTGTGTATTTTGGGTAGGAGGAATTGGCCAGTTAAGATAACATAACTAGTTAAGAAGAGACAAGTGCGCAAATATTAACCAGGAGAATGACTCAGACATGAGTTTAGGGCCTACAGTCATCCATGTAATAAAACCAGTGTTGTTTTCAGTCATTTTTACCCACAATGTTTTTCCAAAATAATTGATTTCTTACACCTATCCAAGCTGCTTGCTTCAAAGAGGACAATAACAGTATAAAAGGTGTCTATATAATTTGTCTACTGAGTCTGGTTAATCTTTTCTGAGGGAAGTCTGGTAGACTCAATGTTGTTGTTTTTTAGTTAACCACATATCTGTCCTTGTTTTATAATTATCTCTCAAGAAAACCCATCTCATTCTCAGGTTTTACACACTATCTACCCTGCAAGAAAACAACATGACAAATCTAGAACTTGACCGTCATAATCACCCAAGCTAAGCCGAGCACTTGCTGACAGATTTGTTTATAATGGGAGCTTTCCAGTTTAGTCATGTCACTTGCTTGTAGTCCATTTATCTGTCACTTTGTAGGAACTAATCAAATTAAGACGGATGCAAGTGTGGGAGTGACATGGTACTAATCTTTGAAAACTGTGAACAAAACTGCAATAGGTAAAGGGAAATATGAGTCAGACTTAAATAACTTGTCCACTTCCAATACAGATAAAATGTTTTTTGTGTGGCGAATTTATTACTGGAAAAATCCAATTTAAGCTTTTAGCTGTGTTTTGGAACAAAGTATAGCAAATTTAAATGGAGGGTTTCTTGAAGGTAAAAGTTGGACCTTTACTGTTAATCTTTTAGTTGGTCAATATAGCCTCTATGTTCCAAAAAACAGCTTGAATCCTTGGTGTAAGTTGGTTTAAATGCATACCTCATTCTCTAGGTTAGACATCAACTTGCTAAGTATTTATAAAAAAAATTATAGTAAAATACAAATGTAATATTTTTGTAAAAAGTGTATAGGGTCGCTAGAGACCTGAGATATGCAAATATTTTAATATTTTTCCTTCCCAAATATATTTAAATAAAAAATATATTTGGATATATATACAAAAGAATATAATTAGCAAAAATGTTACTAGTTTGAATCGCTAACCTGATTTTGCTAAGTGCAAGATGTTTCCTTCTCAAATATATTTACACATCTGATGACTCAATATGTGCAATGCATTTTTTTTCCTCGAGGTGGCACTGTTTGATACACAATGATGATGTGATATTTCACTTATAGTTACCAAAGGCATAAAACAAAAGAATATCATCAGCAAATATGTAACTAGTTTGAATCGCTAACCTGATTTTGCCAAGTGCAAGATGTCTCTTGCTCAACAGCTTTGTTGACTCTGCGACAACATTGTGATTAACCAATCATAAGCTGCTAGTGATTAAACTATTGAATATTTGAAAATAATAGTTTTGAGAATATGGTTGAGATTGCAAATATGAACCTGATGTTGGATGTACTGTGGAAGTGCGTTCTTGTCAGTGACAGTGATGGTAAAATCATCTGCTAAAATTGAACCATTTCAAGTTTCAAAAGGTAACGAAATATGCTTTATATTCTTCTGAAATTGTTCTTAAAATATCAAGTGTTTTTTGCTACTGCAGCAGTTAAAGATCCATTGGTGTTGGATACCATCTTATCACGACTTCGATCAGACGATAACCCATTTAAAAAAAAAACAACTACCATCTTGAAGTATCAAAACATACAACATATTTACAGAACATAGTATTTGGTTAACCAACTTGGACTTGCAATAAACCATCTACCATGTTATAAAAGACAGCTAGCATCAAGCTCAATCTGGATTTCCATCATGGTTATTGGCTGACATGAACATGCAACTATTAAAATGTCACTTCCAACTGAACTATTTTGATATTGGTTGGGACGCCTCTTATTGTCCAGAGTAAAATCTGGGTCCTGAAGTAAAACAATTTGAGAACCACTGATCCAGTGACACAAATACCCAGAAATGGTTCCTAAGAATGCATAGACCTCAGAACATGTTACACAGCAGAGTCGGGTTACTAATCAATGGTTGTTTTTCTCCCTTCGAGACACACAAAGGCATCAGTGTGACCTACTGCTCGATATAGTTGCCCTGAGACTGATGCATTACATGCGCACAATGGGCTTATCTCACAAGGAGGCCAGTGTGTGTGTGTTATGACACAGGGTCGTCCCGGATTAGACGGCCGATCGGTCCTCGATGTGCACGCTAAGATATCCTGAGAGTTCATAGGACAGGGCGGCTCTCACAGTATTGCGTTACAGGAAAGAGAGAACCAACAGGTACAAAATGAACCTAAATATGATCTCATGCTTCTCCCTCTCCTCTCTTTCTCTTCGCTCCCCTCCCTCCATTCTTGGCAGCTGGCCGTCACATGGGAGACACATTGCATGACTCCCTCTTTTTTATTTCCCCCCACTGCATTCTGTGTGAACCATCCTGGCTGGTAAAGGGAGGAAGAGATGCAGTCACATATTGGTGGTGTTGTTTTGGTGCATTAATCCCTTTTTAATATTAGATTTAGGAAAGAGGCAGAGAGATTGGTAAAGAGCGAGCCAGATCCCAGCGCCGAGTTGGCCTCCTAGAGTCTTGCTGCAAAGTCATTCCGTCTAAACCCAATCTCATAGTGGCCTGTCCTCATTTAGAGGGCTGATGGGAGCGTGTTTATCATCGCATTGCTGACATGGCTTTGGATCTGTTTGGCTTCAATTCAAGAAGCCTCTCTTTGAAACGGGCTCGGATTGAGGCCAGTTACAGACTGACCGGTGTTAATTTTTGTCCCGTCTTAACTGGACTTGCACGCTTTACCTCTAATTATAAAACAAAGCTGGTGTAAAATAGCCATTATAATGTGAACAGTTCTGGACAATTCTGACTGATCAATGTACGTCAAATTAAAACTTACCGAAGGCCTTTAGCCATGACAAAAATAGAGTTTTGCAGTTCTGTTGACATAAATTATGAAAATGCTAATGTATTAAGATAACAAAATTACTAAGGTATTTGTTTGGAGTGGCATATACAAACTTTTGCTCAATAACAGGGACAGTATGGATTAGTGCTGTAAAATGATTACTTACTTCCACAATGATTTTTTTTGTTTACATAATATAAGTATTTATAAATACTCACACATACAGTAAATATTTTGAATATATGTATACATTTATTTTATTATATTTGATATGGTATATAATTTTGTGCTGCCAAATTTTTGATCACAATTAATCATATCCAAAACAAAGTGTTTGTGCGCATATACGTTCTACATTAATTATGTGTATATAAATACAAATATATACATAACTTTACAGAGTACTTATACATATATAATGTAAACAATTTTCATAAATATATACATGCATGTGTTAAACTTTATATATGCATAATAAATATACACAATACACAGTCATATATTATAACAAAAACTTATTTTTGATGTGATCCAATCATTTGACAGCTCTACTATGGATATATTGCCTTTTGATGTAAAAATCGGGATGCAAATCATTTTTATAGAATACTATCATCAAAGACGCCATTTGAATCTGAACGCAAATATTTACTTTTAAAGCATAAATCTGATTTATAAAATAGGTTTACATAATACGCATATAAATTTGCATATGCAGACATATTGTATTAGCTCTACTGTTACAGCATGACGTAGTATTTAAACCTACTATTTATATATACTAGTTTAACAATTTACATAACATTTACTTATTTTATCTCACAATTCTGAATTTCTTGTCACAAGGTTTGTAACTCCTAGTTTGCACTTTATAACTCGATTTAACTCAACAGTTGCTAGTTTGTCAATTCTAAGGGGAAGAAAAAAGCAGAAGAGTAGGATTTAAAATCATGATTCTGAGAAAAGTTTTCTTATCAGAGTTAAGATATAATCTCAGAATTGTGAGAAAAAATGTCAGAATTTTGAAATTATAAACTCAAAATTTTATTCTTTTATTCCATAAACTCCATCTAAAAACTGCTACAAGATTGGCTTCCCTCACAAAAAAAGAAGAAAACATTTTATCACCAAAACTGGTCTTTAGAATCCAGAGACTAGCGTTTATGACTGCAGAGTGCATTGACTGGTCTAGTCTGAAATTTTTTTTTTGAGCATAAGAAACAACATTCATGAGGCATTTCCTTACAGATTTTGTTGCCAATTTTAAATACGTAATTCAATCGTGAATTCAGGAAGCCACAGGAATATATTTTGATTATTCTTGGATGCCCAAAATAGCTTCAATTCAAAAATGGCTGCAAAGTAAACAGACTTTTCTTGTAAGGGACTTTGCATCCCTCCTCCGACAGCACCTGCTGCTACTGATTAGCATTAGCATGTAGTAAACAAGGGTTTTCTACTTCCTCATCATAATGTTTTCCCTATATTCAGTCTTAAATATATGATAAATATCTTAATATACTTTAAATGACACAGAAGATAATAAAGAAACATTTCCTTGTGTTTTCAGTGAGCAAGTGAACCGTTTAGCCACTAGCTTAACACTAAGCTCGGCTAGCTTAAGCAAGACATCATGAGGAAGGGGGAACAGCATCTTGCATAACGCCAAGCTGCGATGTAAACTGAAGCCTACTAGCTATTTCGAAGAAAGGACAGGCCCATGCAAAGTTCATAAACAGCCTACATTCATACTTTCTTACGTTACGGCAACAGGTGTAACCCGCTTCAGTTATATCAGATACTAGGAACAATTCATTCAAATGTTTTTCGAATGTGCCGAAACGACACACATGCAGACCTTGAGAGTTTAGGCCTGTATAAGTGTTATAAGTCACACTCGCACACATCCATCTCTGTCACTTAAGAAACCTGACCCTTCTATTTACGTCTGCCCAGGTCAAAACAGGAGAGGGACGCACTGGAGACAATGTGCAGAGCGCAAGGGCTGATCCTGATTAACCCTCTCTGACCTACACTGTCATCCTACACTGTGTGTGTGAGAAAGAGAGAGTGTGAGCCAGGTCACCATGTGCTATTGTGGGTAGGACGCTGCTTAGGGATTGTGTGTGTGTGTGTGTGTGTGTGTGTGAATGCGTGAATGCGTGGACCTGCAGTGCTGTGGGCTCCATTAAAGGCATTGTCTCCTGCTTGGGACATCCTCCTACTTCCCTTCACTGTGACCCCGCTGACCTCTTTTCATGCATAGATGGGGTCTGCCTCTCTCTTGCCCTGGCACTGGGATGGGACGGTTTCTTCCTTGAAAGTAGTTGGGGGGACTCCAATACACCATCTGCTCCAGATGTCTTGCCCATTGGACACCGGTTCACAGCAGGATGTGTCACCCAAGGAAATTATACCAACTGAATATCATTTACACCCTTAAAGACAAATGATAAACTGTTCACATTAGAAAGGCACCACGCTGCCCATTTTGATTTTAGATTAGTTAAAACCACCAGAGCAGTAAAGAACCTAAAACACACACACACACATATACATATTAATACATTTTCTCATACATGTGTATATATATATATATATACATACATATATACACATGTATGAGAAAATTCATTAATTTTACTATATTCCAATATTACTGTACATTTATTCATATTGATAGAATTTAAAATACACATACACACACACAGAAAATTAATATATATAGTAAAATATATAAAATGCATGCAAGTATCAAGGGTAACAAATGAATACAAATATTATACATTTATGCATTTATTAAATGGAATATATGTATATAGCTATATCCATATATATATAATGGATGTGTGTGTGTGTGAAAATATAAGATAAAATAAGAGGTTATTAAAAATATACGATATTACAATATAAACATAAATTATCATATACATATGTATTATATATTATAATGTAGTATGCAATGTATATAATGCCCTATGCATTTTTTAAAAACATTTACATGTTTCTCTCAAGTAATCAATTTATATGGGTATAGTTATTTATACTTACTTTCTTAAATTTCATAGAGATAAACATGTTTTCATTATAGATGTCATATTAACCTAAAATAGTTGTGCAAACACTATTTCACGTGAACTTTGCATTTCAGGATATAAATGCAGTTCTCTCGCAGTGAACTTGGCGAGGCTCATAAGAACACGGTGTCTCCTGACAGTTCAGTCAGGACGGTCCATGAGAGTGTACGAACAAACTGTCCGGGCGTTTCAAGGAGTGAAGCAGGAGTGCTGAAAAAATTAAACAGGGAGTCTCTGGTCTCTGGGGGGTTTTGCTGACACAACCTGTCCTTTGGCTCCACAGAGCTTGTCTCCATGGCCTGTAGAGGGAGTGTGTTTGTCTGTACTCGTCCCCTCTGGCTGGGCATCCATGTAGACTTGAGCTGTTTTATTGTTTTGACACTAGCAGCAGGACACCGTCTGGAGACCTGGGGCCCCCATCCTTCTCTCTCTCTCTATTTCTAACACCCCAACTTCAGTTCCTCTCACTCTTCTCCATCTTAAATGTCCAGATCACGCCGTCTTCCACTAGAGCCCATCTAAATGATACAGCCACAAGAAACAGCAGTTTCCCGGCTCGCTCTGTTCTCCCAGGATGCCCAGCGCCTGAAAGGCTGTATTGTCTAAGGGCTTGTGTTTTTCGGCCCACTGACCGACTTCCCACAGCTCCTGCAGTCATGAGCTCACAGGGCAGCTGGGCTGAGTCTTTCTTCCTGACAGGAAGGACATTTCTGTAGCACATGTGGTTTAAAAAAACTTACCGCTTTGAAGCTTGATGTTGCATGGAAATGTTTGTTTAACATTACCTTTGAATTCCTCTCATGTTAATACAAAGTTTATTTAGGACGTATACTTATTAGTATGTCGTGCTTGGACACTGAGTGGAAAATGAACACTGGCCAGGTGCCAGAGGGGAGTGAATATTGTTTTTTTTCGGAGAATAATTAAATAAACCAGTTAGCAAGTATCATGGTTTTAAGTTGGTTATTTCTATCTTTTGCGGTAGCGAAATATCAGTTTACATTTCCAAACATTATTTTTGTCATTAATAATAATTGTAATAATGCAGTGAGATTATTGTCTGCACAAGGAATCTGCCAACAGCCAGTATTTTATATATATATATATATATATATATATATACACACACACACACACACACAGGTATACATAGGTATGTGTGTAATTTGTGTACGTTTATTATGAAAAATAATAACTAAATTTTTCCAATAATGTCAAATGAATAAAAGGGGAGAAAAAGAAAAAACAACAACAACAACAAAAAAAAAAAACACAAGGCTTTTTTTCTTCATTTCCATTTAATCTTGATGCTTCATATACAACCAGAACATCTTCAAAACATTCATTTTCACGGGCAAAATAAATCACAAGGCTGATAATATTTGGGTCACTATAGAGGCTAATCTTAACAGTTTCACTATGCATTGGTCTCACCCCAGCTCAGCCCTCAGGGCAGCATTATTCTATGGCTCTCAGAGTAAAATGAGACGATTGAGAAGAATCAAATTAGATGAGCAGGGAAAACAAAAGCAAATGTGGCTTGTGAAACAACCCATGTCCAACCAGCCTCCTTCTGACCTTTTTGTGTCCTAAAACAGCAGAGCTAACCCACGCTGAGCATTAGGGACTTGCCCCACTGACTCGCCCACAGTTTAACTAATGTGTGAATCACACCAGTGTCTGGATACATTTGTTGCATATATTTTAGGTGTTGCATTCATGGGAAAAATGCAGAAAGGCACATCAGCACAAACACAATAGTGAAGCGCATGCTTTCAGATAAACAGTCTGTCGTTTGTGCAAAAGAAATCAGATGCATATTCAATCTCAGAGAGGTCAAAGTGAAGAACAGACTGGGTTTCTTAACACTGAGCATTACTTGTTAATACATGGATTTTAAAAAATTCGACATATTCTTAAAGTGAAAGCATTGTTTTTTATGCAAAGAGGGAATTTCTCTTGCAACAGGGCTGGTCTTTGGTAGTTTTTGGTGCATATTGGTTCAGTTAAAAGTGCTTCATACATAAATGTGATGCGAAACAAGTGCTGCGGTTGTGCACCACATACACATGGTATTTGGGGACATGTTTTGCTGTGTCAGAGATCCCAGAACTGAAAGTAAGAAAAACACATCCTTAAAGAGACCCAAAAATTCACTGCAGCAGATCCATTGATGAGCAAGTGATGTAATCCTACATTTCTCCAAATCTGATGAAGAAACAAAAACAAACAAACAAACAAAAAAGAATGAACTGGCATTTGAATGCTATTTTATGAATTTAGATGACTGGTAATAATGGTCATTATAATATAACAGTAATATTGTTCGATAACAGTGATGCTGTTAATGTTAAATGAAATGTTTTCCCATAGTATTTCTGCCAAAACTTTCACTAGAAAAACATGTTTTCTGGGTCATTGCACATGACATGGCATCTTAAAAATGTGATGCACAAGAAGTTCAACATCTCTAGACCTTATTTTTTTGGCGTTACCAGTCAAAAATGACTGGTTTGTAAATTTTGCTATATTATTACCAAATATAGCATTCGTCTTTTTGCTTTTGTGAACATACTGTGAATCCATACTACTAATACATAAGCAAAGAGAAGTTGTATTTTTGTTTTCTTTGCACACAAAAAGCTAAGTAAAATTACAGTTGAACCACTGATTTCACATGGACTATTTTAATCATGTCCTTACTATTTTACAGGGCCTTGAATGTGTCAGTTGTGTTGCCGTCTATGAAAAGGCAGAAAGCTCTCGAGTTTTAAAAAAATATCTTAATTTATGTTATGAAAATGAACAAAGGTCTTACAGGTTTGGAACGACATGGGAGTGAATAATTAACCACAGAATTTTCATTTCGGTTTGTCGTCGATAATTTTGGCATTGTTTAATATATGAAATTGGATCAATGAGACCTGTGATCAATCAGTTCCAAAAAAAAAAAAAAAAAAAAAAAAAAACCCCGTGCAAATTGATTAAAAAAAAAAGTTGACAGTATTTCATTTTTGGTAATAACATAGCATAATGAGATGCACAGGCTTTTTGTTTTTGTAGGTCAATCATTTTTGACCAGAAACACTGCAAGGTGAGGATAGTTTTTTTTGTTAAGTTGTTGCATGAGTGAATTACATTACAATGTGATAACATGTGAAAAAATCTTGAGTATGATTAATTAGACAAAAATTATATTTTAATTTGTAGCATTTTTGGTGCACTGTATTTTATGGGCTGTATAATCTTTCAACAAAATTTCTCCTGTGTTCCACGGAAGAAAATCTCACCACACGAGGGGCAAGTAAACATTATTTTCGAGGTAAACTAACCTTTGAAATCACACGTTCCCCTTTCAGTTAACATGGTTATGTATGAAGAACTGAGTAAAAGCAATGAATGATGCGAATAACAAATGCAGAAATGGTGTGAAATGCATGTTTGCGTCCCCCACAGACGAGTGCAGCGTTTGCTTCTTAAAATAGTTTATTTGTGAATTTACACTGATTAGCAATACATCTAAAAGTAAGTCAGTTAGATAAACCATTTATATACGATTTCACAGGTCACAAAGAGGCTTGGCTCCAACTCGCATGCCAAAGGCCTTCTGAACCACAGACTAACAGAGGCATTAGTAAAACAAGGTGCAAAAAAACAGTCTGAAGGGGTAAAATGAGCAACAAAAATCAAAGAGAATGTGATGCACACTCCAGTTAACGCTTCCCGAAAACAAAAACCGCAATGCGCAATAGAAACCGAAGCCAAAGCCAAAATAATGAAAACTTTAAAGCAATAAAACAAGTTAATCTTCCCGCCCGTCCCAGTTCTCGCTCCAAACTCGCACCCGGTGCAGCTTTAAATGCATTTTAATCCAATGCCTGGCCCACGTTCAAAAGCACATGCCATTTACACAGCTTAGAAGTGTCTGTCTCTCTCTCCGTGCCCAGGCCAGTACTTCACATTGCCCACTGGGATATACATCTCTCTTTCTTTCTTTCTTTCTCTCAGTGGTTCCTCTTCCTCCTCCCCCCACGGGACGACCACGTTCGGGCCTAACGGAGTTCAAACTGAGGTCAAAATGGCTAATCTTAATCATAAGAGATTAGCTTTTGGTGTACGTTCTGTCCACGGAGAGTCATCTCGTTGGACGAAACTGACAAAATTGAGCCACCTCTGACCTCACGGGAACCGGATGTGGCAGAGGGAAGATGAGTAAATCAATTGAGTTTTAGACGCAAAAAAAAAAAAAAAAAAAACCACCCAAAACACACTGTACAACGCCGTTCCTCAAAGCTTCGTAACACTGACGCTTTGGATGGTTATGGGATGACCGCAAGGCGACATAATGAATGATGTTGCATTATAAAGGCCCAGAATGTGATGAGAAACAATTCAACCGAATAGAATATTTGAACCAGTCGACCCCGTGAGAGCCAGAACTTAAAAATACATTTTACAAATATACATATTTTTCCTTACACGTTAAGAAGTTTCCCTTCTCCACCCTTTTTTTCTCTAAGATGCTGAAACATTTCTCATGTTTTCATTTCGCGCCTTTTTTGCTTTAGATCTTCATTCGTAATGTGTTTTCTTAGTGCCATCAAATGATTAATCGCATCCAAAATAAAAGTTTGTTCATATAATGTATGTATAGTTTTTTTATAATGTATATACAAATATACATGCATGTATATATTTAAGAAAAATTTGGTTTTTTTTTTTTATATAATTTATATGAATATAAATATATACAAGTAAATATTTTCAAAATATATACCGTGTGTGTGTGTGTGTGTATATATATAACAAACATATACTATGAAAACAAAAACATTTATTTTGGATATGATTAATCATGGTCAATTGTTTGGCAGCATTAGTTAAATTTTTTATGTATACCACATTAAAAAGTGCAGCACAAAAATATTATATATTTTATACACATATATATATCTCATCACTCCAGTTTTCATATATTTCCATTACATGTGTTTAGTAATTTGAGCTATTACGCAACTGAGAAGTCAGGCACCACTACGTTATCAGCCATATAAATTCAGCCTAGGAAAACATGCTGTTTTTTTCCGTTGTTAAAAGTATAGAAAATATAGTTTCAATTAAAAAAACAACAACAACAAAAAAAAAAGTTAAAATATTGCATGAGATGAAGAGTTGATGTTCACTAAAACGTGACTGCTCTGCTTTTATGGTTTAGTTTTTGGTTAGCTGTTAAATGTTTTCATACAGACCGGAGACTGGACTGACTCTACACAGGATCGCAGGCAATGTAAAAAATAAAACAAACCCTGTTAAAACACAACCCCCGAATGGTTTCCAGTGTGATTCTTTAAGCGTTTCCTCTGCAGCTGGAGAAACGACGCGAGCAGAACTGACACCACGAGAGATGACGGACAGAAAAGGGGCTCATAAAAGGTCTGCGTGAGAATCTAATAAACAAACAAAATGAAAAAATAAAAATAATGCAGTATGGGCTCATCGACGAGATAAAATCATTATTATAGATTTTCAGTCCATCAAGTGAGAGAAGCCAGTTTCCCAGGAGTTTCCCTCACTTCTCCACCCGTTTAAAACTCAATCATGGCACGACTTTTAAAAACGGGTGTTGCTCCATCTATTGACAGACTCCCAAAATAGTGTGCCATGTTTTTTTTTTAAAAACAAGCTTAAAAACGTAAAAGGACAAACAAAGACAGACATAGACGCTCTCTGTTCTCTAGGCTTCCACTTTCTCTTTCTTTTTGTTCTTCTTGAGGAAGGACGGGGTTCTGAACTTCTTCTTCTTCTTGTTGGGTGATTTGGAGGGCGAGCTCTCAGGTGTCAGGGCCTCTTCGATTTTCTCTCCCGAGCGCACACTGATCTCTACACTCTCCACGCTGGTGGTCAGCTGACTCATACGCTTGATCAGCTCATCCTCATCGCCGTGCTCATCTTTACCATTCAGCATCACGCCGGTGTGGTTCTCTGTGTGAGGAGCAATAAAGAACTAATCAATGTTTGCTTGTGCTAATGAATCTTATTTGTTTGTATATGGTGGTCAACTATATTATCAGTAAATTATACAGTAACAATTGATAACATTATGATTGATGATGATTATTAAAAGTTACAAAATATACAAAGTTTAGCAACCATAAAGATTTTTGCTGGTTGTTTATTGTATTAATATTGATATTATTAGAAAAGACAGACTAGTACTAATCGCATTTTAAGGTAAAAATTTTTATATCCAGAAAAAAAGTTATGCTACTGAATTTTATTTGCTAGAAAGTGTGTTGTGGTTTTTATTTATTGTGTAATTGTTTTATTAAACTAAAATAAGAAAATACACTAAGAATTATTAAGTTGTAACATGGACAAAAAAGTGTTTTTTGATGGTTTAAAATATAATTGTATAAAAAAATAAATAAATAGATAATTTAATAAGCTAAATTGTTGTTGACAAAAAATGTGCTAATATATTTTTATATGCTAGACTTGTTTGTGGTGTTTTTCTCCTTTGGAATATTGTATAATTAATAAATTCTAAATTAGTTATTAAAAAAAAAAATTAACAACACAAGATTAAACAAAATCTTTGTTACAATGTTACTGTTCCCTAAAGAAAACAATTATGAAATTACTGATACCCCAATATGAAATGATTGCTTTATTTCACAGAATTATACTTCACAGCAATTGATTACTGCATATTTTGAGAGTCTGACCTGTAACCCAAAGATCGTGGGTTCGAGTGCCAGATCCGGCAGGGATTGTAGATGGGGGGAGTGAATAACCAGCGCTCTCTCCACCTTCAATACCACGACTGAGGTGAGACCCTTGAGCAAAGCACTGTTCCCCTAACTGCTCCCCGGGCGCCTCAGCACTGACTTTGATCATCAGATTCTTATCTGCACTTGTAATACCCAAAGTTTCACAAGTAAATCATTGCATCATCATTACAAGCAGCTCTGGGGCAACATGTCCTACTCTTCAGATAAACGTGTTGAACCTGCCCTCAATTGTTGCCTACTTATGGTTCATCACAGCTCATGTAATATATCTGGTTGAGTAACTGCTGATTTTGATGCAACTGGTACAGTGTTACTGGGGCAAACACTTCCTATTTCTCCACCCAACACCACACTTTATCCCACCGTGTGAGTGAGTGTGTGTGTGTGTGTGTGTGAACGCATATAAGCCTTTCCTTGGTTTATATTAGGCTTCATCTTCAGTTTATGTAAAAATCTCTACTGTGCTCGCTTCAAAAGCTCCTCCTGTAGAGTCAACTTTAATTTACTCTTCTAAACGGGAATATCAGCTATTGCTTGTTTTTTTTTTAAAGGCAACAGAAAAGCAAGGTAACACCCAGCAACATATCCTGCCGCAGAAAGTTTCACAAGCAGCAGGACATCTGTTTTTCCTTTGTTTCTCATTTAATATTTTATTATACCAGCTTACTTAAATATCTTTTTGTTTTTTACAACAGATTTTAAAATTGTATATATATATATATATTAAAATTGTATATATATATATATAACATATTAAATTAAAACTAAATAAAGACTAATTCAAAATATTCATAACTACAGAAGCATCTCAAAGGTTTTTTCTGTAGTATTTTTATATTTCAGCATTACTTAAAAAATGGTAAAATAAATAAATAAAACTAATGATTGTAGCCCTAGTTATTCTAGTGCAGGGGTGGCGAACTCTGGTCCTGGAGAGCCGCTGCCCTGCAGAGTTTTGCTTCAACCCTAATCAAACACACCTGAACGAGCTAATCAAGGTCTGAATGATAACTTAG
>JAUCMS010000150.1:51112-67801 GCA_032357445.1 Enteromius radiatus | reverse complement strand
AGATAGATAACGTTAAACGTCATCGAAACCCTAAGAATTCACAACATTTTTTACGGCAGTGCTCTCATTATAACGTTTTGAATATTACAATAGCTAATAAGGTTCTGCGTTTCTGTTTTGAGCTGCGCTGAAACATGATAGCAGGATTTTAGTCAGTGGGATTTCCTTGATCTTATATAGAATACACTTTTATACGTTATTTATACAACATAACGTTAATATTACGACGGAAGAGATAAGAGCTTTACTTCAGCGTAACTCAACCAAATACATCTTACACGAGATAAATAATATACGCAATATAAACCAGCTGAAATACCTGATCGAAAAAATCCAGTCCTTCACTCTGCATCAATTTGTGTCTCGTTAAAGATTTAAATCCCTGCTGCCGTGCCGCCAAGATGCACCTCTATCAGTCACGGATTATGGAAAATGAAACAAAAATGAAATCTATAGGGGTGGTTGGATTTATTCACGGTTAAAATATTGATTTAAAGCTGCTTTCTTTTCAGATTCTTATTTACAGCATTATTTTAATAGGATGTATATCAAAACGGAGAAAAACGGTTCTATGTGAAATCAGACATTGAGCACCCCCATATAGCCATATGGTATGATCATAACACCCCGCGAATATTCGACTGTGAGATCGGGAGTCGAATCAAGCTCCTCGAATCGAAGCATCGAATCGTCGACCATTCGAGGACACCCCTACAAGACACAAACATCAAGTTTCTTGAGACAGAGCTTCGGGAGAGAGTAAAAGAGAATCTGAAGCAGCTTTGCAAGACAACCCTAAATCCTGTCAGACCCATACAAAGTAAGCTCAAAAACGGTGCTCGACACTCTTTTTTGGTGAGGACAACGGCATGAGTGATGTTTCTCCACATGACACCATAATTGACAGCTACTTCAGGACGCCATGTTGCCGTTGTTTTAAAGTAAAGGGAGAAGCGCATCCACTACTTTATGATTGGCACGTAGTTCAAGCTCACATGCATTTGGGGGAGATAAATACAATTTGTAATATAACATTTACATATTTATGTATCTAGGCTATGTGATTAATTTTATTTACATTGCGTCATGTAGAAAAAGCACTTCAGATTCACCTTGTGCTGTTATTTCTTTTAAATGTTTACTGTATACAGTGATGCAAACGCCCCGCCCCTTGCTTAAACTCTACCTCCGATTAATCGAGTAATTGTTTCTCAAACCTGTGGAATACTCGAAATGAAATATGATCAAAAATGCCCATCCCTAGTGCAAATGTGGTTAACCATAATTCAAAAACCTCAACCATGACACATGCTTTAAATGGCCCGTTTTACAACTTTGTTTACATAAATTGTGTGCCATTATCATCACTTTTTACATAAAAAAAATCTAATTTTTTAAATCTCCTACCTTTTTCTATTATATGTTCTAGATTATGCTCTAGATCTGTGCATAGTCTACAGACATCTATGAGATTTAGGTTATGACTGAATGTACAGTAAGCACTAAAAGGGGTTCAAAGAAGTTCATCTGGTTAGTTCCGCATAGCAGAGCGCAGAGAGAAAACAGACACATGCGCTGGGGCTGGATGGGGTGATAAGGGAGGAAGAAGTAAGATGAAAGAATGCAAAGTCTTTCCTGAGTCGGCTAGTCGTATTTCCTCCCTCAATGCCTGTTTATGGGAAATATCTGTCATTTAGTGACCTGTATAACTCTGAACAGGTGGAGGAGTGGGGCTAGTCTGGGACATCGGAGGACTGGAGGAATGTCGCAATCTGTTTCTGTATAGATGAACCACACTACGGTGATACTCACTGAGAGGGGAGGTGGAGAAGCCAGCAACGGAGCTGGCCATAAAGAAGTCTGCGATCTGCTGCAGAGCGAGCAGTCCTGTGGGGTTGTTCCCCTTGTTCATCTGTTCCTGGATCAGTCCCTCTAGCTCATCCCTAAACGCCTGAAAGAGAAAGAAAACATGAGATTAGAGATGACTCACACACAGTAATGAGAGATGGACACAGAGCTGTAATCCTCTCACGCTCCTGCATGTTTAAACCTTCTCTACTCAGTTTTTTCCACTTGTATCTTGACAACTAGTTAAGTTTATTAACCCATAGGCCTACTCCACTAGAGCTAGAGGACACTCTCTATTGAAAAACAAGGTAGTGAAAGATGAAATTACCATCTTAAATTCTTCAGGTACGTTCAAAATAAATTTCTGGTCGACTGGAAGAGTATATTTTCAATGTTTAGGGAAGGAAACCATCTATAACTTGTTTAGTAAGCACAGTCTGATAAAGTGTCATTCAGCACACCTGCTTGAAGTCTCAGGCACAGGATGATCAAAGAGCTTATAGACGACAGAATGAATCACAGGATGAACAGACACTGACAAAGCACTCAAACTGACACAACAATAATAGACCATTCTTCCTATAAACAGCAATCAAAAGGATAGTTTCACAGGTCTGACTGGGTCATTCTTGGCCAGAACTTCAAGCAAATCTAGGATGATTACAGCAAAACAGCAATCCGAAACATTCTCTGTCCATTCTGGAATGTGATTTTGGCTGATTCATGTATCCCATAAAACACTTTAACTTCCCACCGCAGGAGCATCCTAGAACGCACCACAGGTCTAGAGAGACTGAGTAAAAAGAAAGTTTGATTTCCATAGTCACAGTTGCTAAGCAGCCACAGGGAAGAGGGCATGGCATTTGTGAATCCATGTGCAGGCCATCCCTGCCAAGCTCTCAGTGACTTTGTGTGCGTGTAGGTCAGTGAAGCTCGCTGGGGCTAGATTTCCTAATCTAGGGTGAAACAAACTACACAGGAAGCAAATTAAATGGGCCCTTAAGTTTGTTTGGATTCAAATGAGAGCCTCATTCATTAAACATGCACTGAAAAAAAAGAGAAAGCAAGAAGCCAAGACATTCATGACATTAATTCACATGTAATACCCCAAATGGTTACGTTAAGGGGTTGTGAATCTTAATTGTAAAACTGAAGCACATTAACAGCTGCTCTGTGACATTTTACCCATATTTCATTGCAGTTTTTAAGAGTCAGTGGTTCAACCACGATCTTATGAAGCTACGAGAATACTTTTTGTGCACAAAGAAAACAAAAATAACTACAATCAACAATTACTTCCCTTCTGTGTCAGTTGCACAAAAAGTATTTGTAGTCTTATAAATTTACAGATGCCACATGAACTATTTTAACAATGTCCTTGCTACCTTTCTGGGCCTTGAACGTGTCAGTTGCGTTGTTGTCTATGGAGTCAGAAAACTTAAAAATATCTTAATTTGTGTTCTGAAGATGATTGAAGGTCTAACAGGTTTGAAACAACACAAAAGGTATGTAATTAATGACAGAATTTAAATTTTTGGGTGGTTGTTCACTTCTCACTGCTGTGTGTGTGCACTTGGATGGGTTAAACGCTAGTATGGGAAACCAAGGACAAAAGGACAAGTCAAGTCCTTTTAACTGTGGGTAATAATAAAACTGATGTCTTAAACTGGACGAACTAGGGCTGGACAATTAATTGAGAGTGAATCAAAACATTTCAGAACATTTAACGAATGCAATTTTTCCACGTCGGTGGTTATTCCTTTTTAAATCCTATTAACAGGTTGCCCTTAAAACATACTCCCTGCAATATACGGGTGTGTGTGATCATTGTGCTCAAACATTTTTTTTGTCTTTTCCTGCATCTTGCACATGAGAGACGCGTTAAAAAGATTTTTTTTTTTTCAAGTTAAGAGAATTTGTTACATGCTCAATGTCAGTTCCAAAACAGTGGACCAATTAGAAGATCCTGGAGGCGGGGCAAGAATTGCAAGCTTAGTAACAGTAGTAGGTTGGCATAGCAACTTTTGTATTTCATGGCAACGTGGCAAAGTAGGCATACTGCACTGCTGTTTAAAAAAAATAAATAAAAATTGAGCGCTGCAACTCACGGTTTTAACTGACGATTATTCCCTTGAAAGTGTCCTTGCGATTATTAATTACAATTATCACAATTTACACTGAATGATGTTTATACCATTGTTTGAATCAACTGCATGCCATCTAACTGAAAAACCTTTATTGTATTCGTATTCGTATTAAGTATAAAGAAAGAAAGACAAAAAAACACATCTTAACATATGTGTACTCTGAACAATTAATTTCTGCCTTGAACGTTTACATTATTGTGGAATCCGTAATCGTTTAGAAAATCGATTATTTGTGAAGCCTTAATTTGGACAGAAGAAAAATTCCTGGATAAGGAGGTTTGACTAACCAATTACTCTTTGGAGGCAGTCTTTGCGGGTGATTCTTCGGTTTCCGGAAGATCGTGGAGAGGAGGTGGTGCTAACTGTTGAGCCTATTGTTAACAGACATTTCGCATGGCTGGTAAATCTTTTGTCAACTCTGAAATCGACCTGGAATCTCACCCATTACTTCGAAATCAGTGACTTGGAGCTGGAAACAGGAAGGATAGAAGATAGGCTGACACCACCGATGTTCCAGAGTCACTCTTAAGACACCCATGTGCCAGTTTGGTCAGTGTAACGTAAGCTCTTATCACAGATACACACACTCAAAGCACCCATTTGCAAACATTTAAAAAGTGTTTGATTTTTGTTTTTCTATTGTTTGTGGAAGTGGATGTGTGGTGCTTTATTTATCTGAAAATGTGCCTATATTATATTAACGTTACTTCATTAAAGACAAAGAAAGTTGTATATAACCTTTCCTGTAGTGTTTCTTTTCTATTGTTCTTTTGTATGTAACGGATGGTTTTGTCTGTCTGATGTGTATCCAGGATGAATGAAATTAATATAAAACTTGACAGGCATATACCTGTCTGCCGCTCAAACAACAATAACTGCTTTTTTTTCCCTTTCTTCTTCTTTTGAGGCTTTTGGTCTTAGAGTCAAGTAAAATCGGAGTGCCACGATCTTTACAATCAACATGTGGGTTAGCGATTACGATTCTGTCACGCAACGTGGTTGACCCAGGTTCAGGTCCTGTCTTTGATAGAGTTTTTGTTTGTTTTATTTTGTTTAACTGTTGTTATATTTTGGGGATAAGACAAACTCCTTTACACGTTCAATAATCGTAACGGAGGTAAAGAATTTCAAGGTTTTGATTTTAGGTTAAAAAGGTGAAAATTATAATAGTTAAAAATGTGAATTGCATCATATTAGAAGATTAGCCGTGGGAATCAAACATGTCACAAAAAAAAAAAAAAACCTGCAGCCAACATGCTCTTGTAGGAATACGCCATCCCAAAAACATGGGCTAACATGCCCACACTTGTCACTAGATCAAAGCGGCGTTGATCTAACCTCATAACAACAAAAAACAGTAACTACCTTAATATCAAACCATACAGCCATATCAGTCATGGGGGAAGATGGGCGTTATCTGAGTTTCGTGACATTGTAACGTGGGTCAGTGTCTGTATTGATCAGATGTGGTGAAATGAGATGGAAATATCCTGGACTCTAATTCCCTGTGCGAGTATTAAATTGTGCTTGAATGAGAAGTGGACGCTCAGGACAGGGTATGAACGATCCTGCCTGCCTCTCAACATGAATTCCCCTCAAACGTAAGTGTCCTGACTGTCCCAAACCACAGCGCTCTTGAAAAACAGTTACAGAAACAGAGGGGAGTGGGAGAACTAAAAATAACCCAAGGGAGGAAATTCAAGACAAATTTAATTGTGCCATTACAGTTTAATATCATTAACATGTTGTTTCACCTCCTAAGTAAATATCAGCGGTCTCTCAGTGCAAGCTACTCTTTTTTTCAGCTTGTGGACTAACATTGACATTGAGATGTCTTCATTTGTTTTGGTTGTGACAGCACAGAGGAGGCCTAAGCATCTGCCCTGCCTATAAAAGTCTGACCTTAAACACAGTCTACGGACAGACGTGTAATTTAAGCAGCGCTCTTCTGCGTGTGCGCACATACACAGAAACCCTGCTGAGAGAGAAAGAGATGAAAGAGAGGCTTGTTGAATCAGCTCTGATAGTGCAGACGTAAACACACAAGCCTGTGTGCCGATACACCTGCTGCTTGGCCTGACTGGCTCGTCTCCACACAGAGTGAAGGAGGAGTGAGAAGAGTATACAGTGTGTCTCAGAAACATGTGCTCGGACAGCTGCTGCTAATAAATCTATATAATAAAGCCCAGCGGCGCTGCCATAATTAACCGTACTGTCAGACAGTTACTGTTTGTAACATAATCACAGGTTTTGATTTTCGATTTCACATACTCAAAATACAGTACTCACTCTACATAACTTCTTTAGGTTTTTGTTGTTGTTAATTATTTTTATTAAAATAGTTAAAGTTTTCTTAGCCTACATTTTATTATATTTTTTTATAATAAATAAATATTTTGAGGTAACTTTTAATACATACACATATATATAATAATATTTTTTTCAAAGAACAGAATTTATATAAAATTAAAACTCTGTGTGACATTATAAACGTCTTTACTGTCACTTTCGACTAATCAAATGAGTCCCTGCTGAATAAAAGTAACTGTTTTCACAATGTGCAGAGGTTGGATTTATTTGCTGTGGTAATCGACAGCATGTGACAGATGCCATCCGTACAGCTTAACTTGCATTGAACTCTGAACATTCCTTTAAACACAGTATGCATTTGCTGAAATGTCTGCAGGAGTGTAATCTGTGCAGTATGCTCACTGTAATCTCTCTAGTGTGTGTTAACTAATCTGCCGTGTGTGTGTGTTCGCTATAATCTCTCTCTACTGTAGGTCAGAGGTGCTTCTGCTGGCTGGATTGTGTTTATATACGAGATGTGGAAGTCGGCGGCGTGTGTGATAGGGTGTGGTCTTCCAGATGGCTTTTATGGTGCAGCTGTGGCTTTGCGCACACGATTGAGCTGCAACTCAAAACACTGCACCAAACACGCAATTAAGCGACTGACAAACCTACTCATCTGACAAGAATAAACCATAAATCTTTCACTGTCAACAGAGAGGCAGCATAAGGTGCGACCAGCTGGGTTCAAAACCAACTTTAGAAGTTCATGCCAAGTTTTAAATGTAAACTTCATGGCAGTGTGGCATTTACTCAAAACCACATGGCTCGAGACAACCTATAAAATCTATAAGTAAACACTTTTACGCTGAAAGCACATTCTTGCTGATTAAATCAGTGGAAAAACATCCCTGTACAGTACAATAACTTTACGAAACATTAAAAATAAAAGGTTCCAAAGGGTTTTTTTTACAGTGATGCCATAGAAGAACCATTCAGAAAAAGAACAGTTTTTAATAAAAATTTCATTAAAAAAAGGTTAAAAAGGTTTCAACATTTCTGAAAAAAGGTGTAAACACACAAAATGGTTCCATGTATGTTTAAGGTTCTTCATGGAAACACAGATTCCAAAAATAACCTTTTTTAAACTTTATTTTAGCTCTTTTTTGTTCAGTGTCCTAGTAAATAAAGTTTATTATACTGGAACTTTTAAAATCTATAGAAACCTTCCATTGCACAACAGGTTCTTTACACTGGGGAAAAAAATAAATAAAGATTATATATATACTTCCTGCAAAAAAACAAAGAAAAAAAAAAACTACCTTCTAGAACCATACTAATCCGCATGTTGTGTACTGATCATATTATTTTTCTATATTATTACCAAATATAGGACAAAATTTTATCATCAACAAAAGTACATTATTCGTTTTAAAGTCTGTAAACAATCAAGAGAAAAACGAGCCAGTATATTAGATGCGTGCAGCTCTTAAAAGGGACAGAATTAAACATGCCGCCGCTTGTCATAAAAGGGATAGATCACTCAAAAATTATAATTGTGTCATTATTTACTCACATGTTGTCCCAAACCTGTATTAATTTCTTTCTTGTGCTAAACACAAAATAAGATATAAATAAGATAGTAGCTGGTCCTCATTGAATTCAGAAAAAAGATGTATGTAGTATATAAGTATAGTGTTTCACCTTTCGTGCTTGTTAATTCAATACTGCTGAATACACCTACTCTTCCTGAAAAATAAAAGCACTGTTTGTTTTATTCATATTTTGTTTATTGTAATGTGTATCTATTCGAATAACACAGATAAAATGACAACAATATTTATCTTTGCTCATTTTGGCCTAAATAACTGCCCTTCTTTATTTTATACTTTACCTTGAAAGGCTTTGTTTTTATAAAAGGCAAATTAGTTTGTCTGTACTGCTCAGACAACTTGCAAAATGGTAAAATCAATGACTCAATGATCAATGACAAGAATCATGATAAAATCCTGATATTTTTGCCATATCGCCCACCCCTACCTCTGTAATTTGCAAACTAGTTGCAAACAAAAAAACAACTTGAAAAAGAATCGGGATAAAAATCGTGAATCGTGATTTTCCCAGAAAAAAACGTGATATGAAATTTTTTCCATATCGCCCACCCCTACCTACGGTCAATCAATTCCAAAAGGAAAACCTGAGAAAGGCACATTAAAAAATATAAGTCAATAAAATATTGAATCCAAGATTTGGTGAAAATTCAAGTGAGCACTTATTCCACTGGGAACATCGAAGTGTCATTTTAGTGTGTGTTTTCTTACTGGACTCTGTAGTATCTGCGTGACCCTTTTCTTCTGCTCCATCATGTTGAAGTCTTGTCGCAGGTCAGGTGACATGTTGCGTGCACGCAGGTATTCAGGGTCATTTTCGTTGATGCGGTCAAAGTAGCCCTCCCTTTTCCCCAGGCTGGGGGGCGGAGGGGTTGTCACCACCCCCTGTCTCAAATCTCCACTCATCTCTACTGTATTTTCCTGCAGTCTTCACCTAGAGAGTAAGAGAGAGATTTAGCTTAAGTATGCACACATTCTGGGTGGTAATCACAAAAAATTATTTTTGCACATACCTAGTATACGCCTAAAAATACACACTGATTTTAAAAACCTGAGAGAGGAAGTCTGTGCACTTCATTTGACAGGCAAAACAGTCTCGATCCGTAATGCCCTGAGGACAGACTCCTCATCCCATATAACATGCACATAAGTCCACCGATCAATACAATCAAAAAACAGGCAACTGCACATTAGCTGAACTTGTTTGCTCAGAGTATCACTATACACAATGGACTTTGTTCACTCTCCACAAAAAGAAAAGAGTGACTGTCCCGCCAACAGTGAAGGGTGGCGTCAGGTCAACCAACAGGAGGGCAGCACTATCCTATAACACTATCAGGTTTAGTTAAGCTTGATTTGTGTTTTCTTTCTCTAATACACACACACACACACACACTATTGTCCCTGACATGTGGATTTCTCTCTCTACTCACGAGTGTTTTAACAAACTTTTGCTTATTCGACAGTTTCAGCACAATAAGAAATTAAAGACAACTTAGTTTAGTACTCACATTCCGCTTTCTGGGCAAAAAACAAAACCAAACAGATGCTTTCTTTGCTTTTTTTTTTTTGCAGAGTATCTAAGGAATACGCTGTAAAGGCACAGCATTAGTTTGGAAAAGGGGGCAGCTTATTTGCATTTAAAGAGACATGCAATAAAACAGCACATTTCTGCTTCCACTTAAACTAGGCATTTTCAAATGATATTGATCAAAAGTCATATGAAAATGCATTTATATACTTTACTTTCTATTTATCTAAGAATTCTCAAGATAACATGAAATATGTTTATTATTATTATTTATTTTTATAAATACAGCTTTGGTTACTATAAAAACAATGCCAAACTTTTGAATGGACTTCAAGATTTCATTATACTATTTTACTAATCAATGGGTAAAAAAAGTACGTTTGATCAAAGTAACAGCAAACCTCTCTTTTCAAACCTCTGATTTCAAGAACCATTCATTCATGGTCTGAAGCTGGCATTCGAGATTACTTCAAATCCTTAATCCTGATATCTTAGTAGTGACACTTTGCAAGCTCCAGATATTCAGCTGGGACTGTTATGCCAGACAGCGTCAGGCATTTCCCAGACCTCGGTAAAAGCTTTCACCTGTACCTCTCTCTAGGCTTTCAAACTCGCTCTCTTCTGTGATTCACTTCAGAGGGGCAGGGGGCTTCTTTTCTCTGCTGTACGTTGCTAAGCTGCTCATTCAGGTCAAATGGCACTTGGAAAGATGGTTCAGATTAGAGACACACAACTCTGCCAGAAAACACGCACACACATACACATAATGAGGGTGGGCTCAATAAAACGTCCCAAGCCAATAATCGGCAATACTACACCACACATTTTTAGGCATGCGAACACGCGTGCAAGAAAGCAAAAACCCTATTAACCTGAATAAGGGTTGCATTTTGGCGAAAAGGCCAGATAAGCACAAACAAACAAATAGAAATGCTAAAATGGATCAAATAAATCTAATGGGGGAGATTAAGGGGACTCCGCTTAAGTTTATTATGCTGTCAAGACAAAAAAAAACACACGCGTACCCACAAAGCTCACGTGTTTCAAGTCATGATGCAATATTCAAACCAAGCGAGCACCAGCAACAACTGTTGTGCTGACAGATGACGACAACTCTGACACACCCACCAAGAAACAGAAATACAACACACAGGCTGCCAAGCCTGAAAGACAGAACCATGAACAACTCTAAACAATGACAACAACAACAGGTGGGTGGATATTACCAGACAATAACCACAGTATTTGTCCCTTTAAGATCCAAAAATGAGGTTTAGTCAGCCTTATGGCATTTTTGAAGCTGTTATGACTGCATTTCTTCTACAAAACATCAAATTAAATGGTCATGATGCTATTTCCCGTAAAATGAAACTGAAAGAGTAAAAAAAAAAAAAGAAACATACTGAAAGTAGTCCATATAAATTATATGTAATTGTAGACAGTCCATATAACTTTAAAGTTTCATATTAAAATGTGTGGGGTCAGGAAACTTAATAACAACAACAACAATAATAATAATAATAATAAAATAGTACCTTTATTTAGCATAAATACATTAAATTGATCAAAAGTGACAGTAAAGACATTTATAATGTATTTCAATTTCAAATAAATGCTATTAATAGATGAATCCTGTAAAAAATATATCACAGTTTCAATAAAAAAATATTAAGCAGGACATCCAATTTTAAAATTGATAATAATAGAGAATTTCTTGAGCTGCAAATCAGCATATTACGATTATTTGAATGATTATTTGATTATTTATTATCTGAAGAATTATGTGACAATGAAGTAATGATGCTGAAAATTCAGCTTTTCATCACAAGAATAAATTGCACTTATGAATATATTCAGATAGAAAACTGTTATCTTAATTTACTGCAATAATGCATATTTTAACTATATTTTTTTTAGCACTGGTGAGCAAAAGAGACTTTCATAAACATTACAAATAAATAAATAAATCTTACCAACCACAACATTTTGGGACTACTTTTATGCTACTTCTGACAATATCATTTTTGCATCAACTAATCACTTAAAACTTCCCACCATCTGTTAAAAAATAAACTGCATAATGGAATTAAAATCCATAAATCTGGATATGACTTTATATAACACAAACTGTCAATCTCAGCTTATATCGACTGCTTTATGTAAAGCAGTGTGTTGATCTGGGACGTGCTGTTGATTGTTTCAAACTGTCGTGTGGGTGTACGGGGTGGGGTGGGGGTGGAGTGTGGGAAATGTGAGGAAAGAAATTGGGAGGGTCCTCAATCCTCACTACAACAGCTGTTCGGTCTCTGAATACAGGCAATAATGAAGTGCTGTGCAGGATTTCTCTTGCATAGACAGGCTTGGAATAACAGAAAGGACACTAGTAATACAATAGCCATGCAAGACAATAAAATACACTACTGGGACACCAGCAGTACGAGTCACAAGATTCACAGTGTGTCCTACAGTCAATGGCTCATTGTGTAAAAGCTGCTTTCTCTCAGAAAGTTTAGATGCAGGGTGACAGGATTGCCATTTCAGATAGCCAACCACCTTCAAACGAGCCATAACAACCACTATTTACTTATCACAGTGTTTCAGGATGACTTTGGACTATTTACACAGGACAACAAATTTGCATTTAAAAACAACAACAACAAAAAAACTAATTTAGCAAATGTCATAACTGTCATATTTGTTACATTGGACCATAAACAAATCATAAGTACCATGGGCATATTTGTAGCAATAGCCAACAATACATTGTATGGGTCAAAATTATAAATTTTTCCTTTATGGATAAATTAGGATATTAAGATATTGTTACATGCAGAAATTCTGTAAATTCCCCACAGAGTATACCAAGTGTCAAAACTTAAAAAAAAAAAAATTGTAAAGGTGATTTTCTCAATAACTGTTTTCCCCCTCAGATTCCAGATATTCAAATAACATAACTTAGTTGTATCTAAGCCAAATATTATCCTATCCTAACAAACAATAACTGTTGCATCAACGGGAATCTTATTTATCCAGCTTTCAGATGATGTATAAATCTCAATTAAAAAAAAAAACCTGACCCTTATGACTTGTTTTGTGGTACAGGGTCACATATTTTTATAAGTGAGTCCAAAAGTAGTTTTGAATACACTCTGACTGCATCCTCCCACACCCCCTCATCTTTAGTATGTACAAATATTTCTCTCCTTATCTTTAGCAGTCCTATTAATAGGGCGCGAAAGATTTTGGGGCTCAGATTTCAGTCGCGGCACAAGGGTCTCGCACCAAGAATAGAAAATAAGGACAATGTAAGCGAAACAAAAATAGTAACATTAAGGTTACGTTTTAAACTCACAGGAGATGCGACAAAAGCGTTTAAAATTGGGGGGGAAAAGTCTCGGTTGAAGAATGAAACGCTCTTCGAAGCAACCCAACGCTGTTGAAATTGCTTGCAACGGTAACGTTATATGCGATCTGCTTAACCACAAAACTTGACTCTAAGCAACAGTTAGTCGTTAAGACATAGCCCAGAAAACAAAACGGGGTGTTTTCCCAAAATTTTAAGCCGTTAAACTCACCTGTTTGCTCCTTACAGAGTGAAAGTCCAGTGAGCGCTCGAGCGCATCTCTCTCATTCCCGCCTCAAGAATCCCAGATTACGTTACCTCAGAGGATTAAACACGACCAAAACAGCCCCCAAACTCCACAAACAGAGCCCGATTTCACTCAGCAAAGCGCAAAATGCTGCTCTCACACAGCGACACTCCTCTTCCCTCGTAAAAGGGGGATTTTGGGTTGTAGAGAGTGTGTGTGTGTTCGCGAGAATCTGCACCAGGAGTGAGAGAAACTGAAGCGATCACGTGACCAACTAATCCGCCCCCTTCTCTGAGCGAACGAATCTGTTTGACCAATCGAAACACGAAATATCTACTATGCCCCGCCCTCCCGCGTCCCAGCTAAAAGAATTAAAGGTCAGTGTTTACAATACTCAGTGCCTGTATGAGAGCGATATAAACGACGATACGACACAAATCCGCAGTGTACCTGAATCACACGAGCAGTCAGCTCATGGATTTGAAAAACACAGTTGTGATTCACAAGAAACTTGTACAAAATTGTGCCAAGTATGCGTGTTGCACTGCATTCAATCAATGTTTTTTGGGTTCAAAACAATCTACAGCATCTGTAACATGGCAACAATTTAGACTTAAGCTAAATTAGCAGTTATTGAAATCTACATATTGCATGGAGGGCTATTTGGCAAGACATTCTAAATGGATTACAAGCAAAATCAAGCAAATGATATTTTTGTTAATACATTTTTCTATACAAAAAAAAAAAAAAACAGTTTTAAGATGTTAAGTTACATTTACAGAGAAAGTGAAGCTGACGTCACATGGTATTGAGTTCTGGAAAACTACTTTGTATATCTGCCATACTGGAAGGATTGCATTACCTCTCCACTATTGAGTTTAAGAGCAGTATTTTGATTCTCTGTTGTTACTTTAAAAACTTTGTTTAAAAAAACACCATTATATATGATTCATGCTGCATTGAGAATTGCGAAATTTGGTAATTACACAGAGTGGTGTGTAATTACATACATAATTCTGGATGCTCAGTTAGCGATTATTCTAGTCTCATGTTAACATATCGATGTCTTATACTGTAGGTATAGTTTTGGAAAACTATTTTCACAGGTACTCTGGTTTAATGTCTTGTCCCATAAATTTCCTTATGTAAAACTAGTAAGTAATTCTAAGCACACTAGGCTTCTGTTAATGTGTTTAATGTTTAACTCTTATGGCTAGAATTTTGAAAATTATTCAACGAATGTATTGCCCCATACACTTCTATCGTAAGCGCATTACCTAAAGTGTGACATTGTATTGCAAACAAAATTAAATTGCATAACGATACAGAAGTATGAATCAGCTAGTAGTGTTTTGAATAAAAATTATCATTTAAAAACCTGCTACAACAAAAAAAATCTAATTTCTTAACTGGCCTCTAAAAGAATCCAGCACAAGTAAATAAAAAAACCAAATAACTATTTCCCACAACCTGCCATCCCAAGGGATGGAAACACTCTATATCCCACACTCACTCTCTAAAAAACCGACATACTCTTCCATTTGTTTGAATATGTCAGCGTTTAACATCCATAACACAATTCCTGACTAGAACGTGAGGTCAAGGTTAGCATGGCCTAGTTTGCGTCTGTAGGCAGATGCTGTAGTATATTCACTATATATCATACTTCTTTATATGTTAACAAGAAACATGTAAAACCACAAATACTCTATTAAATCAAAGTATATATTTTAGCATTTTTGTGTACGTTTATAAACAGGTAAAACTGCTATCAAAAGAGCAGACAGACATGTCCCACACTGATATCAAACTCATAAATCTCTCACTCGTAAACCTTTTCCTGTCAACGTAAATACACAGATAAACATAACTCACACAAAGCATATCTTGGATGACATCAGGGAAGTAAGGATCATGATTGTTGTGTACACAAGACATCCATCAGTACAGTAAAACAGACCAAACAGACATGAACTCAATCCAGGATATACAAAAACGTATGCAATTTAATTGCTGCATCTGGATATGATCACAGATTAAAGTGAACCAATAAGAAGAGAAAAAGAGAGAGAGACAGACAGAGTCAGACAGACTATAAATAATTGGATTCCATGAGACAGTTCACAAAAGTCCAGTGGGAGGACAGTCAATCTGATCGACAGCCAGAGGACACGCAGGAATTCCTGCGAGCGGAAAATCTTCGTCTCGTGGTTTGGCCTGAAATAAAGCCTCACATTTATGCACACTATGCCCTGTTATCGCTCCCTTTCCCACAATTCCCTCTGCCTACTATTTGACTTGCAACACCAACAGAACAGGTGCAGATGTGTGTGTGTACTTCCCTATGGTCTTACGCAAACACGGCATCACCCTTTACTCTCTCTCCGATGGTTCTGCTTCATGTTTCCCACAGGTATCTCATTGTACAAGTGCATTACGTTATGCAAAAATGTTGGAATGCAAACACAAGACCTCATCGCAGACCACTTTCTCCTTCAATTACAGACATCCGGGTCTAGTGCATTGTTTTTACACTGGATTTGACAATACTTGCCCTTTCGTATGGTTCTTCTGTGGCTTATCAGTCCTTGATTGCATTTGGTGTGAAACCTTTTGTTAGCACTGATAAAAACTGTAAAATATAGCCCGCAGTTGTGACTTTACACACACACTGTTGTAGAGATGCAACGATTTTAGATGTTGTTGGTTTGATTATAGTCTGAAGAATTATCATGGTTTTAATTACTAATGTACTAATGTAAAGTGGAATTTAAAAAAGGTGACCTCTGCTCTGTAAACATATATGACCGTATTTATCTTTTGAAAATAAAAGTATTTAATGGTTTCAGTTTTTACATTCTTTACATTTCTTTTGGACCAGGGGTAGAGATTTTAAACGTGGTGAAAAATTGGTTCTTGGTTTTTACTTATGAATAATACTACAACAGGGACAGTAAATACAAGTTTCTGAAGTATTATTAATATACTATTAGTATTAATTTTATTTAACCCACAGGGGAAACTGTTACAAATGATGGAAATTAACTAAAATATTACTATAATCAACTGTCATCCATAGGTAGGATAGACTAATTCACAGCGGAACCTTTACTGTTAATTAACCGCAATGATTTAAATTGCAAACTGGTTAATCGCTGCATCCCTACTTTGTTGTGATATCAAATCAGGCCATCATTTCTGTTTCTCTTTCTGTGTGATCTCTCAGGGACGGGTAGAATCATTGTGGCCAGAGGCTAATATTTAACCCACACTGACTTTTGAACAATGCGGACAGTGTATGTCAAACAACTCTTTCACACAAACACACACACACTTAAGTGACACTCTTACTGAACCTGCACGTAAACTTGGAAATGAGATGAACTCATTAAATTCGTGATCGCAAGCATTTCAGAAGACACACATGAAAAAAAAAGAGAAAAAATTGTGTAAAAGTGCCTATCGAGTATTGAGGGATAGAAATGAATTCATTAGGTAAACTGGCTCTGGTGTAGTGAAAATAGATGGGTGGCCTAAATGCAAATATTATGGTCTAGACATGAAGGTACACTGAAAGTAAAATCTTGTGTTTTTTTCGTTAAAGGGTTAGTTCGCCCATTTAAGACATGAAGTTGTATGCAATCCTTACCAGCACTATAGTGTATACACACTGA
>JAUCMS010000150.1:37928-51012 GCA_032357445.1 Enteromius radiatus | reverse complement strand
ATTAACAATGGTGCGAACTTGTAAATTCCCCGGTTGTGACCACAAGAATGTGCCGGGATCACCATTCAGATTCCATCTGAATGGAAGCATTGTTAGCCAGTGTCAGCATTTTTGATCATTTTCGCAAAATTTTCATACTATACATATTTTACATACTATATGTCAAATAAACAGAGCGAACTAACTTCTCAGAATTTTTTTTTTTGTGAACTATTCCTTTAATAGTCTGTATATACTATAGTGTGTCTGAAATCATATTTACATTCTTAAGACTGCTGCTTGGAAGACTGTGTTGGTATTCTTGCTTATCAGTATCATATTTTCGTGTTTGTCTGTCAGCCAGACAGTAAAGTTCATGGCTGATGTGCAAATGTGACAAGATCCGCCAGGAGGGCAATCTCACCTCACAGCCGTCAACACATTCCCCAAGTGTAGGAAGCGTAACCATCTTGGAAACACATGCGCAGTAGACAAATGGTCTCTGTTGTATCTTTTTATGTTGTCATCAATGGATTTGCACAAAAAAAAAAAAAAAATTCAGAACGCGCAACAATATCAACTTCATTACAGATAGGCCTAGAGACGTGGGCTGGATAAAAGTGACATTACCTTCATATTTCGTTCGAAATCTGACCTGGTCAGAGAGTAAAAGGTGAAATATCCTGCTAGGTGCACCAACTTTTCCAATAACAGCGGATGCAGCTTGACAAATACTGTAGTTTTCACTCAACCGTGAACTCTCCGTGATTGTATGCTTTATCTAGAGAGAGTTCCTCAAGGGAAATGATTTTACCTTGAACTACCTCAAGCCGATTTCCGATTGTTTTAATTCAATCCGTTTCAGAGGATCACAGGACGCAAAAAAAGAGAACATAATGGAAAACAGGATTTTCCTTGCTCTTTTGAAATAAGACTCTAACGTACAATGTTGTCATACTTTAAAGTTTACAATATAAGCCCCCTCCCTCATCCACCCAGACCATTTGTGAAAACTTGCAAAACTAACATTAAAAAAGTCAGCAACACAATAGAGAAGTATAGAATATGGCAAAGTGGTAGTATATGACAGTTAATCTTCTCCTTGAATAACCTTACATACTGAAAATCCAGTACATTCTCATCTTGCTACATATCTGTGTTTAATTAGCTATTCTTGGTATCTTATTATTCTCAATACAGATCAAAGCCTTTTCTGAATAAAGCAGTGCCAGCATTAATTTCACACTAATAACCTGTTAGCTTGCTCGCTCATTCATGTTTAAGGATTATGTAATGGCTGATGACAAAGAGAGACACGTTGCTCTTTTGATCATGAAAGCCTCAAAAAAGACAACAAGCTGTAATTCTGAATAGAGATGTTAAACATTCACAATACAACAACATATGATGCCACTGGCATCTATACATTTTTGCTAAATCACCTGACTTAATGCTCTACTTGAAGTAATTTAAATTAAAGATAGATTTATGTACACAGTTTATAATAAAATTCCCTTCAACAATCATATTATTATGAGTTAGTCAATTTTAATTGTTTTATTTATTTATCAATCAACTCACAGACTTTCACACAGTTCACACTGCACAAACCAAACAAACACCAATAATCCCAGTATAACAGATCCACTGAAAACATCCTTTCCCAAAAGAACTATCCAGAAACCATTCACCCATGTGTAACAGACCTCATTTTGCGATGACTCTGATAAATAGCTGATAAAGAGGATGTTTGTGTGCTATGTATCACATGGCACTGCTGTGACTCTCCATGTCATGACCACACAAGTTCAAGCCCCTCGGGATGGAGTCATTTTAGAGGCACAGATTAGATCCTGATGGAGGATATTACATGGGCCTGTCAAACCTGTTCATAGTAGGAAATCTTGGCTTTAGAGGAACAGAAACACATAACTTTAATTAGTGGCTAATTAGTTGCAGTCACAATGTAAACCCTCCAATAATTTGCAAGTCTATTTCTAAAGTTATAACAGTATTCTCAAGGTAATAATTGCCGTCCTATCATTTTCCGTTTGCTCATTATCAAAATTAGCAAGAGAATTATTAACAGGAACAACGAATGTCAAGAGGAATCAGAAATGGAATCTGCAAATTTAATACAAAATCCAACTTCAAGTCTGAACTCTCTGTTACTTATCTGATATCAGCATGATCTGTTTAGGTTAGGCTCAAAATTTTACTTTGTGAGCTCAGAAACGTAGGGAATGTCAACAAGCGACCTTTAGCACAGCATAATAACCATCTCACTGTCCCCGTGGAGCCATTTCATCTTTTCTGGCATGGGAAGGAGTAAATAAAAAAGAATGAATATTACAGAGACCAAGAGAACAAGAGACTCATTCACATCTGCGGATGCCATTGTTACAATCTAAAAAAAATATTTCACTGTCATAACATGTCCATTGTGGAGTTAATTTTGAGAGAGATGATTACTGCAAGTTCATGAGATGAAGCTGAACTCCTGGCCTTGACCAGAACTTTTGACTTGTCACTGAACAATATTACACTGAAACAATCAAAGCTTGCATGGATGAAGGAAGGGACGAATGTTTCCTGGAAGGGTATTGCGCAGTCAGGAAAAAGAAACACTGTGTGAGAGAGAGAGAGACAATGATGTATTACTCAATGAGCCAAAAGACTTTCTCACAAGTTTTGTATGACCACTCCTCCACACACACACTTAAAAACATCTGCTGTCCACTCAGCCGAACCATCAGAGGTTTCCAGGGAGACAAACACAAACAGTAGAGATGTATGTTGCGGCCCCACCTCATGCCCTAAGAGAGCAATCAACCTGGGTAAGGCCCCTCCTCCCCTTCCTTCAAACTTCACATATGGTTCTCTTTACCATCTTCAAGGGACTCACATATAGAAAACATCTCAAACACATGATAACATAAACCATGTGTGCAAAAGCTTTAAGAAGTAATGAAGCAAATGTGCAATTATATGGGATGATCTTTTGTCTTCGTACTTTGTATGAGACCTCACGTTGAGCCCCTTGCTAGATTACAACGTAATTATCTGCCACCTGCTACGAGTAACCAGCTAGAGGTGAAGATTTTCATAGGCCTCCCAAAGGCGTGAGCAAATACATGCTAGGTCGTGAACTTGAACTTTAACCCTTTCAGCCACTAGATGAAAGAGCAATTTGTAGGATGTAGGGTTGCTGAGAGGAGTTGCGAGCTAGCTTTCCTCTGGGTCTCTTGACTGAATGAAGGAATCAAATTTCTCCTACGCGGTCGCCATGTCATGCTCAGGAATTCCCCCCAGCTGAAGGAAAAAAAAAAACTTGTTTTATTCAGGGGGTCTCATCTGAAAGCCTTCTGAAAGGTCTGCTAACACTTTGATCTCAGTTCTTTCTGAGCTTGTTTTGAATAGTCAAGCTACAAGCAAGTTTGAATGCAGGCCATCAGCAAGGGTTGTAGGTGCAACAATGGTTGGTATTGCATTGCTTAGTGTCTGGCCTAATAATGTAAGGTAGTGGCCCTTGGGATGGATTGAAGACTGGATTTGTCATCTAAAGATTGTACCGGTAAAATGGTTAAATAAAATGAAGTGGCTCTCAAGCAATAATTTAGGGCAGGAAATCCCAAAAGGCTCAAATTTTAGGCACTGGTGAATATGGCTGCAGGTTGCATAAAAGCTAATTAATTCTTCAAACTAGAAAACAAACAAACAGTGTTTCTCAATATTCAAGGTCGGAATTGATCTCTTTAGGATGAAAGGAAACTGTGGTTGAATATTGGCTTTGATGATAATGTATTAATCATCAATGAGCTTTTAACTAGCACTGAAAGCTGCAAGGCTCTGTTCCAATCTGGCATGTTTGTAATAGGAGACAGTTCAGCTGGAGGAAGTGAATCAAGTCCCACTGAGGTGGTTATTTCACCATTTCTCTGAGAGAACCATGGATGCCCAACTGTGTATCAATGCTAAACATCCATCGGCAGGGGTTTGGAAAATTCCGGAGCCCCTGTGAAGTGAGCAGAAGGTCAGCTCCAAGCTGAACCAGCAGTAAAGGCCAAGATAGAGACCCATAGATGTCCACTCACCCAGCAGCAGGAGCCATCACTTCCCCTGCCAAATCCATTTATACAGCACCACCTCCTGCCGAAACACCATTCAGCTAGTAACACTGTTCAAAACTAGCTCTTCCCAAACTGATATTAGAGCTTGTGAGAGCTGCTTTGCCCATTCAATGGAATACAGGACCTGTCACTAGATAGAGAACAGCACAACTAAATGGAGTAGAGACAAGAACACTTTCTATTTCTTGTGCAACTGGCCTTTAATGTCTGAGTAGTGATGGGTCGCAGTTGGGACGAGGGAGATCAATAAAACGAAACAATAAGCAAGGAGCCAAACTTCCTGACAGACAAAGGGATCCTGCAGGGTCACAGGCATCCAGCCAGAGTTTGTAACTGTCTGCTGGGATGACACGCAAAGAGACTGAAGTATGAGTAATGTGAGTTTAGGATTTACTGTTGGTTCTGAGACACATAAGTCGACTATCAGTTTTAAATTCCAGTCCGGAATTCTAGAACATTAAGGATAACAATTCAACAACATTCAAGTCCAAACACAATTATATTCATCATAAAGTAAACTTGAGTCATGCCGTTTCCCACAAACAGGGCCAGGCATCAGGACCTGGAATATTGTCCAGGATAAGGATAAGGGGAGTCTTAAGATATATCCCACTCATTGGTACTATAGATGAGCGAGCCTATTCTAAAGAAAAACTTCATCCCGGACACTGTAAATTTTTACCAGCAATCCTGCCCACAAGTATGGAAAACTTGTTCCTCAGGAAGAGTCTTGACAATGGACCACCAATGGCTGTCACAGTCAGGGTTGTTCAGCCGGTCTGAGGGGGCACGTCAATGCCTTTTCAATGGAGTAGTTTGCTCCCAGTGATATGAGTTGTATCCCTACTAGTGTGTTGATTTAAGAGTAAAGGTCACTCCTTCCAGCTGTTTCCTTCCACACCCCATGAAGCGAAGATGTAACGAATGAGTGCAGACCATTCTGTGATGAAGGTACTGACTGCTCAAACACATGCACTTGATGAAACACAGTCAGGTAATTTTTAGTAACAAAGTTTTAAAAAACAAAGTAAGGATGTGACCTAGTTTTTAGAACTGAATATCACAGTCATACCTTACACCCGTGATAGTGCTGAGGTGATTCAGACAGGTTGTAAAATTCGCAAAACTTTGCAAAAGTTGCCCATCACAAATCATCCACCTTGACCATGCCAATTCAAGCATGAAGATATCTCCTCATAAATGGTCCCGGGTATGGATCCCACATGCCTCAAAGGCCAAGAGACTGAAATATAATCCTGTGCTAGGGAAATGAATGTTGAATCTCCGAGCCAAATCACCCAACTCTCTTCAACAGGCCTTTTCAGTCTGGGTTTGAGTCACAAGACAACGTGTCACTAAATGTGAGCTTCAATGTGCACAAAGGACTGAAGTGAGAGAGGAACAATGAAATAGAGACATCGTACATACTGCAGATGCTGCAATGCACAATTTTGTCCCCAAAGTACACAGTACTACCATACAGGAGTATCAATACCTCATTCTTGAATGTCTTTTCATTTCCCACCTTTTTTCAACTTTCTAACACACATGTAACTGCATAAACAGGCTACTGGTCGGATGAATGTTTTGCCAAAAAGAAACCCTGATATCTAGAGAAACGAGGAGTGTGAGCACAGCAAAATTTCTTAAAGGTGAGGTAGCATGTGTCTGAATTTACTGGTCACTGGTAAGCCAATAAAAACCTTCCAGACTGTCTCACTTCTCAGCAGTGACCAATGTGGAGAATATCACTTTCATACACCCGCTATAATCTCAGTTTCTCTTTTATTTCTCTCTCCCTTTCTCTGTTTAAAGCATCATCTCTCTCTCAGTCCTGAGCAGTGTATGGATCGTGTGAGCTCAGAACTGGTGGATGACTCCATTTCCATTTTATTTTTTCATTTTTGTCCCTGCAATGGGTTTACAACATACCTACTGCAGGGACAAAACATTGCAGGAGGTATTAAACACTAAACTGTGTCCATTATGGTAGAAAGAGGTGTGATGGTAAGTGAAAAGATCTTTTAAAAACAGCCTGAATAATACCATAATTTTCACTAATGACATGAATATTGTCAGACTCATGAATAAAGGTCCTTGCACACTGAGTCTGAAATTTTGTATGTATTTTTTCAGTGTTTTTCATATTTGTCATCCTTTCCTTTCTTGCTATATATGCAAAACGTGAGGTTATTTTTATTGTTTCAAATAAAATTTTGGACTCAAATGTGCAAAAGACCTTGAATGCAAAATTTGTAGTTGCTGGCAAATATAAAACAACATATATTGATTTTATACTTGCTAGATGAGTTGCTGTTAAATTCACTCTTTTTCTCCTCCCTGTTCTTCTTGTTACAGAATGAATATTGGACTGGAACATTCTTGTATATTCTTGTTATCTTCCGTTTTCTTTGCCCCTGCTCTATCCATCTCTTCTTGTTCCTCACTGCTGCCATCACTCCGCCCATCCAACCAGTACTAATGCTTCTCTTCTTCCACCTCACTGACTCCCAGCACTCGTTTGTCTTTGCGCTTTGTTTGGTGGAGTGGAGAGGGCGGAGGGGTCCAGGCCCCCTCAGAGAGCCCCTCTCGGTCTCCAATGACAGACAGTACTCTCCCTGCCCCACCCACATATGGAAAAATAAACAAGTGTCCACATGTAGCCACAGAATGTTAATAGCTTCCATAACTCTGCTCTCCACCTGCCAAAATGCAAGGAAGTCCATAATACAGATCCTGACATATTGCATTATACTCCATAAATCTCTAGAGTCAATGACTACTAAGAATCTTCATTCAGAGAATCCTGAAGCAAACTGAGGTAGACTTTTTTGAAATCAGTTTGAGTGGCAGCTTCAATAATCTGAAGAGAGTCTGGAACTTTTGCACTGGTATTTGATGCCATCAGTGGACCAGAAATGGCATACTTTACATTGAATTTTCACACAGTTTTAGATGCCATGAAGGTCTGAATAATTTCTAGACTTTTAGCCTAAAAGTCTTACAGCGATATCAGGACCACTTGGTTGTCCTAGGCCTGGAACCCAACCAAGCGACACTACTTTTGTGTTTATTTCATAAACTGAGCTGTTTACTCACAGAATGTCTATGAGATGGCTCCTGCAGTGGCCTCAAAACAATCTCCATGAGCTCTTTCACTGGGGGTCTCTTGGACACTGGGTGGTCCAGAAGACTCGATATTGAGTTTTAAAGTGGTGTTTTCTTTCTTTTATGACTTCAGCATAAACAAGCTCTTCTTGAGCCTAAGGGCACATTACATTGGAATTCTGAATGGCTGCTTCTAGGGTTTGCATGACTACTCAGTTTTACCATTTAACTAGTTGTAACAAAACGTTGTGCAAAAATGCCATTTTTCATAACCGATTAGTCTATATAGGATGTTCTACAAATAAATCGTTTCACCAAATGTTATATTTCAACACTTCAAATCAACCAACAACAAATAACATAACTCTTGTTTGCATACACACTAAAACAATAACATTACAAATAATGCTTAGTTTTTACATTACAACACGACTGACTACAGTTTACCTAATAATGTATGAAATGTATCAAATAAAACTTTCATAAAGTAGTAAACCTCACATCTCAGCCTTTAAATAAACAAAGGGATTAGGTCAAAACGATAACTGATTAATCAATAATTATATTTTACCTGTAATTCTAGATACTTAAAAAGATACATTTTCCAAATGTTTAAATGCGTAGAATCCACATAAGCTTGTTTTTCATCTATCAACCGGTCAAAATTTACAGCAGGTTATGCAAATTAAGTTAGTTTTTTGGCCAGACTGCTTACAGGCTGAATGTAAATATTTGTATAATTCCCTAAGCACTCTTTTAAAACCTCCCAGCTTTCCGCCGTGTTTTCAAATAAAACTAAAATACTCTGCATGCTTTGCGCTAACGAGACTGTTATTAAACTTTGCTTTATGCTGAATCGTATTTATTTATCTTTAGTTGTTCTAAAATACAGATTTAATGGTACTTAAATATGAAATGGTAATACTATCAATAAGGAATTTTATTATAATTTGTTGTCAAACTACTAATTGTTCCAATTTATATTAGGCACAACTGTTAGGGATACGTTGACATTGCATTCTATAGGAGAATGAACCATAAAGGCTACTGAACTACAATCCTGTTTTTTTTTTTTCCACAAAACAAATCTAAATACAATGCAGAACGACACAAAACCACTTAAATGTGCATAACTTGAGGCAGAGTTTTGCACTTTAAATGTAGCCAGAGAGCAAAAATTCATATTATGGCTAGTTCAAGGCATCCAACAGTTTTTTCCCCTACTTATTAATAGTTTAAGGCCATCATCAGTTTGACTATAGTGCTCTGAGAGACACCCTGACAAGCTACATGTTCAGTTTCATGAGTGATTAATTGGCGTAGCTTGTCAGTGATCTACAGTTGTGTGTATTAGCTGGGGCTCCATTTGAAAACAGGTGATAAAGACTTACCACTAATCAAAGAACCGGCTTTACTGACGAGATGCGCATAATATATTGATCTATATATTTCGCCCATCCGTAATGGAAGCAGTAGAACATGCCACAAATCTAGTCTGTACAGTCAAAACCTGGTGCTTTGATGACAGAAGATTCTGTCCATCTATCCTGATCTTGTTTTCTGTGAAGCTCTACAGAGGAACACCCAAACTCACGCTGGATAAATGTTTAGTTTTCCAAAACCTCAGTGTTGTTTTCCCCTCTCGCTTGTTCCAGCTGCAGAGGAAATGACAATGCTCTATAAAAACAACAGCGGGTGCAATTCATAACCTCTACATCTCTCTGTCTCTCTACAGCTGCTATATCTTGAGTATGGGGTGGTTCCTCAACTGTGAAAGGGGTCCTGACCCTGAAATCTGATGCATAATAATATAATGGAAAAATATTGAGTAACAAATGCTAACATGGGGTTGTCAGATGCTTGTTTCAAGAATCCTTTCAGCCTTTTGAAGACAGACAGACTATGACTACGACTAAAAGCAGGATTATGGTTTGAGTGAATAAAAGCCCGGATACAAAAAGATGGACATAAGAAGAGTGACTCCAAGTAAAGCGTGTGTTAACAGGATCTGAGCAAGTCAGCAATTTGTCTTTGGCCACTCGGGGAAGCACACAAGTCAGTTAGTGTGTTTTTAGTCTTTTATATTACTATACAAACGCAGAAATTCTGGCCAATATTTATTAAGTCGATAATACTTTTCATGCCACAGTGCAATATAATGTGAAATAAAATGGTAAGTATAGTCACCTTGGCATTAATAGGGTTATTGAAAAAGAACTGGGAAGTAGAACTGGGTCTTGGTTCAATCCGCTGGTTGTTGATTGGATGGAGGAACTGATAAATGAGCTTGTGGTCGACACTCGACAGTAAAAAAAAAAAAAAAGAAAAAGAAGAGGGCTGAGTTCATGTGGCATAAATGATAAGAGTTGGAATTTTTAAAATTAACTTTTGGTGAACCAAAACAAAAGCAAGCTATACATAATAAGATTAAATGAGCTTGAATTGTGCAATGCCCACTGTTTTTTAAACAGCTCTAATATTAACTGATATGTTGCAGATAAGCTGCTTATTTCTAGTTTTTAATATCCAATTAAAGTCATCCTACTTCTAAAGCGTATGATGTTTCTGAAAGACACAGAAGATAGTGGGGAGGTGGGTTTGACAGGATACAGGATAGGGAATGGTGGCCTTGTGGTTTCTGGATAACAATGGCTATTCCATTTCCCTCCCTGAAGACTGCAGTCGGCTACAGAGGCCAAAAGCTCAGCTTAAAAACTTTGTCATGACTTCATCCCTCCACTCTCCCACCCTCTTTCTCTGCCTCTTTTCTCGCCCCTATTAGTCCTGACTTTCCTCTGTCCCCCTGTGGCGATTGTTCACATGCCGCATGTGTGGCCTCGCGGCCTGACATTTTCTGTCCCTTTCTTCTGCCAATGCAGTCACAGGACCGACTGCTATGCCATGAAAAACTTTACATGGATTTTGAACTCACAAATGGGCCACATTAAGTTTCTTGATTTCACATTGTTCAAAGTTGCAGTAAGAGTCTTGAGTTTCATAGTACATATCGAATCGTAAAGTAGTTTATTATTATTATTATTATTATTATTATTAGATCCAAACCTAATTCAGACTTTAAATGTCTTTTTTTAGTCCATACAATGAAAGTCAATGGGGTCCAAAACTAAATGTTGCTTTGGACTCCACTGACTTCATTGCAACATTGAAAACATTCTTTAAAATGTCTTCTTTTGAGTTCATTTGGAAACAATGAACATATCTATTTGTGCCTTAGCTCAAATCCACAATCTCCTATGAAGATCAGTGAAGCAGACCAGATGTGGTGTTTTCGGTAAAGAATCGTTCCCTGGATCTGTCACGATATTCCTGTCAGCAACGAATCAGACCTGGCATTCTGTGTCAGATAGCAAATCTGGAAGGAAATGAGACTTTGAGGGGTTGAACAAAGGAATGCGAATGGCGTGATAGTGGAACGGTTGGATCAGAGTTGGATCAGATCCCCATGCACACCAAAAGTGTCAGTCGCTCTGTTTTTTTCTTGACATCTTGGAATTAAATACAATATTGGAAACGCAGAACAATATGGAATATTTGGACATAAGGATACATGTATTTACGTACATGCTAATATATCGGTTCTCAGATGATATCAGAGATTTTTTAATTTATCGGTACTGGCTGTTATCGGATATTCACTATTCATGCTAATTTCTTATTAGCATTAGCATTATTTAACAACTGGTAAAATTCATGCAAACACTATTTTGTACAAATGTTCGCATGTTTGAAAATGAAATCTTTTTTCATAATGTATATCAGAATGATGCTTTCACTCACTTGGAGCATTTCAAATAACTTTTTAAAAATTTTAAATATTATAATTTATGTAGACAAAAGATTTATTATTTAATTATCAGCATGTTTTTGGTTATCAGTCATAATATGAAGTTAATTATCGGTTTATTGTATGAGCCAGAAGTATATTAAAATCAAAAAATGTAGGAAGGCTGCATTACGTAGTTCTATAGAGAAGAGAACTGTATATTGCTACAAGGAAATGGTAATTAACTCCTGCATCACCATAGTCCTCCAAATGAGCTCCAAGTAAAACCAGACGCACATACGAGTATCCTCATGGGTCAACCCCTCTTCCTGGCAAATCAGGCACTGCCACCCTAAATCAAGCCGAATTTGGCCTGATGACACAAAAAATAATTTCAGCGTGTTCACAAACTTTTTCTGTGCAAAAACTTCTTTGATTGTTGCAAGCATGTCACATCTACATCACTGCTGAAGAATGCCATGAGTCCCGGCCCGTGAGCTCAGGCCCAGCCCAAATCCATTTGGTTCAGTTTATCATGGAGCCTGACTCCACATTACTCAATCCGTCTCACACAAACACCATTAGTCCACACACTCTGGGGGCTATGGCCCGCCAAGACACACACACGGTTCGACAGACACACATCCGTATGTTACATGCACACCTGCAAATACAGAGGGAGAGGGAGCCTAAGGGCTAAGGGCCTGAGTTTTTTTTTTTTTTACTTTAAAGTTAGACTGATTAAATGGCTAAAGGACAGCAGAGACTGAATGAAGGGATTGTTACATAACAGTATTTACACACAATGCATCATGCATGCCTCTTACCATCAGTCACATGACATCTGTCCAGAATTAAGAAGTGTCTGGTCGCACTGTTATGAATTTTTTTTGTATTATTTGTTTTGTACACTACAGTTGTGAGACATAATTGGACCATTTGATGGTAGGAAGTACAGATGAAAACTGTAATCACAAAGAACAAACTACACAAATATCTTGAAGCAAAAAAAAGGCAATATTTGACTGAAAGTAGTGTTGAAAACATCATAGTACTACAGAGATGTTCTATTACATAACATATGATTTATAGCCCTTAGTGCCAGCAGGAGTTTCAGATCCCAGTTTACAGAGAAAGTAATAACGTCAAGTAATTTACAGCAAGCGTTAAAACCACAGGAAACTGGATACTCTCTAGCTTTTTGCAAAACGCAAAATTTCTCTCAAAGTGCAGTTCTTAAATCTCTTGGGACGGTTGTCAGGAATTTTAGTAATGGGGAAAGCGGCACTCTCTCCAGTTTATTGATTCTTTAATGCACATATCTGGGGGACTCTGGGATGTGAGGGCGGAGCTTGTGATGTTGAGTGATAGCATCTTTTCACACTGTAAATGGGGTAAAAGAGTGATTTACGTTTGGCCCGAGGACTCAGGAGCAAGCTCTTCTGCTTTACCAGTGTATCGCTGTCGTCATATAGGCAAAACTTGTTCATAATCACACATCCTAACAAGGGTTCGCACACTTACATGTGTTTTTTTTTTCAGCTCAAGCTTAGGACAGCATAAACTATTTATTTACGGTGACAAGACAAATATGCGTTTTGTTTTCTTCAAATAATTAAGCCTCAAGTATCTCAACATGTTACTACAAATGACCTTAAAACACTTTACATAAATTATGACACTACCAGTGTGCATCTGTAAACAGTAAATACTACATGATGACAGAAATAAGAAACAACAATTACAGTGTTCTGTTAAATTTTCTGCAAGCAACTTCTTTTTTGAATATCAGAACTAAAATGTCCTCACCTTCAGACAGAGATAATAAAGACAAAAATACATAAACAGAAAAGTTATCTGTGATAGCACTAAAAAAAGTCTATTTTCAGCACCATGGCAAAATAAATCCTACTTTACCATATTTGATTGAATAAAAAGACCATGTAACTAAAAAGAATAGACAGAAACATCTTTCTATCGAGTTGTTCAAATAAACATACGACTCCAACTAGAGCTGGGCGGTATGACCAAAAATTTATATCACGGTATTTTTCAAAATTATACCGGTGTCACGGTATTTGAC
>JAUCMS010000150.1:16232-26445 GCA_032357445.1 Enteromius radiatus | reverse complement strand
ATATATATAAGTTATGAGCCTTCCAAATCCAAAAATTATGTCTACAAAGGATTTACGCTCTAACTCGACTCAACATAACTGTGTATGGTAAAATACTCATACCCGGTGTCTGTTTAAACTCCCAAACTCAAACTTGCACAAATGACATCATAACGGAGGTGGGGAGAGATATCAGTGCTCTGTGTGTGCAGTGAAAAAGAGCAAAAGAGACAGAAAAGAAGGGAGGAGAGGGGCTGGAGAGGAAAGTGTAGGCTTGAGGAGTCATGTGGGACGTTTTTTTTTTGCAGTCCAGCCAGAGAATGAGGCAGCAGAGAATGGCTTGTGTTACTGTTGTATTAAGTTAAAGGGGTTTGCAGACAGAAATCAGTGTGTGTTTGTCACTTAAACACATTGAAAAAAAATGCTGTGAAATGCTGGACTGCTGTAGAGACATTAATCACCTTTTGTTAACAAATAAAAAACACTTAATTGTGCCAGAGAGAGAAAGAGCTTTGGACTCTACAAATGATTGCTCACATGCGTCATTCCTTTAGAATCTGAGAAACAGAGTAAATGAAGCAAGAGTCCCGTAGTGCTTTTTCAGATCAAAACCCACATCGCTCACACTGAACTATGATTTATGGGATTACGATAACAAAGCGTCCCAAATCCACTTTACCAGTAACCCTGATTAGAGCTGTCGCATTAAGTGGGTTTAGCCAAAAATCACATACAGCAAGTAAAGCGAGACTAAGACCCTCTAGATTATTACACCAATATCTAACCGCATTCCTGATGCGGCGTGTGGAAATGATCACAGATGACTTCAACCACCGTATACAGGCCACAGGCCATTATAAAACGAAAAAAAAAAATTGAAAATGAGGTTTATGCAATGACTTCAGACTATCCAGAACAAACAAAAGGAAAAACACTGAATATACAGAAACAAACGAAAATTCTACACATTTTGATTTAGGAAAGTAAGAGTGGAGGAAATGGGGGTATAGCAAAATGCCAAAAATCATTAAATCATTAATTGGAATTATTAGCAGTGGTTGAGATGATCTGAAATGATAAAAAAGCCTAATATATATATATCGAGTAAACATGTCCATTACAAATAAATTTTCCTTACTCCGTAGTAAGAGTGGAGCTACTTTGAATAGAGCAACTCGCACACACACTGTTCTGTCTCCCAGCAATCCCTGCCTGTGTCCTCAATCGCCCCTGACTTGCAAAATCATTGTAACAAGAGTGCAAGCATCAGAATGACTGATCAAGCAGACAAGAACCTCCCTCTTTCTTCCCCAAAGCACAACAAACCCCAAAACAGCACTTCAAATTAAGCTATCGACTCTTAAGCAGAGACTCAAAAACAAAAACAACTCGTCTTCAGCTAAAGTCAACTGTCTTTTTTTTATATTTTATGCCACTAAAGCCCGACAAACCTAACTAGTAAATCTGCAGGGTTTCAGTTGCGCTTCCCAGACGTCAGAGATCACTCAGGAAGTATAATCCAAGCATTTAAAACCTTGTTTTTTGAGGGATCTCCCAACAGTCCCGTAAAGCATGCTAATGCTCAGGGACGTGCCGTCATCACTGTCTCTCAGAGGCCGAAGGAACGGGAAGAACTACAGCCATGTTAAATTAATCACAAGAACTCAGAAAGACTGCGACAGAGAGGGGAGGCTGTAAACTGACAGTTTTGGGTTTGTGGTCATTACAACCATCAGAGTTTCCTGCTCCAGGACTGTAAAAACGTCTCGCCAGGTCGTCATGATCCAGGCAATTTATTCAAAGGCCCAAACACCACTTGACCAGCCATTCACACGGGTGCAAATTTCCAAAGAAATGGAATACATTGTATAGACAAATAATTACTTGGTTTAGGGCTAAACAGTTCAAACTGAAAGTGCCCCTCATGAGCACTAAGCCACAAAAAAAAAAAAAATATTTATGTGTGAAAAAAAGAGCGGTTTTAAACGTGGGTTTATGTGAGCTTGCTTTGGGTGTGAGCGCACAGAAGACGTCTCTTAGAAAGTGTGCGAGTACTCTTTTGCATCTTCTTGCACTTGAATGATTTACAACTATAATCTGAGATTAGACATACAAAATTAGCACAATAACGCAGACAACCCACCAAATAAAACTGGTTTAATGTAACGACCGCTTCCATAATACTGACACAAAAAAATTGTCCACAAGATTTTGCTACGTTCAGAAAGCATTTAAAATAAAAAAGAAACAAAAATGTATAATAGCCGATTTATTATTCATTTTATATCATGATTGATTGAGCGACAGACCACTATATTAGCCAATATTTTTAAAGCTTATTGGCATGTCTCTGTTCAGCCAATTTTACAATTTTACAAAATCTAGGGACATTTGGGGCATGGGAGTTGGACTTGTAACCCAAAGTCCTAGGTTTAGCAGGGATTGTGGGTGGTGGGAGTGAATTCCCAGCACTCTCTCCACCTTCATGTCAATATCACGATTGAGGTGAGACCCTTGAGCAAGGCACTGTTCCCCGAACTGCTCCCCGGGTGCTGCAGCAATGGCTGCCCACTGCTCCGAGTGTGTGTTCACTTCATGTGTTTTTCATTTCATGCCGACTTTGACATATTCACTTTTAGCCTCTGAAGCATTCTGATCCAAAAGCATCTCAACCCGAATGGGGTAAGGGCATGTCTTGCTGTGTGCTGAATGAAAAGGTGTTGTGAGTCAAGGTTCAACTGAAGGACTCTCTGTGGGAATGAGCTTTATATAGACTTACCTGCTGGGAGTCCAAGACCGCAATGACTGTTAACACTCACGCTGCTAGATCACCTGAAACAAACACACAACCATCATCCTAAGTGATAAATTCTGCCAAACAGCTGGAAGTAAACATCAGCTACCAGTACATTTTACTCAGAAAGCAGAGGTTTATCAAAGCTCTTCAAATAACTAGGTGTACTTCATGCATGATCTGATGTAGCCTATTTTGTTATCTCTCCGAACACTTGGAATGCACATGAAAGCCAAAAGATTAAAAATGTTGACAGGCAACCCTCTAGTCAACCCCCTCGAGTCAATAAATGCCAAAATATAGTCAGACCAAAAACCTTAAAATTCTAACTTCTGCAGATAAACCCCACGAATCATGCTAAACTTTTCCTGTTACTCTCTTTCATACTAAGGGACAGAGAGCTCAACAGACCTCCATCAAAGAGCTCAGCTGAGGGGAAAAACCCACCAAATTGACCCTGTCTAGAGCCCTCGGGGAGTTCCGAAGCATGTGATAACCATCTTTATCGTCTGTACCAACACATCTGTCTAAACACTGCTAGGTCAACCACACAGTGGGTAGTAAATGTGGCGAGTTTTTTCACTCGGTAGGTCCGATTATGATATGTTCTATACAAATAAAGAATCCAAATGGGTTGGGAATCATAGAACGGTTGTGAACAGTTCTTAAAAGAACCAGTTATTTTTGTCTCGTCTTAATAATCTGAAGAACTTTCTCTCTCAGAAATAAAGATTACTGAGGGGAGATTTCACAACAATGTCATAGAATAACAATGTTAGAACCTTTTTAAAAACAGATGTAAATACCATTTTCCACACTAGAGCTGTATATGCCATTTAAACATTCCATGGATGTTAATGGTTCTTTATGGAACCACTGACACCATTAAAAGGACCTTTATTTTTAAGACTTTAGTTACGCAATTCTGAAAGGGAATGTTCACTAAAGTCAAATTCGTTTAATCCTGATATGCTACATGCAGATAATTGGGTCACACTCCACTCACAGTACTGATAGGGTTCAGGGTCACTTAGATAACATCAGCACTTACATAATTGTGTCTGGCCTGTGTTGTCCTACAGACAGCTGGTGGTCCCTGAGGCGAGGTGATTCCTGCTCTGCCACTTATGCAAGCTTGCTAGTCACATTTCAGTTGCAACCAAACCAATTATCATCTGTTTTCACACTCCAGCTTAATGGAACCCATTAAATTTTGGGCTTTACTGAAGAGCTCGCAGTTATTTTAAAAACCCATGCCAATTGTGGGAAATGGGATGCTTATGCAACACTGGATTGTTAGTGTGATTCTGTCAGACGGCTCTGAAATTCACAGACTTCACACTCTTTTCATCACCCGGAGCATTATAAGGCTTATAAGAGGACTGTGCTGAGATTTTGTGGCGTACTTGGGTAGCCTAAACCATCATTACTCTAGTCTGAACCTCAGACGGCACTCCCACTTTCCGTTCACTGGACACTTGCCTTTAAAAATGGTCGGAAATCACCAGTTTCAATCTGGTTAGGTTTGTCACAAATTCTGGACGATATTACTATATTAGTCTGGGAAATGCATGAGGTGTGCATCTGATACTGCCAGTCTGTAGTTGTCAGACATGGTCTGAACCCAACAGACTGATCAAAGAGCTAAGAGGAAGTCCACTTTGAACGGCTGACAAAGTATATTTGACAGACTTATGGGCAGATGAGTGTTCAGTAAACCATCTCAATATGTAAGTATTGCTCTATGCCAGAACAGATGGTGCTTGGGAATCCCTTCAATAAATGATAAAAGCCCCTGAGGACCACTGCAGTGAATTTGAGAATATGAATACATTCATTCCAGTATTTGCAAAGGTGCTTTTGAATAGAGATAGCGTCCAATGCAATCCACTCTTCTCAAACCTACTTTGCTTGCATGGCATGACATAACAGGTATTAATTAGTCTTAAAAGTCAAGTCAAGTAAGTTAAGTAGTTTATTTTATATAGCGCTTTTAACAATACAGATTGTAGCAAAGCAATGAACATTATCAAATAGTAGAACAAAGTGATGGTAATGTATAATGACGAGAATTAAGCTATTTATTTATCAAATTCAGAGACGGTCTCTGTAGTCAAGACGACGATAATCACTAGAAATCAGGTGCCCCCAACTAGGCAAGCCAGAGGTGACAGCGGCAAGGAACCAAAACCCCATCCGTGGGGTTTTAATCACTTTATCAGGAAAATAGAAAGAGTGAAATATACCTTCTAGATCAATAACAGCAAGTTTTCCTGCTACCAGGAGCTTCAATTGCATTCATGCTAGTCTCTATGGGCTGAAAATTGTTTTATATAAAATGTTTACATACACATATAAAATATACACAATTATACTCTAATATATACAAATATAACTTAATATAAAAAAGCTTTTTATGTATATTTACATATTTTATGTATTATGCATGTTAGGACAGGTCAGGATGTGTACTGTTCCTTTAAAGTTGTCCAAATGAATCTCTTAGCAATGCATATTACTAATCAAAGATTCAGTTTTGATATTCACTGCTCAAAAAAATAAAGGGAACACTTATACAACACAGTGTAACTCCAAGTCAATCACACTTTCATACATTTAAAAAATAAATAAATATTGATTGGTATACATTAGTAGTAGCATGCTTTGTATGCTGACAGTGCTTGGTAAACAGGGTTTTAATGGTCCATCGCTGCCACAATGAAACACTGCCGGTGCAGCAAAGAGGAAAACCGGCTTTTAACTCGACTGACAGTTATCTGATATAGTGACTCAAAATCCCCTGGGAACGACCAGCTTAACGATGGCGAGAAACTCTGTGTGTAGTGACCGTAGCCAAAGCACAAACACATACACAAACACTCAGCGGAGATACGAGGTCATTGCAATCTCACAGCTGGAGCAGATGGGCTGGCGACCTTTTGCTCCAATGAAAGGATGAGATTTTTAAACAAACAGCATGTGGTTTATGTAAAACAGCCTGTCACTGCATCAAAGGGCGCCTCCTAACTTTTAATACAGCCTAAGTAACTGATTTATCTTATAAATTCATGAAGTTCAAATGAAATGCAGACTCACTTCTGAGAGAAAAAAAAGGGTGCGACCACTAGAAAAGCAGGAACTATGTTGGACCTGTTGATTTAAAAAAAAAAAAAAAAAACAATTTTCAATTATTTCAGTCATTTCAAAACTTACTTACGAATTCACAGAGCATATGAATGACTTTTAAAATACATTTTTGTTGTTTTATTTTGGTCCGTGTCACTCGAACCTCTGTTGTATGGCAACAGCTGTAACTAATTCTGTTGTTCAAAAATTCTGTTGTTTAAAAATTGCACAACATGAGGGTGAGTAAACAACATTTTTTGCTCAACTATCTCTTAAAACGCCAGTTGATGCATGTTTATATGCTAAAATGAATCACCAAATTGCTAATCGCATCAAAGATCTTCAGTCACACCCTTATGTTACATGATTTGTATCTTACGGGCATGACTGTGGCGATGGGAGGGTTTCGGGTCAGAGAGCACCGAAAGAGCAACTGATCTGATACACATAGATCTCCTGTGAGGCGTGAGGACTGCACACACCCAAACACACAGATGGATGGGAAAGGGAAACAACTGTGACCTTTTCATGCACTGTCAGGTTAATTTCTTCCTTAGTGTCAATCTTTTGTTTTAACAATGCAAATGAGGATAAAATATGCCAAATGTCATGTTAAACCACTCATGTGGAACCCAAACGTCCCTTACCACATAACATTTCTTCCCTGAAGCACCTACCACAAAGACAATCTGTCTTTACAGAGAAAAAAACTAGATGAGGATCATTCAAATAACAAAGCCAAGAAAAATAATTGATTTCAAGCTGTAGTTGGTGAGTAAGAGCTACCAATTTTAACAACAGAACGTGGTAAATGCCAAATGGCATTAAAGACATTGGAATTAAATTGTGCAAAATTAGAATAATTGCATAAAACATTTGTAAGTAACCACCGTTTCTATTATTTATTCTTATTATTTTGTCTTCCAAGAAAAATTTAACTTCTGTAGTGTCAGTATAAATGAAAAAAAAAAATAAAATAAAATAAAATAAAGATATTTAATGTTCACATCTCAATTCTGTTCAAAACCTTTTACTCCCTGGCTATTAATGCATGTTTTTTCAGTGAGCTGAAACAAACATTCCAAACTAGCCATCTTCGGTTAAGAAGATGCTAATTTGTAGGTGAGGGGGAAGATGGGAGTTCAAAATACCCACTTCTGAAAGCATTCCAAACCATATTAGTCATACTGTGTTCCCAATGTTTTGGATAACCAATAGAACCAATAGCTGTTTATGCAACCATTTGAGGAATGACATAAAATGTCACTTCTCAATGCAGATCAGTCTGCAAGTCTTACAAGTGGAATATTCAACTCCCAGTACCATTCCCAAAAGTGGAGGTGGGGAGATCCAATCCTGCTCCTCGAGAATCACTGCTCCAACGAGTTTAGCTCCAACCCAATTAAACACACCTGAACCAAAGGTAATCAAGCTCTTCAGGATTTCTAGAAATTATAGGCCAGAATGCTGGGACAAGCTAAAGCCGAATTGCAGAAGTTGGCTTCCAGGACTAGGATTGAAGAAAAGAAGAAAAATTCCAAAATAGCTGGATGGAATGCAACAAAATGGAAACAACAAGCACTACCTCAAAAAACATCCAAATACTACAACACCAGATTGTTCCACTGGGGAAAACTTATTGCAGCTGGATTATTCTTGTCAAAGTTTGTGTGACACAGGCCATGGACCAGATCCATCCGGTGCACTGCTGTCATCATGGAGACCCATCTTGTGACATCACAGGTTCACTGGTTTCCCCTTCCTCCCTAAATAGAGCCATCACAATGACTGCTCCATGATATCATATGGGGTGACCTACATGCATCCACTGACAAAAGACAATTTCAAGGGAAGAAAGTGACACCATCGACATTGTCTTTCTACAAAGCCTGCTATGTCAGCTTTGTAACCCATGAGACCATCTGTCAAAAAGAAAAAGAGCACTTCCTGTCCACTTAATCGAGAATAGGGAGAGGAAATGGAATGCTTTCCTGTCCCAGCAGTGGATTGCATCTCTGTCACTCAAACATACAATCAAAAAATGCAAAACAAATGCATAGGTTTGAAGCAATCAGTTAAAAGCAGCACCACTGCCAACTATTACATATAGTTCACAATACAGTAGTTATAGCCTATAGCTACAATAGCTGCTTTCGTTGTACCACAATAAAATACTAAACTGCTATTTAAAATAACTTATCCTCATCTAAACAATGGGAAATTTGATCCATTTTAGAGAATTAGCTCAAATCAGCCCAAATCAGCAATAAGCTTTTAAAACCAGCAAAGGACCTGCATAAACCAGCATCCCAGCTTCAAAATCTACTTAACCAGCATAAGCTGTTTTTTTTCAGCTGGGAGAAGGTTGATTTAAACAGACAGGTTTAAAAAATATATACTTTATTTATTGTTGACTAGCTTGACTCCACTATTAGGAGCAGCTAACGGCTAGCTTGTATCTACAGTTTCCCAGTTGCTACCCCAACCCTGATATCTGTTTTCACGGCCACACATCCTCAGTGGAAACACTGATATGAGTTTGGAGCTGTGCTTTGATAAGCCTGAGACCTGCAGGGCTTGGTTATCTCACAGTGAACAGTGTGCTTCCCACCATCAGGAAAATGTCGTGACGTGAAAGCATAGTCCTGTATTTGCAAGGATTTGTTTGCTATGCTTTCTGAGGTAAAAAGTTTCAAAATATCCACACAAATACAGTTAAACCTTTTCAAAATTACGTCTTCACTATCAAGGAACAGAAATTAGCCACAAAACACTATAAACGATGTTGATATGACTTGTTTTATAAATCAAATGGTATGTTTTCTTAAGTCACTGTAAGGAGCTTTCTAAAATTTAAGTTGTTACTCAACAAAAACATCTTCAGGAGCATATTACAAGATGCTTTAAACTCAAAAGGCACAACTGGACTGTCCTAAATGCAACCACAAGGTCTTGCACTGGATTTGGAGCCAAGCCTCCAAAAAGCATTTTTCACATGTTCTTAAGTGCAGGAGTCAAAAGGGTTTAAGTACTTAAGGCAAACAACAGTAGATGACTCCTTACACAATGATATCAGCTTTACTCAGGGAGGGGCTCAGTGTGTGCTTGCTGTCAAAATACCAACACTAAACTAGCACAGCGACTCATGACAGGGTTTGATTGATGTCGGTCGGTTGAAGAACTGAGAGTGTCACATAGAGATTGTGGCTCGACACCAAAAGCCTTTGGGGTATGTTGGCCAGCAATAGCGGTCTTGAGAGAGAGTAAAGCTGGAGTCAGTGATTTTTTTTTTTCTAAGGTGATAAGATAACACATTACAACTTGATGCTGGTTTTGCATTTGACAAGATACTATGACTGCAAAAACAGCTGGGAAAAGGCTGCTAAATATCAAGAGGAATATATACTACCATAAATGTCAAGAAAATATAATCTCAGGCAGACAGAACCTGCTGTGCCACCTACTTTCACGGTCAGTTTTAAGAGTAAACCGCTGCCTCGTCCTTGACTAAATTGCCACATCCAGGAAATGGCCTGTAACTGGTAAAGAGCTGGTGAATAAGAGTGTACTTTTAGACATCAGTTATTATGCAAGAACACTTCTCTCCATTTGCTCTTTAAAACTTTCAGTGTTATGTCCAGTTTAGCAACACTACAGCAAAATTAGGACAGCATAATGTAAGTGTTAACTGCAGATGAAGAGTGGGCCCTGCCTTGTAAACAGTGCTACGAGAACAAACTGCAATATCCTTCTGCATTATACTAGCCTCACCCATAACCCATCCTATTGGTCAAAAACATTTTCATTTTTGTAGTCTTTTTAGTCTATCAGCATATTAAATCATGCATAGAATTAAGTTAATGCACCTACTGTATTGTGAGAATGTTTTAAACCTAGTTATTAGTACTAGTATTGGGGCACTAAAAAGCCCCAATAGACTGGCACAATTTTGGCCGTTAAAAAAAAAATAAAAATCAGTGTTGTGTGGTGCATCAAAAAACAGAACGTCAAGGTTAATAAGTCTCTTAAATGTAGGATTATTTTTTCCTTTAATTTTGTAAAACGTCACATGGCGCAACTCAATATTCAAACATTATTTTTATATTTATAGTCACATGTATGGAAAGTGTATTACATGTTTAAAAACTTATTTTTTCAAGTTGACATGTGATTTTAACGTGAACAAGCTCAAATTAAAACCAAACTTTATCAATAGTCAAGTCAAGTCACTTTTTTTATTTTATTTATATAGCGCTTTTAACAATACAGATTGTAGCAAAGCACTGAACATTATCAAATAGGAGAACAGAGTGA
>JAUCMS010000150.1:0-11590 GCA_032357445.1 Enteromius radiatus | reverse complement strand
ATGATGCGTTGCAGCCGGCTGCAGCTCGTTGCTCTAAATTTCGCGGGTAGATTGAGTCATCAAACATGCATTATCGCAATAATGCAATAGAATTAGAATCTCTATCGTAGGCCAATTTTTTATTGTTTATATCGCCCATTACTAGGTTCGTGGGATAAAATAGTCAGAGTAGAAACCTAGTAAGCCGGTGAAGGTTCCTGTTGCTGGCGGTCAGAGAGAGCCACAGAGGCACCGTTGGTGACAACAGCATTCTAGCTCACAATTTTGAAACAGAAAGCAAGACTAAGATGAAGGGCACATCTGGGAGTGATTGTGCCGCTTTCAGCAGATGTGAAATGACAGTGATTGGTCCCATTAAACTCCTGACCTGGAACATTTTTACTAATGTGTTCCCAACACAGACACACGCCCCGTGGGTCAAGCCTCACCCTAAACACCACCAAACAACATTATTTCCCACATAAACCACATTTGAGTTGTTTGCACTATAGCAACTGTCAAACCACAGCTACATCTGTCCTGATACCACCAGCACAGTCAAATAGTTATAAAACGCTGAAAGGCCACATTGAAAGAAGTGCATACTCTTTTTAATTAAAATGAAATTTTAATTACTATTACATTTATTTAGTTCGATTTGATTCTCTTGCGCAAGACGTCTGGGCTCTCAGACCCAGCATGCATAAAATTGGCTGGGACATCAAACGTTTTCAGCTCAAACTCATTTGAGTCAGCTCTTGGCATCTCGCGCCGTTTTTGTTTTTCTCCCTCATGGTCAGGGTACGACCTCGTAACCATGGTGAAGAGCTGCTAATATCAATGCAAATGGATTCTCTGCTCACAGGAATTCGGACTGGAGGAACCCCGAGTGGCACTCCAGAGAAGAAATTTAGATTCCCACAGAAAACCAAAAAAGTATCAAACCTGACAAAAAAAAGCAGTTTATACAGCATCTATAATTGAAATATAGGTGACATTTCGGAGAAAAACGCAGCACTTGTAATATCCTGTTTATGTTAGTCTAAAGAGATTTTCTTAATGACTTATTACTATGCTACGCTAGTAGGCTAGGCTGTTAGCTTGCTAATTTACAATAGCTAAAGGATAAAACAAAAAGAAATGCTAAGTTCATAGAAACATACTCTTAAAACAATTAAAACCATTTGAGGTGTAGTAGTTGTTAAGTTCTATTCATGTTCGTTTTGGTTTATAACATCTATTTTTTTTCAGTTTTTTAAACATTTTTACAGGTATGATGAATTATTCATTAATAAATATAACATTACAAGGGGTTGCACCACATGACATTTTGCAACCCAAATAAGCCTTGTTTTGTCATAAAATGTAGATCATCTGGTGTTTTTTATTTTCCATTTCATGTTTACATTTTTTACCTGCATGTTTCTGCACATTGATTGCACCACATGACTGTAATTTGGCAAATAAAGCAAATCTAATTTCTCCAAAATCATGCTCCACACAGCTGCAAATTAAATATCAAATATCTCCTGATTGGTTTCAAAGCTATGTTTTGCCTTCAGCGAGGACAGAAACATAAATCAGCGGTGGAAACTTGTCACATCTTCTCTGAACAGAAGGACGTTGAGTGTGTAAGAGAACATGGAAAAGATCTCCTAGGCGAGACATAAGCCCATTCACAGTCTGTGAAAGGGGTCCTCAGTGTCACATCCAAAGCGGTCTCATGGGGTCTGTCCTCCTCTCACTTCCTGTGGTGGGATAGAGCTGTGTTAGGCCTGTGAGAACCATCTCTATGGGGCCTGTTTCCACCCACACATGTATAAAGAGATTATTCTGACCCTTATCCCACAGACACGCAATTTCCCCACAATGATGCTGTCTTATGGCACACCAGCACATCCAATTATACTACAAGACTTGTTCATGCTGCTCTGTCAGTTATCTTGTTCATCTATAATCAAATAACCCAGCAGAACAGTATGTGGACATGTCTAAGACCGCATTATGCTGTTGTACGCCCGTTTGGTGTGTTCATAAATCTTGCGTTTGACTGATAGACGACATGACATCTTGAATGTCAATGCTGATGTTTTTGTCCAATAGACTTCAAGTTGTAAAACTTTCGCTTGAGGTGTCGTGTAATGATAATAAGTGAAGATCTTTTCTTAAAAGTCATTTCTTTAGTTGAAGACATCACGAGAAAGGACATTTCCATGTGTTGACAAAAACTCATGTCCTTGACCCTCACTTATTAGTGGCTTTGTACATTTGTAGTTAAAGAAACACATTTGAAAAAGCATTTTAGTGTAGTACTTGTAGGGCCGATTATTCCTTAATTTTAATTGCGATTATTCATTTGAACTAGGGGTGCACTGATCCGATATTAGGATCAGATATTGGCCTGGATATTGAAAAAATTGCTGGATCGGGGATCGGAAAAATTTACAGATCCACGGGCCGGAGTTTTTTTGGTTTTTTTTTCTTCCTCTGTCGCAACCAGTTACTATAAATATAGGTCGCAGCATCGCAGCAGATCCTACGTCATTCATTAGCAGCACGTGTGTCGCATGCTGGAACAGTTGGAGCATAAGCAACAAGGAGCGAGCCAAAGACTCGGCTTGTGTGGAGATACTTCATAGTATCGGATCGGTATCGGGTATCGACAGATATACAAAGCCCAGGCATCGGTATCGGGACTGAAAAAGTCGGATCGGTGCATACCTAATTTGAACAATTTCAATGTAATGATTTGTATACAAAGAAGTGCGTTTTTGGTTTTAAAGGAAAGGTAAGCTTGTTAAGCTTAGCAAAAGAGCCCAGCGTTACGTTAACAGTGGATGCCCTTTATTTTTCCAGGGCAGCAAAAGAGTTTCACAAGTGTGTTTGCTGACAAACGTTTTATAAACAAGGCCCAGTTTGACGCTGGATTTGCACATCGTTTGATACTAAAAGAAGAGCAGTCTGAGATATAAAAGATCCAGGTCATAATTCATAACGGTTCTTGTTATTTTTTTCTTTTAATCTTTAACACTCCAGAAACGTACTTCAGCAAATGATATATAGCTTAATTATCCAGGTGTGTTCACACCAGACGCGAATGAAGCGTTAAGCGCGAGTGGTTTACATGTTAAGTCAATGCAAAGACGCGATTAGACATCCTGCGGCGTGAATGAAGTGAGAAAACTCAAAATGTTCAAGCGTCCCACTATGCGCGAATTGCGCAATTTATTCGCGCAAGTCACGTCTGGTGTGGACGTACCATCCCACTTGCCATTTCTACACGTACAGTATTGTGACCTGCAGCACTCACTCCACACCGTAGACACCTCAATTATTTCGCGCGAAAGGGAAACACACTGACGTCACATACGGGGCACAAGGCTACATTGCACATGTCATGAACCGTCGAACAGTGCGACGCATGCATGCACCGAACCGAGACAAGCGAACCGAACGGTTCGGGGGTTTTTTCATGAACCGTGCCACCCCTACTCTATAGGTACTCAAGATTAACATGAGATTGGCCAAACCTCATGCAGAGCGCGCAGAATAACATGAGTAGATTTTGAACGATTAACTGCCACTTTGAACGATTACATAATTGTGATATTTACTTACTCAATTTACAGAGGCACTTTAATTTGTAATAATAGACTTTTAGGTTTTTTGTTGTTGTTTTTTTACACACAGAAACTCTCTTGGAAACTTCTTGTTATTTCTTGGTGGAAAAATGGACTAGTCACATTTAAAAACAAGTAGTTAGTAAAATCCCTAATTTACACCAGTTTATTGGCACATTTGGCAGTGTCAAACACATTAACATAAAAAAAAAGTGCTTAGCCACGGGTGCAAACTTTCAGTCCCTACGCCACATGCAAATAGTGAAAAACAAAACCAGGATAAAACAAACCTGAAATTAGACTCATATGGAGCAGCAAACACCAAAGAAAGCGAGAGTAAGTTGCACAATAAAAACACCACCACCAGCTCTCACACACGCTCCACACATCCTCAAAACAAAATGAAAAGTTTCCATGGCAGAACGCAGTCAGCATGTGGAGCTCATATGTTTCTGATAAGCTTTAATGGGGAACTGTGAGGTAATGATGAAGTCATGCTTGTCCGCTGGACAGGTTCAAATAAAAGCCTGTTGCTTTCCAAATGGTTTCGTACTTACTCCAGCACTGACACACACTGTTAGGGCAAGCACACACACACACGCACAGAAATACGACTAGTTTGCAGAGCTTGTCAGGACAAGAAGAGATAAAATTACAGTAACAATTTCTGTTTATCTTTACACATGGCTGAACAACAGATACTCCTAATGCACTTCTATACGTATCAGTACTCAGAAAGCATACAGAGCCAGATGGAGCTGAGCCGAAGAAAGAAAACAGAAAGAAGTTAACCCTGCCCTGATCATCTGCAATATTCATGCGCTCCTTATGAAAATATGTGAAGAGAGACAAGTGGACACGCCCGAGGAGTGGGAAAGTAACGGAAAAATAATAAAAAGAACTCAAGTTACTAAAGACTAAAATATGTGACAATGATCTTGCCAATATTAGCAGGAAATTGGGTATCTGATTCGCATACACATGACACATGAGGTGATTCTTTTTACTAAAGGGTGACCATACGTGCCATTTTTCCCGTGCGCGTCCTGGCCAGAATTTCTAGAATTTCTACAAATGGCTCCCTTGCTTAACCAGGAGTTAATTTTAATTACATTTGAAATAAACTAAACCATGAATCGTCACTGTATAACACATGATAATGTATTGTTAAAGACATATATTCACAACAGAGTTCTGTTGCATAAAACAGGCCTAAAATGGTCATTTAAAGTCGAGTCTACTGTACATACACTACATTATTTTTGCCATAATAATGACAAAATATGCCTATAATGCCCAAAAATGCTGAAGTAGGTAGGCTGCTCAACTATGTTTAAAACCGAGCCAAAAACTTCAGCAAATTTTCTAACTATTTTTGGAAGTTTAAAAAAATAAATTAAATAAATTGTGTTGTAATAATTGATGTATAACATTAACAAAATTAAATTTAATCAAAATTAATTAAATGCTTCATTTAAATAAAATAAGAAGACATAACTGAAAACATTGAACATTTTCATGGCCTGAATATGAACAGAGACCAAGTTCAGTGTTAAATTAAATATTAAAAGCTCATCTCTCATAAAAGGTTTTATAGCTTTTTATGGCACATACACACCTTTCCCTGCAGACAAATTATTCTTCAATTTTTATCTCTTAAGCTCGACTAAATCAGGATAATTTATGAGACAGGATCTCTAATTAGAGGACGCCAGAATGCAAGGACACCGCATTAATGTATGTGTCTTTGACTTTTAACTATGCATCAGCAGGTCTTAACAATAAGGACGGCCTGCGGGCCCGGTGGCCAATGTGTGTGGGAGACTTTTGAGCATGCTGACAAAACAGTCTATGAACTATTATCTTACAGTTATTATTTATTTAACGCATGTAAAGAAATCATTACATTTAATAATATATACACACAAAAAGTATATTATACATTTATTAAAAAATGTAAATTATAAATAATTATTTTTCATTCTATTTAACCATTAAAGTAATATATTTGTTTTTAAAAAATGTTTAATATGTTTTAAATATTAATGTATTATATTTTTGTAAACTTTTTATTTTTTATTTTTGTGATATTAAAAAATTACATAAAATAATATAAATGTACTTTGGAAATATAGAATAGAGTTTAATAAATATTAAATATATTATTTTTTAATAGACTTAAGATATATAAATGATATATCATTTTAAATAGCTGGTACTTAATTAGGCACTTACACACATTAAAATACAAATCAATAATATATATTTATTGTATATTTTTAAATAAAGCAAATTTGTACATACATAAACGTACATAAAAATGTATTCATTATCATACATAGACTGACCATTTTATGTATGTGTGTGTGTGTATATATATATATATATATAAATATTACATATAGGCATAATATATATATATATTATTTTTTTATTTTGTAATTTTTTACGCTTTATTAATTCTTTTTTTTTAACTTAAAAAACACTTCTTCATATTTACACTAAGAATGTATGTATCGATGTCTATTTCATCTGATCAAAACACTTAACATCCCATGCATATTCCCTCGGATTCATCCACTGCATCAAGCACACTGTCACTATGATTTAATACACTGCTGTCTAATCATGATGACAGTGTCTCTGTCAGAGCCGCAGCAGATTCATCGCGGCGCAGCAAAGGGAGGGACAGGCTGGAACTTCAGCAGCAGCAGCATCTGAAGACACGCGGGACACCGCACAAACCCACTGAACACCGCCACAGACAGCTCTGTGTAACCTAACCGAGGCCCGAACAACACATCTATGAGACAGAGCGCATTAAATGCCGCTTACCTGAGACGTGTTTGGGAAGTTGCACCCAATCTGGGACTTTCATTCAGCCCAGGAGCACGAGCGTTTTGAACTGTACTTTAAGGGTAGTTGCGGTGAAGAGCGTGTGACGTCAGGAGCGCCGCGCAGATGGCATCAGCAGGATGATTGACTTCACACGCCGAGCTCGACGGCTTCAGCTGATCCTCATGAGGTAGAGATCTGTGCCTGCACACTATATGGCAGGAAACCACCCCTCTGCGCTCGTCGCGTTTAAATGAGGAACACAATATGGCAGAAGCCAAAAAATTTAATTTAGCTGTCTTCAAAGATTCAAGAGAATGAAAGTTTGAAAATATGTTATTTATGCAGTTAATATATAATATATAGAAGCTAAAGTTTTGCTAAATGTTTAATTGATTCTTGAAAAAAGAGCTGAAAACAATGTATTAATGCATTATTTTAATTATTTAATCACAGATTTTTAATTACATAATATTGAATATTGTAAATACTCAATCCTTTTAAATAAGAATAGGCTAACCTGGCTGAAATAATATTTTGGTCCATGTTAGCAATAGTATTGTTTCTGTATCTGCCCCACGCAGATGTACATCATTTCATTTCATTCTCAATTTTGTCACATATTTTTCGTGCAGTTGTCTAAAATAAAATTGTTAATCTGGTTTTCATTTTCATTTTTAAATGTAAATGATTTATTTAAAATTGGCAGAAAATGTATTCCTAAATATTCACCACTGGCTTGATTAATGTTATAGCGTTACCAAATTCTTCCTGGTAAATGAAGAAACATTACATTTCAAATGGAATTCGCTCAAGAGTCTAATGTGCGTGTCTGCTTTTACCAGCTCTTTATGAGCAAATGCTTCTATCTTGTGGTCAAAATCGGTATTACATCACAATACTGGAAGCTGGTTTGGTCATAAAGTGACCTCTTTTTTCTCTCTCTCTAAATGGCCAATCCTTCATTAGTATCAACTTTACAAAGGATTATAAAAACGTCGGATCCAGAGCATTTATCAAAAGGTAAAATGTCTTGCTCATGAAAACTAGGCCTATCTAATGATAAATTGTCTAATGAAGAAAACAGCAGTCTAAATATTGTCGTAACTTTTAAATATTTTACTTTAACAAATGATTCCCTAAATATAGTTGGCAATTTACATCTGAATAAAGACACAAATGGAGATTTTAACAATATTAAAATTGGAAAACATGAAAAACATATGCATTTTCTGAATTATAATCATAAACAAGCAAAGAAAACATTAAGGAGGAAAAAAATCTTCCCACAGTAGAATGTTATATTGACATCTACAGAGCAACAGTAAGAAATAAAAAAATAAAGGGCACTTTTTATATATATATATATATATATATATATTATTAACTGTGTTTAAAAAGTGCAAACACGTTTTGGTGCCACTGTTAATCTTGTAGTGAATTAATTACTGTTTTTTTAAACATCACACAGAGTCACTGAATTAGTATACAGCACAAATCCAGCTAAGAGAGGTTCATTGAATGTGGTGTTGAATGTGTACAAGTGTCTGAGTGTGTTTGTGTCAGAGATGCTATAGAAGGTTAGAATCCCAGCCGGCTCGTCCACATACACTCCTACTTTGTTTAAAGGAGGTGCTGGGGGAGGAATGTGTGTTCCCACATTATCATGCCAGGCAATCAGTTTCTCCCCGAAGCAGCTCAGAATCCAGGATTTGTCATTGGCTCCGAACCTGCTTTCAAAACCTTCTCCTTTCCTGCCGATACCTTCGTATGAGATGACCATATCACCCAACCCGCTCCATTCAGCCTCCCAGTAACAGCGTCCAGTCAGACGCTCTTTACACAGAACCTGTGGAAGGCCGTCAAATCTCTCGGGATTATCAAGACATATTATTGGATCTGGATTACGCACCAACTTTTTATTGCTGTCTGCAACAGACAGGAGATTGTGTGCTGTGTCTGGATCTAGTGTGAGATCACAGAAATCTGCACACAAGAAAAGAGAACACAAACAAGAGCACGAAATATGTTTGAGAATCAAATTGGCCTTTGAACTACTATTTGGTTGTACATAAATATTTATAACGGCATATACACAGTAAACATTCTGGTTTTCTATAAAATAGTGTGCTGTGTAGAAATGTATATGCAGATCTACATTTTAGGAGTTCTTCTCTACTCATGTTGGCTCCACTGTGTTCCATGATCCAGACTGTTAAAGGAAAAGAAAAGAATAATGTGTCATGTTGTATTCATTGGACTCCAAAAAAACAAACATTGCTGCCTATAGAGCATCAGAAAGCTCTTGGATATCATAAAAAATATTTACATTTCTGTCTTACGGGTTTGAAGCAACATTAGGGCGAGTCATTTTTTTGGTGAACTAACCCTTAACTAAAATAATATTTTGATTTCCATCCTTTACTAGACATTTTTTTGTAGTTCATTAAGGACCAAGCACCGAAGGTACTAAGGCATCTATTGTATCTGTTACAAGCTAACCAGTTAGCACTAGTTACTTACAGACATACACCCATATTACTTGTACTGTTCATTGCTGGTAAACTACAGTAACATATGGGTACTCAACTCACAAGTGTTATGGAAATTTTGGTGTTGCTAAGTCATTAAGTATGTAGACTATTTTTCTAATAAGAACAAAATAGTAGCACGCAACAATTAATGTGACAAATGTATTTTCACTGATCTTTCCAAATCTTGATGTAGTTATACTTTAAGTTCTCACTCTGCACAGCTAAACCAATAATCATGTTCAAATGGGTTTTTAAAGTTGCTGCCACATCTCTTCCTGTGGGAGCTACCATTTTGGTGTGATTTAGGAACAGCTGTTTTCTTTTAATTTGCCGTTAAATCTCTCATCTGTTAATGATCCATACATCACTTGTTTGTGAAGTTTCAATCTTGTTGTGTTTTGTCTTTATAATATTCAATTTAACTGCTGCTAACTTTTCAGTTTGTTCCAATTATAATGTTTAGCCTGTAGGTGGGGCTTATAAGTTTGCTGCCCAAGATTGTTCAGTTCTAACCACCAAAAATGCTTAAAGGATTACTCCACTTTTTTTGGAAGTAGGCTAATTCTCCAACTTTTTTTTTTACCATTTTGGAATCTATTCAGCCGTTCTCCAGGTCTGGCAATAGCACTTTTAGCATAGCTTAAGCATAGATCATTGAATCTGATTAGACCAGGATTTCGATAAAAAAAATGATCAAAGAGTTTTGCTATTTTTCCTATTTAAAACTTGACACTTCTGCAGTTACACTGTGTACTAAGACAAACAGAAAATGAAAAGTTGTGATTTTCTAGGCCGATATAGCTAGGAACTATATTCTCATTCCGTAATAATCAAGGAACTTTGCTGCCATAACATGGGAGCAGCAGGAGCTGAAAATAGCTCCCTGTGCAAGCGTTATGTTGGTCATATGTTGTTGGAAGTTAGTCTTTTTTTAGGCACTGCATTGCGCCTGGTACACATACACCATGTAACTTTTCGTTTTCCATTGGTCTTGGTACACAATGTAGAGTCATGTAAAGAATCTTTGATCATTTTGAATCTAAATGCTTCTGGTCTAATCAGATTCTATGTTAAGTTATGCTAAAAGTGCTACCGCTAGAACCAAATCTCTGAATAAATTCCAAAACAGTAAAACTCAACTTATGGACTCTGGTGGAGTTGGAGAATGAGTGAATTATGGAGTGTTTCTTTAGGTAGAAGTAGAACTAGAAAGTAAAAGTAGAAGTATTCAGTTCTGCTTATGGACAAATCTGAGCAGTGTTGCAAATTGGGTTAGCCAAATAAGCACACTGGTTTCTCCACCACATCTAACAAAACATCATGTGGCAGAGGATGGTTTGAAAACGTTTTTCATCTGTGTCAACTCATGTCATACATTGTCCAATCAGCGGATTCACATATTGATCAATAATATCAAATATACAAGCATGAAATTATAATGAATAATAAAAATTTGTATTTTGGGTGAGCTGTTCATGCATGCCACACCTATAAACTATTCTAATTTGAATCCCAAATAAGTGTTTACACACATAACCAAGTCGATGTAAAGTCAAGCAAAGGTCATGCAAAGCACTGATTTTTTTTTCAAATCAGCTGTGTCTACCATAGACATCTATAGATGCACAATTGGACCACTCCAGGCACATAGATGAGGCCACCATGTTGGAACGGTGAACTTGACGCCACTCACCATACTGTAGGTTTACACAGAGCTGTTGAGCAGTTCTTTGCAGGATTGTGGCATACTTTAGAAACTTCAATGATTACTATTGTGACTGGCAAACAATATGGTGGACAGCTTATGTATCGCGCCCTATAGAAACAGTATATGGTCCTAACCTTCCATTACTTCATGGCGTCGAAGTTTCACATGTCATGCACTCACATGATGCTGTCATTTTGAAACAAGCATGAGTTTAGTATGTGATACAAGAGTACTTTAAATACTGCTTTACAGCATCATTTTCCTATTCCAACTGTATAAAAAAACATTCTGATAAACAAGTGCTCTAAACAAATGTGAGGAAGGACACACCAAAATGGGCAAAATATATCTATGCAATACTTTGCCATATTCAGACCAAGTTGTGTGTGTTATAATTAGTGTTGCCTTTGACTAAAGATTTTTCTGGTCGACTAGTAGTTGTTCATTTGAAACAATAGTCAACTAATCGCACATTTATTAATAAACTATTTAATTAATTAGAATTAAAATGTGTAACTTTGCCACAGTGCACCCACCAACAGAAGTAATGATTATGAATGTGTCAGGGCTGTATTAACAATTTAATAATCTGATAAACTAGTGCTTTCTTTGTTTTGGTGAAGTCGTTAACACTGAAATGTCATCTTCACAGCAATCCGCATGTAATCATAATCTATAAATACCTAAATATCTATGAATATCTAAGAATATTTATCTTGTATTTGAAAGTAGACATTTCACTCTATATAGAAATATTTTTCATGTCTGTAGGCAAATATAGACAGTTTCAAGCTCAAGTTTACAGAGGCTAAGGAAGGCAAGTGCTAGAGTTGGGGTACTCGGACTTGCACTCGGACTCGAGTGCAATAATGAATAAACTCGGACTTGTCACGCACTCGGGTGAATTTGCACTC
>JAUCMS010000148.1:195746-208217 GCA_032357445.1 Enteromius radiatus | reverse complement strand
TTGTCTAGTATTGGGGCAAGAGATAAATAAACCATAAATAAGAATCATATTTTGTGTCCTTTGTCTATACATGTCCAGATATGCAAGAATGTAGGTAGGTTATAGATGTATGTTAAAACAAAATAAATTTTCATTTAGACTATATATATCGTACCTAAAACTAAAATGAACTGAACTTTGAACTACATCATGAAAAGTGTGAACTTGCACAACACTGTCACAAAATTAAAAGATGTATGAAAGTGAATTTGTTGTGGACAGTGAGAGTCTTGAGCCAAAAGGTTGAGAACCACATCTTTATAGTATTCTAATTATACTAAAGTGAAAACTGCATGACATGATGGAAAATGTAGATGTTTAAAGGATATATATATAAAGAAACATTGTAACTGGGGTTAAGAAGAATCATTTTGATTAGTCACAGATCAATTTCTCTACAAAGTTCTCCAATGCGTCTTGACAGCTCAAGTGAGACGCATGAGCACAAGCAATGACACAGCGAATACCCAGAATGCACCTGTGTCCAAAGCTGAAATAGAGAAGAGCAAGATACTGTGATATGTGCAGTGTCACAGAAATATGCCAATAGAAGTGATTAAACACTCACAGCGAGAAGCAGTGGCGGCCGAGGCCTGGCCGGAAGAAGGCTGAACCACTGGAATGGCAGACTGTGGTTGAGTTGTTGTAGAACTGCTTTCTGTGACTTTAATGAGAGAAACAGGCCCTGAGCGCACAATGTAGCTGCGGGTCAGAATGCTGTCTACAATTGTGGGGTTTGGTGTTCCCGAACAGGGATCAGAACATCTGTCGGTTTGTTTGGTGGTAACACAAAGGTGCACTACACACTCAACATACATCTAGAGAAACAACACAAGACATTCAGAAAGGATCCACCTGTACACACAATACACAGAAACAGCTTATAGAGCATCATAAAACATACCGTGTCTCCCTTTATTCCCAGAGAACCAAGATATAAGCGGAATATCCGAACAGTTGAAGTTGATGTTATGATCTCCAAGGTTCCATTTCCAGATATACATCTAAAAAAACAGCGATTTGACTCATGAATTCAGATTAATGCTGGAGGTAAAGAGGATGTGTGATGGACCTCGTAAAGCACAAGGAGAGATGCTACTAAATTTGCAGAATTCCCCCCCATTCTATCACAGAAACAGCTATTAGTAAAAATCTGAAGTACCCTGAATCTTTACCTTTTTACTATTATTACGTATAGCAAAGAAGTCTCTATAATTCAAACATGTATTTATAGCAGCACAGAGAGTACATTTGTATTTATAGCAGCACAGACCTGAGATTCAAACCCACAACCTTTGGGTTAAAGGCCACGACTGCTCCGCTAACTATTAGCAGTAGAAACACTTTTTGATTTTGCTGATGTCACTACTAACCCCTGGTTCAGCAGAGGCCTTGAGTTTGTGAAGTCTTTTGTTTCTGACTCCACACAGCGGCCCACCATGAGCTCAGCGCGGGCCAAAGAGCAGTTGGAGAACACATGCAGGTCCAGCATGTCCATCCGGGCTGTAGCGCGCAGGTCTCGAGCAGCACGCCCCGGCGGAAAACCACGCAAATGCGGCTCACGTGTCTGGTCGGCCATAGGACCCTTTCCAGGAAGGTGGAACTCCAGCCAGAAGGACACGGCACCAAACGTTTTGACTTCTTCAGGAATGGAGATTTTAAAAGCTGGACCTTTAGCTTGCTGAGCAGGAATCCGGCAGGCGAGTGGTAGAATGAGAGTGGCCACGCGGCTTATAGTGGAGTTAGGATTGATGCTGCGTAAAGTGTTGGTGTACAGCAATTCTGATCCTAAGTGCTGGATATCAAAGAACAGATAACAATCAAATTACACACACATATATATATATATATATATATATATATATATATATATATTAGAGACGGACAATGATTCAAATTTGTGATCTCCATTAATCATATTATTAATCATGTGATTTTGATGCACAGAATTCAATAATGAATTCAAAAGTAGTATATTACTTTTTTTCTTTTAAAACTACTGCTATATGAGCAAGTGTGCAATTGCATCCGTATGTAGTGTGATACAGCTTTACCTGACTAATAATAAATTATGTTTGATTTATTCTGATCTCTTCCGAAACATTTCCTTCAAGTAGAGTCTTTTTGCAAATCTGTGCCCAGGGCAGATCACACCCACATTATAACCACTCTCCATCCTCTGAGTGAGTCGAGGATTCACTAACGGCCGAAGTGTAATTTCAATGCAATACCTAGTCCCTAATAAACAAAGAATTTAAACAATAGGATTTCCAGAATAATCTAATATTTTTATTAATATATAATCCATATCTGTGATCAGTTTTTCATTGCCTATATTGCCTAAATGTAATGATCACTTGAAATTAGAGTCAGATTGAACACAGAGCTAGACTAAAATGTAAACAAAATCCTGATACATTCAAAATCGCTAGTAAAAGGCCGAGCACACATTAAACCTTCGACCAGCCGCTGGATTCCGTTCTTTGGACTAGCGAGTGGACTATACATGAGGGCTAAGCAAGAGTTAAAACTTTCTAAAGAATGTTTGATGCGCTCGACTATGCTGAGCCAGAGCTGTCTTCAGAAACTTCCTATTTCCCACTTATGACATCATGAGTGCTGCTGCAGTCTTAGTCCCACCCCAAATGATCTCATTGGTTGAGACGCATGATGATGCTCACCCCAAGCTAGTACTTATCAACATCCCACAACAACCATGGTTTATGATTATCTTGACTCTCGTCATAATAAAAAAAAGTGTTAAAATGCGATAAAATAGTTGTCGACGTTAATCGATTACACATGAACCTGCCCAAATATATATACATATATATATATATATACAGTGCCCTCCACTAATACTGGCACCCTAGGTAAATCTGAGCAAAGGTGACTGTGACATTAAATCTGTATTGTTTACCCTTTTGAGCTTTCATTGAAGTAAAACAATTGAAAATGGGGAGGAAAAACTGAAATAAATGCTTTTCTCCAATACATGTTAGCCACAATTATTGGCACCCAATTATTGTTACGTCCTTTCCCCAAGATAACAGCTCTGAGTTTTCTCCTGAAGAGTTTGGAGAACACCTGATAAGAGAAAAGAGATCATTCTTTCATCCAGAATCACTCCAGATCCTTCAGATCTCCAGCTGCTCTTTAGTTCCCGTCACTCAGGGTTCAGCTCAGAGGACTGGAGCTTCATTTTGTGCTCGGTGACTAATTCTGGTGTTTATTTTGATGTTTGTTTTGGATTGAACTAACCATGACCCATTAGAAGATTTCTAACAGAGTTCGATAATTCAGTGAATTATTGATTTGTTATCTGTTGGTATTTGAATCCATGATGCCATGCGTCTAAACAAGATCTCCAGGACCTCCAGCAGAAATATAAGCTCACAACATCAGAAACACAGCAGTATACTTCATTATACACACTTTCTATCCCTGTGTTCACCAAACCCATCTCGAGTGTTTGCTGCTAAAAAGCTCATTTTTTAGTTTCATCTGATCAGAGAAGCCAGTCCCATTTGTAGATCCAGTCCTGTCTGACGACTGAACATGTTGGAGATTGTTTCTTAACCCCTCCTGAACAACATGTGCTGATGTAGGGGCTGTTTGACTATTTTTTTAAAGGTTTTCTGACCCTGAGACTCAACTATTTTCTGCAGTTCTCCCGCTGTGGTTCTTGAAGACTGTTTATCCGCTCAAACTCTCTTCCTCGTCGTGTATCAGGAGGATAGAGACACGCGTCCTCTTCCAGGCAGTTTCCTAACATTTTATGTTGATAGGAAATTCTTCATTATTTCTCGGATGGTGGAAAAGCAGATTTTCACTGCTCTAGCTCTTTTCTTAAAGCCACTTCACTAACTGGTGAAGCTCAATTATCTTTACTGCACATTATAAATATATTATTAGCTTTTTTCTCATTGTTGATGATTAAGGGACTTTGGGCTTTGTTTTCCCTCCTATATATATTTCTGTGAAACAAGAAACCATAATTTCATGTCCATAATTGTGAATATGAATGGCAATATACTTCACAGAAATTTTGGTCATAAAAAATTCTAGGGGTGCCAATAATTATGGTCAATAAGTATTGTAGAAAAACAATGACTTAATCACAAGAATTTCTCCCTGGAAAGACGCTAAAACCCTTTTTAATATCATTTTTGTTGTAGTTCAACAACTGCTAACATTATCCACAGTCTACTGAACAAGAGTCAGCAAAACTCGAGCACACAACAGTCTGAGGTGGAGTACATATTATACTGTATGTTATAATACATGTATATATTATTTTGATTAGTTTTCTTAATTAGTTTAATTAGTCATTTTTATGATGTATATAGCATAGAGGTTGTTTTGATTAGCCCACCTTCATTTGAATGCTTAGGGTTAGGGTTTTAATGTATTGCACATGACATTAATGTGTTTGAGTACATGTGTTTGCATTCACACACACACACACACACACACACACACACACACACACACTACTTTTGTGAAATAATGTAATGAGTATTCCATTCAGTTATTTGTGCGATATATGTTCATAATAATATTTGATTTTACAAAACATAAAATCCTCAACTTTAACATTGTATAGATTGTGACAAACTCAACTAAAAATTGTAAATTTCACAAAAGAAAAAAATTGAATCCTTTAAGATGCTTTTGCAGTGCATTTCAGGACTTAAATGTATTAATTAGCTCCATTGACTACAAAAAAAATATCATCTAACATCTAAGTGCACCTACAAGATAAATGGAATCCATCACGCATCTGTGAAATGAGAAGGTTTCATACCATCCTCTTGGTTCCGCAGCCGGTCAGAGAGAAGGAGACAGTGACGTGGGTCGAGTTATAAAACACTGGACAGGTCGGGTCATTCAGCTGGAGGCCAGAGAAATGCAGCTTCTCCAGGAAAGAAATGGGCAGCACTAAAGACATCTGAAGCTCGTGCTCCTTACATTTCAACTCTGACAGAAAAATACACATGCAAAAGAACGTGCACAAGAATAAAGATAAAAATCAACCCAATACCTTTGGATTATAACACTGACTGCAGATCCAGAATCCATACTTATGTAAGAAAATCACACATTTACTATTAAAACGACAGTGATGCAATTTGCTGACAGTTGAATGTTTAACCGGTTGAGGGAAAATCTAAAAATATTAACCTGCCAGTGTTACGTACAGTATTACATAAGGAATACTACTATAACCACCACACATCAGCGGAAATGATAAACATTTTTTCATGATTTTTTATAATATGAAAACTAAAAGATCTTTGAATCACATGAGCCAATGTTTTATACACAATACAACATTAAAAAAATCATAACAAATGTTAAAACAGAATCAGCTCATTTCAAATTTGATGCCTCCTACAAGTCTCAAAATAGTTGACACAGGGGCAACAAAGGGCTGAACAAACAAGAAACGTTGAAAAGATTCAGCTGGAAGTACATCTAGAAACTAATCTGTAAAAGAGTGCCTAAAAGTTTGTGGAATACTTTAAAAACAATGCTCTTTCATGTCAAATTGCAAACGGCAAATCTCATCCTCTACGGTGCATAACTTCATCAAAAGATTGATAGAAGCTGAAGAAATCTCTGTGTGAGGGACGAGGCTGAAGACCTTTGTTGGATGCTTGTGGTCTTTAGGTCCTCATACGTCACATATTTATGTCATTGACATTACTAAATGGGTTACAAAATCTTTTGCATAGTTATCTCGTCAGTAGAGCCAGTTTGATTAGCGTCAAATCTCCATCGTATGTTTTCAAATGGAGCTGCATTTCATACACAGAGCCATAGTTCACTGACAAGCTAACCCTAACCATATTTTTGTTTTTCAAACCATGGTTTTGATGCCATATTCTACTATAGTAATGTTGTAGCGATAGTAAACATAGTTTTTGAAATCATGTTAAATGTTGTAACTATGGTTTTCACTGCAAATGCTGTAGTAACAGTTACTTTTTAAGTAGTTTTTCTGAACCGTAACAATAAGCAAATCGTCGGTAAAGCATGTCCACACAGAGCAGCTAGTATTTACATCTGCATCGTCCGGAGAGCGTGTCTGGCCTATTAGCAAACGAGCCCTGATGTCATGCAAATGTAATTTTCAATTGCGGGGTAACATCAGCCTGATTTATGTGTGCTGTTAGGATATTGGCTCGTGATCTGAAATTCTTTTACTTTTCATTTCATTCAAATTTATAAAAATTTCCCAACATTTTCTGAGCTTGGACTGTACAACAAAGCCAAGTAATGCAATTATTACCTGTTCCAGGCGGCAAAGGGTCTGTTTGAGCTGAAAGAGAGGGAAACTACATGAAATAATAATATACGCTAGCCAGGCATTGATCTCCCACCACAACCAGTGTTTTTAAAAATACAATCTTACTTTGTTGAAGCCATATACACCTGATGTTAGACTGCAGGCTGTGAAACAAACATGAAAGAATTTAACTAATCTGTCAGTTGTTAAACTGTTTGATAAAAAAAATTATTTAATTCCTGACTACCTCGGAGTATTAGCAGCAAAACAAATGGACAGCAAATGGGCGAACTGATTCGGACCCCGGACCCAGGACAGCATGACAGAGCTCTGGAAATTCGGACCTATTTCCACTGATGATTTGAAGAGGCCCGGTGGACCAGTCACAGCAATTTCAGACACACTGCATTGAGAAATGACCAGGGATTTCACCTTATTACTGACAAAATGATGTGGCTTGAAGGGTTAAGTGCTTGTGTTTTTAGGGTCGCGATGTGAGCGTTCAGATCATTTCCTTCTAATAGAGCACCAATGTGTTTATTCTGAACAGAGCGAACTGATCGGAGTACAAGGAATTCAGAATTCATTTATTTAGTTGATTTTTTTAAATGAATTAATCAGTTTCTGTATGAAGTAATTAGGGTCAGATCAGGTGAATCCTCTTCAAAATCTTTTTTTTGTGTGTTTTGTGAGTGAACTTAAGCATCATAAGTTAACATGGCATTCACTTCTACAGAACGCTGTACTTTGATGACTTTAAGCTGAACATGAAACAGTACTCATATCTCAAATATAACTGTCCTGTGCTGTCAGCTTACCTCTGTACTCTTGAGTCCACTGTAATGTTAACGCGGACTTCCTCGAAGGGCAGTACATGGATCACAGAACCTCCTGCTGGACTGACGTCTGAGAACTGAGGCACGACCGAGCAGCCGGCTCCACTCTCCACTGAAAATGATCATTACACATTGTTAAACTGCATACAAATGTGCATGGAACAGTATTATTTTATTTACCTTTTAATGTGTCTAAATATATGAATCTAATGCTCTTACATTTTACATTTATCTATCTAGTTTTATATTTAGTCTCACTTTAGTCTTAAACCTACAAATACACAGACTACACACTAGTGAGACCCATCAAAAAACACTGTTACAAGAGTCAATCAAAGCATAAATACAAGAGTGCAGATACTGTGAAATTCGAAAATAAGCTGTAAGGTTTATTTATATTAGATAAAACACTAGAATAGATACGTTCAAATATAAATAAACTGAATATTAACTCTTAATATTAATGTCAACAGTGTTGAGTTAGAAGGATATCAGTGTTCGTTTGCCCAGTCTCGTCAATGTTGTGCAAGTTTTTTGCTACCCTTCCTGCAGTCGCCCCTTTGTTGTTAATTATTAAAGACCGTTTCGTATAATTCATCTTTGTGCTTCATTCCTGCACCGTTCCGTGACGCTAACTTTCCAAGATCGTTTTGATTTGTTAGAACACTATCTCTATATAATTCCTAGTATATTTCAGAATCGTAGTACAATACTTTTTTTATGCCTCTATAGCTTTGCTAGTAAATGTTACTATGTTTTTGGTAACAATGAAATATATCTCGCTGATTTATTTGATGTAGTTTCACCCATATCAGATGTTTCAGTAGTTATTTTTACAGCTCTAAACTAGAGTAACTGTTATGTTCATGCTGAACGCTGACCTGTTATTAGGAGATACACGGGTACAGTAGAGAGCGGCTCTGCCTCGCTGCCAGATTGAGGAAAATCCTCCACCGTGAGCAGAACTGAATACTGTCCCAAAGGCGCTCCGCCTTCATACAGCAGCGTACATGTCTCCTTCCAGGGTTAGACACAAGCATTTTTGGAAGAAACAACATAATATTAAAAATTACATGTACTGACAAAAATGTTAGTTTGACTTAAACAAATGCAAATACAGAGTAAAGATGGCTAACTTCATTAAGCTGAAGAAATTCAGCAAGGTCAGTCTTTTTATAACGGCAGCGAATCTCATCTCCATCCAAATCCCTCACATTCACCGGGATTTCCTGACGACAAGCAGCTTGTAACCTGGCACAAGAGACACACGGGTTCCAGGCATACAGTATGTTTTCTGTCAGTATTTGTGGGCATGAGGAGCGCTCCTCACCTGACCGGAGGAGGAAGAGCCACATACGGAGGCTGGTTAACACGGTTCGTGTCAGCTCTGACAGACAGGTCTGCTCGTGAACCCAGCGGCACGGCTCTGTCAGATCTGAAGGGAGTGAACTCAGTGTGAGATTTCAGTCTCTCCACAGCAGATCGACTCGGACAGAGTGCGATCTCTCACCCGAGCTGAAGAGCAGACGTGTGTTGTTTAGGGATGTTCTTCTGCCACTCGTGAAGACACCAGCCGGGTGAAGGTAAAGCCCCTGTCAGCTGATCCATGCAGTCTGATCCATTACACAGCTGGCCCAGGGCTGGACAGGGCAGACTGGACACCACGCTGTAATGAGCCCTGACCTGCAGCACACAGCCACCAGATTTTAACACTATAAAGCCCCGTCTGTAGCCTGTGAGTTCTGGTCTAGAATATGTCTTTGTTTTAATAAAGTATATTTTGCTAGTACTTTAAGCCTAAACAAGGTCCTTCTTCACAACCCACTATAAAATACAGCAGCTGCATATAAAGATGTGAATAATAAAATATAAAATTATATTTTTAAATTATTGTGGTACTAAGTATTGTAATAAATGTAACCCGTTTGTTCAGATTTTGTTCAAGAATGAATCATATGTCATACGCTTGGGAATATCTTGAATACTTTGGTCATTTCCAACCGAATTCTCATAGTCTTCATCACACAGTGCTTTTAAAGTGTGTAACATCAATGAAAGTCTACTCTCATTTCACTAAAGCAATCACAGTATTATAGATGATACCAAGGAACAATAAAGAGAGGGGGGAAAGACTTGAATTAGAGCCTTTAAATCAAGATGAATAGGAAAATAAGTTTCTTAACGTATGGAAGAGAGAAAGCGCTTGTAGCTGTGCCGGGTCTCACCGGCTGGGTTCTGTCCTGCTCAAGCAACTCAATGTTAACAGCTGCACCCAGAATAGATCCGGCAGTGATTCGGACCATCAGCAGAACCCAAACACTACAGCTCAGATCCAGCTTCATCACGTCCCCCGGCCTGATCCAGACCAAGACACACAGAAAACATCCTTCACATTTCCTTCTGCTGACAGTAGTATCAAGAGTAATCTAAACTGCAATTGTGTTCAATTTAGTCCTTCTCAAGTAAACATGTTTTCTTATGGTGATAACAAGTGTATCTCACGTCATGATTGAGAAAGAATCAGAAACACTGACCTCCTGCTGTCTGTCGGCCCTGAACGCTTCCCCTTCGCTCTTATCATCACTGGTTTGCCAGCAACTTCTATTTTTCCTAAAGCTCAGACAACGTCCCGAACTCCTGCACATCCTGTTTTCTAGCATCAATGTGAAAGTGAAATGTTGTAAAAGAGGATCCCAAACTGGCTTGGCGAGATTTAAGGCATTTACGTCTATTGTTAAGGGATTACGTGAATGCCAGGAACAGATTGTGTGTCAAGAAACTCAAAATATAAAAAAAAACCCTCTTTCCTCTTTGAATCATATGGACACACCAAATGGCCAGTAAACTGAAAAAATTGTATGGGTTATGAACATTAAGCGGGCATGAAGCTGAATTCTGTGATTGATCGGTTAATTGTTCACATGTCGGTGAAGATCAAAGGTCATATGAGCTCTCTGTGTGCTCATGTTTCACAGAAACTGCTCCCGTCACACAAAGACACACCAACATGTCTCTCATAAATACACAAGCTAAATAACTAGATTTGTCTTTGTCTCAGGAGGAAGTAGTGTAGTATTCAGCTAGCAGTCTGTTCAGATGATCCATGTTCATGACATGACGACCACCGTAGACATTTAGCATGATCTTTGATGTCATACACCGATCCTTCTGTGCAGCGCCGCTTCAGGGCAAACACGGTTTGTTACGGATCTAAACTCTGCAGGGCTGTGGTCCCTTTATTTCAGCTGCTGTTAGAAAAAGGAATAAAGCAGGAATGTGAGGGTGTGCTAGATCACTGACGGGGGAGCTAGTCACTGAACGGTAGGTTAAAGATGACCAAAAGAGGTTATTTTTTCATGTGAATAATAAAAATGCCCCCTCATTTTTGTAACATTTTATTACATTATTATTTGACTCATTATATTTGGCCATTCACTCGTACGTTAATTATATGCGCTATACGTCCATTATTGTGCTTACTGCATGATATGGAGGTGTCCACACTATTCCTTGCACAGAATACTTTGCCTGATACAGGAGAAAGAAAATCCAAAAACAGTGAATGAAATAAATATAGGCTGGGGGGGGGCAGAAGCACCTGCTAGCCCTGGATCGCAATCCAAAAAAATATGCGTTTATGAAACGAGTGACTGAAATTATATTCAAGTTTTAAAAACACATCTAATTACAAATCAATGCAACTAGCTTCAAACGGAGATGGCGACAAAGAGGCAAAATGTACAGACTGCAGACTGAAACCGAAAATATAATACAAAGCCAACGATGAAAGAACACCTTCCTATGGTGTAACACTGTACTACACACCGCATCTGCTCGGATTATGATTGGCTGAGGAGTGTTTTGTAAAATCCCTGTAAAGCTGTGTTTTAGGGCTTAGCGTTTAAACTTCTGAACCATCACAACAAACCTCTAAAACATGGGAGGTGAACGCCGGTCCTGGAGGGCCGCAGCTCTGCAGAGTTTTGCTTCGACCCTAATCAAGCTAATCAAGGTCTGAAGGGTTGCTAGGAAGCTATAGGCAGGTGAGCTTTTATTAGGGTTACAAAAAGGGAAAGAAGTGGGTGTGTGATTCAGAACAGTCACCCCCCCCCCCCCCACCTCTGATCGAAGCCAAAAGACCGAACAAAAAACAGAGAATCTGTAACAGAATGAAGCACTTGTGCTGAAAAAGATGACTTTAATGACAGATACAGGATCAATCATTTTTCATCATAACGTGTGGGTGGCTGGATAGATAATACGGATACACTTTCCGTGCCAATTTTGTAAAAAAGGACAGAGCTAGTGGATTACAAACTATTAAAGCTACAGTGAGCTTCAAAGTCATTGGTCCTACAGTAAAAGCACAAAGCCTGCTGGTCTGCCGAGAGTTAGTTAGGGTTTACAGTTTAATCTGGGCACTCCATTAAGGGTTAAAGGATCTATTCTCTGTTAAAATAATTGGCTTATAAACACAGCACGCTGTATTCTTTAAGACTGCAGTCAGTTACGACTTCTGTCCAGAGAGTGCAGCTATATCGGCCAATCAGAGCAGGAGTGAAGGGTTTGGTCCTCCAATGAGTCGTCTTCTTTACTACTGGCCGTTCTTCACATTAAACATCCTCTCCTGAAACAAACAGAGGAGGGAGGGGGATAAAATCTCAAGCTGCACGTGCACATCACCTTAAAGCACAGAAGACCAGCAAAACAACGTATGATTTATGGACCAATCAAATGAGTTTAACCGTTCTACTATATTAGGTTTCATTACTGAGCCTTAGGGTTAGTTCTTCAGTTACAGAAGTGTTCAGATTACATTAGTGCAGCTTTCAAAAGGAATTAAAAAATAAAAAAACACAACAAACAACTTTGACTTAAATTAGGGCTGGCTGATATATATCGAATGATTATATTATGCTCATCTCGTCAGTAAAGCTGGTTCTTTGATTAGTGGTAAATCTCCAGCTGTTTTTAAAAGAAACACCATCTTATAAACCGAACCGTAGATCAGTGACAAGCTACGCATTGAATCACCCGCGAAACTCAAGGCGTAGCCTGTCACTGAACTATGACTCTCAGTGTTTCCCACAGGTTTGGAGGCAATGTGTGGTGGTCAGGGTTGGAGGAACTGGATCCCCTAAAGGGATTTCCTAATTCCTAAAGGTTAATAATTAGAAAAAGATGTTAATAATTGGTTACGCAGAACTTTATTACATATTATACTACAGGGCCGTTGAATGCTTGAATCTGATTGGCTGACGACCGTTCTGAGGTGTGCATTATTTTCAGGGAAACGCACGGCGA
>JAUCMS010000148.1:175539-195646 GCA_032357445.1 Enteromius radiatus | reverse complement strand
ATCCAATACTGACTTCCGGAAAAGGGGAATAACCAATGACATTTGAGATTACAACTAAAACACTAAGCCCCGCCCCATGACTGACAAAAATAACAGTGTTCGCGCGAGCAGGTGAGAGAAGATCGAGCGCAGGAACGATCGCGCGCGAGTGCTTGAATTGCGCGCAGATGACATTTCAGGCGCATGTGCGGTTTTGAAAAGAGCTCGCGGCTCTCGTTTCTTCGTGTGCAGATCTGTTTTCCTCAGAAAAGGAAATGCAGTTGAACGAATTCGCGTTTTAAATAGCGTACAAAAGAATAACGAAACGCTATGTGTGACGGTCAGCATTGATTTTTTTTGGTCGGTGTTGAATCTGTGGCGTTCGTCTATGTGTGGGAAACACTGACTCTGTTCATACGCTGGTGCTGCGTTTGAAAACAGCTGATGGAGATTTACCGCTAATCAAAGAACTGACTTATCTGACGAGATGCGCTTAATATTTTGTCCGATATATATCACCCTGCCCTAACTTAAAAAAAAAAAAAAAATTGTTTTTTCACCTTGATCATGGTCTCAAGTTTTATGGCATCGGCAGCAAATTTGCGGATCCCGTCTGAGAGCTTCTCCACGGCCATGCGGTCCTCGTTGTGCAGCCAGCGGAAGCTCTTCTCATCCAGGTGCACCTGCTCCAGGTCGCACTCCTTCGCTGAAAGAGAGATCAGCTTGCTGAAATAACTTCAGACTGGAAGGTTCAGCTTGAGGGTTAGTGTTGGCAAATGCTCACCTCCCTGCGGCGTGAGGGAACAGCTCACTGCGCTGTGGTCCTGGCTCAGCTCTCCCAGCAGCCCCGGGGAGATGGTGAGGAGATCACAGCCGGCCAGAGCCTTCACTTCCCCGGTGTTCCTGAAGGAGGCACCCATCACCACCGTCGAGTAGTTGAACTTCTTATAGTAGTTGTAGATCTTGGTGACACTCTGTACCCCTGAGAGAAACAGACAAGACAAACGCTCACTGACGAGTGAAAGAATGAGAACACTGAAGCTTTGACTCATGTGCGCTCGAGTCCCTTACGGTTAACACTTATAACTAGGGCTGGGATAATAAGCATATGCTAATATATTAGAAATAATAAAACTATATACTCCATATGGAGAAATGTTTTAGGACCTGCGTCCTCCAGACACCCCTGGCTGAAAAAAGTTATGGATGCTGAGTAACCCTGAATCAGTTAATGAAGGTCTTCAGACAGCTGTGAGGAGCTGGACTCTGCAGGACTGCCATCACTGCTGTGCAACTATAGTTTTCATAAGAAACTCTTTGTCGTCACTTTGTTGAGTGTTTTTGTCTGTATGGAGGTTAGATTGACTGATTTAGAGTGCCGCCTTGAACCCGAGCAGGCGGGCACACAACGATACGCCGGGTGTTATATCTGTCCTACCAGAGATGCTTCACAAGGCACATCAAGATATGAGCCTCTGAATGTGTCTGTCTGAGCTAAAGAGAGGAGTTCTGTTATCAGAGAACATGCCTGGATCCTCGTGGGGCTCGTAGTTTTTGCGGTCTGTGTTTTCTTTGTACCAGTCCAGGATACGGCCCACGAAGGGCGAGATGAGGGTGACGTGAGCCTCGGCACATGCCACGGCCTGAGCGAATGAGAACAGCAGGGTCATGTTGCAGTGGATCCCATGTTTCTCCTCCAGCTCCCTGAAGAGATGAAAAGACAAACAGAGATCAGCAGAGCAGCTCTCGCTCGGTTCATAAATAACAGCTTCACACGGTGTTTGTGGTCCTCATGAACATTATCATACGAGACGACTCACCGTCCGGCCTGAATGCCCTCCCACGTGGAGGAGAGTTTGATGAGGATACGCTCTTTACTGATTCCTGCCTCCTCGTAGAGAGAGATGAGCCTCCGGGCACGAGACACCATCGCCTCTTTATCAAAGGACAGCCTGGAATCACACACACACACAGATCACATTTATATGTTTTTGTCTTTTGATAGACATATTGATAAATATTAATTGCATTTTGGATCAAATGCAAAAAAATAAAAATAAATCTAAATAATATTTACTGGTAGGGTACAATTTAAAGAGAAGACAGCACTGAATTAACTTCAGATTTTATTGCAGAAGCTGTCCCTCACGCTCTCAACCTGCTTCTGCCTCATCCTCCATAGATTAAAAATAATTTTATATTATAAATCAGTATTAAATACACTATTAAACCGCTTGTTTACAACATTTATTATAGACCTATTAATATGGTTTCAGTGAAATATTATACACGTGTTATATTACTAAGACCAATGATTATAACGGGAAATACATATGATGATTTCCTTGCGGTCCTCTCATTGCTCTTTCCCTTTCTCCTTTTTTTGTGCATTTCGTTTGTTTGTTTTTGTCTACAAATTGTGCCAACAGCAGCAAATGTTGTGTTGTATGGATCTGATCAGTTACAGATTTTTGATCAGAAACACTTCCATACTGCATACAGCCGCTCTGAGCTCTGCTTGTCACTAGTAGCATCGTGATTGTTACCTTGCATCGACTTCAGTGGAGACCCGGCCAGGAACCTTCTTTAAGATTTCCAAACCGAAGATGACAAACAGCTTGTCCATGGCATTGGTCACCTGCTCCTCCTCGCTCCTGCGATGACAGTAAGAAGCAGATTAGACCTGAGAGAGCCATGATCTAACAGAGCACCTCTGTGTAGGCCAGATCCTCACCCGCCGTTAGCAATGCCGTATTTGATGGCCTGCTCCACCAGCTGCTGGTACGTGGCCATTTTAGCTGCAGCCAGAATCAGAGAAGGATTGGTGGTGGCATCCTGAGGTTTATACTCTTCAATAGCTGCGGACAAGAGGAACAAGGACAATTACAGCGAGTGCAGTCCCAGTTACTGAAGTGTAACATAAATATGTTGATCAGAGACGATGATAATGCGGTTTGTTATCCGTCTGATGATGGCTGTGGGCAAAAGAAGAACAGTATAGTGAAAAAAGAAAGTAAACCTCAGATGTTCTCAGAATACGTCTAAATGTTATTTCAGCATGTAATGTTCAGAAAGGTGTAGAGTAGGGATGCTCAGGTCAAAGACCACATATATCGATGATCAAATAATCTTTATTTACTAAAGAAGTGCTTAACAGTAGAACAGTAGAGCCGTGTGATTAAGATCATTACAGAGCAATCACCAGATCGGTATAACCTATTATGATGAAGACTTGAGTGACATTGATTTCTACTCAACCACAAGCTGTACATGCGTCTTCTGTTCAGAGAACAGTGGGCTCACGGCAAAGAATAAACGTTTATTTCTACAAACAGCAGATTTGTCTGATCTTTGCTGCACGGTTGAGGAACAGAAGTACTAAACACCCCGGGAACACAGCAGAGACAGTAACAGTAATCCTCCGCGCTAGTATTAATGATCCTGTGTCAGACCGGACAGTGTGAAGATGAAGACCTGTGTGCGTGCTTTCATAGCACTTCAGCAAAGGGAAGTACTGGATTGGGTTAAACTGGTACTGTAGTATTGTGTTTAGACCACTGGAGCTCGTCTGAATCATCCGTGGTAGAGAAGTCAGATTAGATTTATATACTGCAAGTTATATTTTATATCGACACTTCCCATGACAATAGCCATTTCATTTCCAAAGCCTTTATATTAGTGAGACCTAATTAACACCGAAATAACTGAACTACCAAACTGACAGGACTGAGTCTACGTTTAACCTCATCGTGACTTTGAATTTCTTAAAGACTCTTGACAGGAAAGGCCACTGACTGAAGCTTCACAGATTTCACATTCAAGACAAACTGAAAGAACTGTCAGCCTCCTTTATACCAGTAAAAAAAAAAAAGTGTTTATTCTTTCTCTTCGGTTCACTATTAAACCCTGTATTTACATAATTCACTGAGATTGAAAAACTGCAGACCAGACACATTTACATGACAAAAAACTATTTGTCTGCCACATGATTTTGGGATTAACTGTTCATCATTCATCAGCTGAGAGAGAGAGATTCATACATACACTAGTAACTAACACTATATATTCACAGCGTTCAGGAACTAGTCAACGGATCAACCGCCTCTTCATCATGACAAAGCAGAAAGACACAGAAGGGAGTTTCATCCAGAGCCTCTTCCTGGTGTAAAAACAAACACTGAAATCACAGATCGGCACAGTTTCACAACACTGTCTTAGGCAATACAATCTGATGCAAGTTTCATAGAACAAGATATTCGGGATTTGATCTAAAGCTCATTTCTGTGTCCTGGACTGACTTACAGAGATATACTGTCAAGAGCAACTTACAAACTCCGACAAAGTCAAGTCTGCCTGTTGACGTTTGTCAAAAAACGCTTTAAATGCAACCTAAAATCAGACAGAATTAGCACACTCTTGTACAAAGTTATTGTTAAGGCTTTAATGATTAAGCTTTACATCAACATTAGTGGTTGAGTTGGTCATTGTGTGCAATTAGAAAGTAATCGATTCATTATAAGATGAACTGGTCTCGTGTTTTAATCGCTTTTAACGAGATCGGATCCCATCATTCATGTGTATTCGCATTCAGAAGAAACACAATCCCTACTGCTATCAGAACTTCCTACTCGAAGTGATCTGCCAAATTCATGAATATTAAATTAAACCACGCACGTAAGATGATTAATATTAATAAGTAAAGCATTCGGTAAATACTCAGGTGACAATCGCCCACTTACTAAGACCCGTCTCTCGACCAATCAGAGAGGTTATCTCTGTAGAACGCTTAATATTCAAGAGATGAGCCGCGTTCGTCCAATGGCTCTTCGCTTCCGGGTCTCGGTATTATTCCACATTGTATTTTTTTTTCTCTTTCCTCACCCAGATTTAATTTAGAATAAACCAATTAACGAGATCACGTGTTTTACTCAGATCTAGTTAACTCAACTCGACACTTTTGTAGGCTCTCAATCCGCTAAACGTAGTTAACGAACTGTCCTTCATAACATAAGTGGAACTGTTAGCACAGTTGCGAAACTTCAAAGACCACATTGCAAAGACTGCTCGATCTGTAAGGTTTGCATTTCACAACATCAGAAAGACCAGCCCCTTCCTAACAGAGCATGCTGCACAACTTCTGGTCCAGGCCCTGGTCCTTTCTAGGCTGAGCACAGTTGCGAAAACATCAGTTCCTCACCGCGCGTTAACTTTAGCAATCATTAACCAAATAGCGTTCACGCTTTCCTCTTAGAGGAAAAGGGAAGTAAAGACGATAGTTTTCTGTAAACAGAATCTATGATTGCGGCTGTCAGACACAGCTCTGAAGTCATCTGAGAGACAAACTGACTCAACATCATCAATAAACGGAAATATCTATAAGAAATTTACCGTTAAAGTCGCCCGTGTCTGCAACGACCACCGTGTATTTCTTGATCTGCTCCAGCGCAGACTCCATCTTTCGCCGTTTGTCCGGTGACACAGACATGATCCCCAAAAAAACGAGCTTTTATAGCCGCGCACAGAGACACGACCGTCAGCAGCACAGAGAGAGAGCGGGAGAGCGAGTCTACGTGGGGGCGGGGCCACGACCCGTGACGTCATCGCGTAAAGGTCGGAGGGATTGAGCCACACACCTTACAACATCCTGTTTTATTAAAGTGTTCTTCTCAAATAACTTCCTTTCACATCTCAATGATCATCAATAAAAAAACAACATCTCTGTTTTGCTTTTGATTTCTGTGTTTCATTCATTATTGCTAGTAGATTAAAGACAATAACTCAAGTGCAGGATGGACTGAGGTAAATAAACCCTTCTATGTACTAGCTCACCCGCTCAAGATCTTCATTAACTGCTCATGCTGAAAGCACAGCAGATCTGATTTCAGTAGCTCATGCTTCTCCTCTCTTTATTTCCTTGCACTGGCTCTCGGTTGCAGCTCGCATCAAATTCAAGACATTGATGCTTTGATAGAGCAGCCACAGGCTCAGCAGCACCTGCTTCCACTCACTATTACAAATCTGCATCCCCTCCAGAGGTCTGAGATCTGTGATCCTTCTGTTCCTGCTGCTGGAATGATCTTCCCACCCCGATCCAGAACACTAGATCCCTGTCAATCTTCAAACCACAGCTGACAAAGAACTCATCTCTTTCGACACTACTTGACTTCATTCTAAATTAATATATATTTATAAACACCTTTCTTTGTATGTCTTTTTTCCCCTTTCCAGCTTGTGCTTATTTGAACAGCGCCTAAAGCTGGTATTACGGGTACTTCCTCTGTCCATTTTGAGGTCAAAAACAGGTTTTCTACCATTTAAAATACAACAATGTATTCATAACTATCAAATATATGATATAAACGGCATTTTAAAATGCTGAATAAATATTACAAAATATATAATGAAAACAGTGGTCTCCTGAAGTTACTGTTTAACAAAAATGTGTGATTTAAAAAAAAATTAATAAAAAAATAACATCACTTGACTTTCTCCTTCCTGTTTCCTGAAGGTCTATGAAAAAAGGCCATGATATGTCCACTGTGTCTCTCTTTAGTTATCAGACATTTTCTCATGATTATTATCTCATGATTTCATGTGAAACTTTAAGTATATTTCACTGGTACAACCTAGGTACTTATTTTTAGGGAATTGTAAAAACAACAACAAAAACTAAAATATAAATTTGTAGATTAAACTACTTAATTCAGTGAGTGTACCATGATTGACAACATGTGGTTTAATACCTTGTACAAGACGTTTTATAAAATGGGTCTTTAATAAGTTTGTCACCTTCCTTATGGACAACACCAGTGAAGATCAGTGTAACCAGGCTCTGGTGGGTCTTTGTGTCACTGCTGATGTGCTGCCTGTGATACTGTGCAGTTGTTGTTGTTTTGGGGTTTTTTGTCACATAAAAAAAAAAAAAATTCTTGAATTTTCATTATTTTCATTATTTTTCTGTAACTTTGAATACTGTATATGTACTGAAAGAAATAAAATAAATATTTATAATATTATAATAAAAAAACAATAATATTACTAAAGAAAGTATCAAAAAAATGGTAATAATAAAAATGGTAGCCTACATGTGGTCTTGAAATAACTGCCCAAAATAAGCTTATGTACTCCTGTACTCAAAGTCAAAAAGCAGTCTAACAATGTGGTCTAAGTTTAAATGTTAGAAAACTAAATAGATGTAAAGACATCTTGCCATATCAAAAGTGGACCTTTCTGTTAGGGTTAGGCCTAAAATAAAGCTCTGGAACCGAGCCTGCTAACGGAGCATCTGAATGCCTCGAAGTTAAAAAAGCAAACTAGTTATTCCGTGAATATAATGCATCACTTCCAAAAACAGATTGTATTGTTTCTTACTCACCAGCAGGTGGTGATAAAACACCTTTCGCGTTACTCAAGAAAAGCTGAAGAAGAAGCAGAAGAAGCCGCGCCCTGCCCCGCCGCCAGAGGGAGACAGAGACACTCTTCAGCCAATAAACGGGTAAAACTCGCATGACTTTTACTAAACATTTCAAGGAGATCGACAAAACACCTCGACACGGGAGTAATTAAGGTAAACATAATTTTAGGCAACTCTAACAGTAATGTATTCTTTAATAATATGTTTATAACAATATCAGTTTGTTAATAAACAGTGAAAAGTTGAGGAGAATATTGTGTGGACACTGTAATACAGCGTGTTCATCGCGTGATTTCAGCGTCGTTACGCTTTCTTTCATCGCCATGGTTACAGAGCCTTAATCAAAGCTTAAACACTGCTCAGTGAGCCAATGACATGCAGCTATTTCATCATAATCCAGTAATATAATAACAGAATGATTGAAACAGATGAATTCTGTTCAGCTAATAAAACAAATGTTGGTGATAGTTAGAAGACAGAATACACTGAAGCCTAAATACAACAGAAAAAAAAAATTATTCTGAAAGTTTGCCGTGAAAGTAAACGTTTAGTAACTTACAGTGAATCTAGAAGCATTTGTGTATTTCCCCAGCAGATGACTTTCCATGTAACCTCAGTAAATGATGTTTTTAAAGTGATTATTTCAGATGATAGAAGTAAATATTTGCCTCATCTCTAAAGCAAACTAGATGAATCTTCTTATTAGGAACACATATCAAAACAATAAATGTCTCAACAAGCCTCAACACTATTACTAACTCATGTTCAGGTTCACTTCAACTTTTTCTCTTCCAGTGAGATGTTAGAAGTAGCTAGACAAAAATGTGAGGAAAAACATATTCTAGTCCACGCAGAGCATAAAAATAGAGAGCGAGTTAAGAATAACAGCATTCTTGAGATGCCTGCCGTCGGTCCCTCCCTGAGTCTGACCAGAAGCAGAGCGAGAAACGAGCTCGACTTCAATAAACACAGCATGGAGAAAAACGGCATCTTCTGAGATCAAATCATAAGACAGTAAAGCAGCTGCAGAGGTGAGTAATGTTGAACATTCGTGGTTTTGTTCAGTTCAGACAGTGAATGCTGTTAGAGAAGGCAATCGTTCAAACGAATATCTTTCAAAACATCTGACAGTATGCTCTTCTTTCCTGACTTCTCACCGTAAAACACTTGATTGTAGTTACAGTGGATTAGTTGCTACTGGTTAATTACTAAAAACAATTGTTTTGCAAAATCTCTGCCACGATTTTCAAATTAAGCATTGCACTGAAATAGCCTGACAGAGAGTCTTAAGATGTATCATACTTCTGCAGAAGATCTCGCCACTTATTTTCATCCCAGTCTTTAATTAGAACGATAACGATGATGTTCATGTGCAGCAGATTTATGCCGTCGAGGCCAGGCAGACATGAGAAAGAAGTATTAAAGAAAGAAAGAAAGAAGTCAGGAAATACAATTTCATTAAACAAAGTTAGCTTTTTGTTAAAGAATAAATAGTTAATTTTCAGGTCTCTGCGTGTTGAAGATGATAACAGACATTATGAGCGGCGTACCTGTGTCAGCAGCAGAAGAGTGATATTTAGGTCAATAAAAGAGATTATTCTTTAGTTTAGGGTTCATTGAAAGGCATAAAAGGCCAAGCACAGAACTAAATCTAATTAAACAAATCAAGCAGAAGAAAAAGGTCCCTTGTTGAGCTACGGAGCGCAGGTTTTTGTCATTCTTGAGACACATTCTCGCTCATGGTTTGCAAAGGAGTGAAAAACACATTTAGATACACTATTTAATGCTGTTTTCAGTTAAATCTGGCTCATGTTTTTTTTTCCTGTTCAAACCTTGAAATGATGAATGTCTTCAGAATCAGCGAAGCGTGTGAAAACGAGCTGAGAATTGATCAGAGAGTTGTAATCTGACTCAGAAATCAAGTCTTTGTGGCAGTTTTTCTGCTGATTAAGGCAGAATAAAAGACTTCTTCCTCTTGCTAATGAACTAATTTTAGAATTAACGCTCCAAAATGAATAAGTACAAGATTTCATTCAGTAAATATGATGCAGGGTGGTGTAATCAATACGATTTATACGATCCTGGGAGTAATTTACGGTTTTATGTGACTATAACATCGATTTTATATCCCTAATGCTGTGTCACATTTCACAAATAATTTTAATATGTTGTAAATATATTACTATTTAGTCGAAATCATTTTTTGAGCTTAGTAGATAGAAAAGCTGAACGCGAGCTTAAAGGGAATTGGAAATTAGGTCATTCATTCAAACAAATTCTACACATTGTTTGCATATATGTTGATTGCACATGTGTTTTTAAATCAAATCAGAAATGTATAGTGCTCTAATATATATGCAGCATTGCATTGATTGGACCTGAAGATCTGAGCAGAGAGAGACTGATAATGACGGCTGGATTACGGAGGGTTACAGAGACTCTCTGCTAATGAGGGTGACTGCATTAATGTGAGTTGGGAATAAAAGCGTTTAACAGTTTCACAGACCTTTGCACTGCAGGACCTTTGTACCAATCACAATATTTCGACAGATTCTGGGCACTGAAGGCTGACAACAGCTCGACTGAATGTGTTTGCTTTGTATCGAATTTGTTTAACAAAATCACCAAGAGATAACAAGAACATGCTAAAAATATAACAATATGTTTTAGAAAGGAACTGATTTAGATGAGCTCTGTAATACTGAATCTTTTTGTTGGCGGGTTAATTAGCTCTCTCAGATGCATCCTGCAGTCAGAAGAATCTTAATTGAGATGTTATTTGTGCATCACAGTATCAAAACAAAGGCACACACTGACATTTACTCTAATCGTGATGAATGTCAGCGAGCGTGTTTCATGCTGATACACCCGAGGAGGAGGAGGAGGAGGAGAGATGAAGAACCAGGATTGAAAATGTGTGTTGCAGAGGAGATATTCTGCATCATACGGCTGTAATCACTAGAGTAAGGGTTGCTGTGGACTGATAAGAAGAGATGTGAGATACAGAGAAGCTATGAGTTGAAGGAAGATGGCGAGCAGCAGAAGACGATTGGCTGAGCAGTTAGGAGGCGTGGCCAGAGTCTGAATGATTTGTGCGACAGTTACCAGAGAGAGAGAGAGAGAGGCGAGAGACTCTGTGTGTGTGTGTGTGTGAGGGGGTGTATGAGCGCAGGAGACACACACAGAGACGGCGGTGCTCTGCGGCAGCTGTTGGGTTCTTCATCCCGCGACGATCAGTCTCTGCTTTATACTCGGAGTGAGCAGCGCTCGACGCAGCCGGGGACAGAAGAGGGTGGAAGCAGGGAAGCGGTTACGCTCTGCCAGACCTGAATCCTAGACAAAACCTTCCCAGCCAAGAGGGACTAAGACGCAGAGGTAGAGAAAGAAGCAGCATGGATAAGAGATGTCGAATTTAAGGAAAGAATGAGAAGCAGGATAAGGGACAGGTTGAAGAGATGATCCATTGGGCCAAAATTGAAGATTGAAACCTCGACTGGCAAAGCAGGAGAAGCCTCAGTGCATTAAAAAGCACCTCGGTTCATCTGTATTCATCTGCTCATTCACGCTGTCTGGGAATCCTTCAGATGATTTGGAGGTCAAGAAAATACTGGATTTTTTTGCACGGTCCAGCTGCGAGCAGGACTTCTCGTTGCTCCTCTAGTAGGTGTCCAACAGGACAAGCATTGTTTATTGGTTAGGAGGCCAGGCCAGAGGCACGAGTGCCAGCATGCACATGTCAGAAATGAATCGGGTCAAATGCATGGTTGTAAAGAGGTGAGCTGCCATGCATCATTGTGGTAAGGCATCTTCCCTGATGAAGCAGAATTAGAGCAGCTATGCCATCGATTGAGGGTCCAGAAAGGATTAATTGCAGGAAATTACTGAAGTGCATCTGAAAGATATTGAATCTGCCCTTTAAAGTGATTAAATACTGCTAAGGACTGTGGGTGGACTTCTGTTGGACTTAATCCCTACACTTACACTAATTTAAATACTATATACCCTGAGTCATCAAAAATAATGGCCATGTTGTAAGGGTTGTGAGTTTGTGCTTTCCATCTTGCCGTCTTATCACTTTTCTTACTTTGGGACTCCAGCCTTGCAAAAGTGGGGATTATTTGGCCCCTGGGGGTCCGGGCTGCGGCCCCGGCCCCAGCCCCTAAACCAAAAATGCGCCGCTCAAGTACAGATGAAACGCCGTACCGCCGCAGTCCTTCTCTAGACAGCAAGTCAGGCTCGCCGCCGCTGCGCTACAGCGGAGAATACGAGTACCACAGCTCGCCCTTCGTCTTCGGCCTTCGCACCACACCGGGCTCAAAGAAAGCTAAAGCCAGCTACACCACCGCACAGGGCCGGAAATATGTGGTGTTTTACCTCGACCTGTCCTTCATCTTTCTCCTAGAGCTGCGCCGCTGCAGGATGGCCGAGGGCTGCCTGAGGGCCCTGAGATACGGGATGGTTTTCTTCAATCTGCTCTTCTGGGTGAGTCTGCTTCCTCTACATTTCATCTCTGCTCTTATTCTGTTCAAACACCTCTGCTTGAAAAACAGCAAAGTACGCCATATTAAGATTATAAAATAAGTAAGACTAACACTTAAAATTTAAATGAGTTTCAAGGCGATATTTAAAAATGCTAAACATTTTTGCTTGACTTGATCTCAATAGTTCCATCGTTTTGAAGCTAGTGAAGAAAAAGCCTGGTCTCCCATCGATCTTAAACAGGATGAAGGATTTAACTCAAATTAGTCTTAGAAAGTGCTTCCAAAACATAATTTCAAGTCTTGTTGTGTAAAGCAGTGCTTCTCAAACCGGTCCTGCACATGTTGTATGTCTCCCTAATCAAACACACCCAGTTTATTTCTTGCAGTCTCTACTAACGAGCTGATAAGTGAAATCAGGTTTCTTAGATAAGAGAAATATACAAAATGTGCAGGGCAGGGGGTCCTCCAGGACAGGTTTGAGAAGCACTGGTGTAAAGCATCAAAGAGACATTATAAAAAGTAGATTTAGCAAGAAATATTGTGTTTGATTCAGCATGTATTACTAACTCTTCTGGACCATGAGGGTGACTTAATGACAAAATGTTGATTTTTAAGTGAGTGAACGATAGCGTTAATAATTTATTTTATTCATTTTACTATTATTACTATGGAAATATTATTTCTTTAAATGAAATGATAATAAAGTAAAACTGGCAGTAGGTGCTGGTAGAGATCCTAATGATTAAATCATTGATTTATTTATTCGTTCAAATAGCTGATTGATTCAGGAGAGGACGTAAATGATTCTTTATAAATGGTTCATTGAATCATTAGGCTTGTTCGACTTGAAGTGGATCATTATCATCAGATCGATCAGTGTGGCAACAAGATACAGCGAGAGCAGATGATGCATGCGTTTGAATCATTTCTTAGAAAATTATCGGCCCGTGTTGCTTCAAATCCAACGCACCTATGGCCAATGGTTAAACACGCCAAATGATTCACCCAAATCATTCTAAACCCTAATTAAGAAATAAAATGCCGCTGTGTGTTGCTCCGAGATGAACAGGTCTGGTTTGTCCCTGTTTTTTGTTGCAAAATTGAGCAAAAGTGAGAACATTGTGTCTAAAATAACGATAATTTTCACTACTTACCGAACTGTGTTGTTTAAAATCAGTATCATATTTGCACTTGTGTGATACTGCACTAATGCAGTGTATCTCGGGCTTAAAACCATGAATGTGGAGGTACTTCAGGGCTGCCCAGTCCTGTTCTGGGCCCATATTTATCAAGCATTTATAAATTACTCTGAAGAACGCTGCTAACAATTGACTTGAGTTTTCTTGTTTCAATGCCGCATTTAAAAGTTAGTTATCAAGCATCTCAGTCATATTTTACACTACAAGTGAAGTGTAGGACTACATCTTTAGTGATGGTTTTAGAGCTGATTCACGACACTTTGCTGGGCCACAAACAGGATTCTGGATGAGGACAAAAGCATGGACCAATCATTCAATAGATTTCCTTATTTAAGAATATTCTCAGATAAATTTATATTAAAGGGTTAAATTCCTAATAGGAGATTACATTCAACACGAATTTCACAATAAATAATTTTCAAGAGAATATATTATGGCAAGGAAACAAAGAGTCATCACAACCTTCAATTCAAGGTGCCGATAGACGATATAGTGAGTGGACGATAGTCAAATCACCTGTTGCTAATGCCTTTGACGACAACAAGATAATTATAAAGTTAAACTAAAAAATATAGGTGCCTATTATTTTCAGCGTGGAGAGTCACTTCAGAAACTAGTGTCCGTGATCAGCTCCGGTGACCGCGTAGAGCCGTAAAGCCTTGTTTATACTTTCGCCTGCCTCCGCAAACAGACGAGGCATTTATACTCACCGACAGGAGGCGACACAGAGTAATTACCCTCTGAAATTAGGAGGAAACAGTGGTGAGAAGTAGCAGCAAACTGTTTAGTGCCGTCACAAGCCCCTGCTGGAAACTCTCGAGCTGTCTTTATCACTGCGAAAGTCAGAGTGATTCTTAGCTTCAAGAAATGTGATAACTTGCTTTGATACTTTAGATTGAAAGTAGGAGTAAAATTCATGAATTCTCAGCACGTAAACTAAAACGGCATATTGAGAAGCTTTAAAAATACAGGCCCTGGACATCTGCCTTTCTGCAAAGTTCAGGTCCAACCCTAATCAAACACACCTGAAGCAGTCAATGAGGATCTTCAGGAACGGTGATCATTAATTATAGACAGCTGTGTTTGATCAGGGTTGGGAAGGAGATCTCCAGGATTGGCCTCCACATTAAACATTTTTATTTTTTTATTTTATGGCATTTAGAATAGCGATACACTGCTTCTGCTATATCTGTGTTTTTATATGCGAGTGTGTGTACGTGAACAGAACAGTAATAGCTGTATCAGGTGAGCTGGTGTGTTTTTCTCGTCTCTGGATGCCTGTGCTCCGATGCTCAACATGATCTGTGCTGGAAAACCTGAATTCTCATTTTGTTCACGCTAAAGCCTTGTTCAGACTGTCAGCCCAAATCTGATTTTTGTTCAAATCCAATTAAATCCATCATATTTGGATAGTATGAACTGCAACAAACCACATGACATCGTTTTGTACAAATCTGTTTAACGCTACATTCGTTTGTGGTTTGGATCATCTAGCAAGCTTGTGTCGTTCTGAGACGAAATATAACAACACTTCATGGTATCATCCCAAAGAGGCCAAAAATCACTCTCATTGACCTTCCTGGACTGTCCCCAGCTGAAGGAACCTCCCGATCTCAATCAGAGCAGCTGAGTCTTTAGCCATTTTCAAGAAACATTTAAAGACGCATCCTTTTTGCCATCAACTAACCACTTAATACTAGCACTTACCTATTCTATTTTGCGTTTATTAAAAAAAAAAGCTAAAACTTTGCTATGTGTACTGTCCTAGACTAACTGAGACAGCTAATATGTTGCTCTCTTGTTGGTCTGAATGATAAAATTGTCTGTTAAATGACTAAATGTAAATAATAATACAGCCTATCCAGGACGGCAACATGTGGTCATGATGTAAGACAGCATCTGTATTGAATTGCTGTTAGCCTACTGTTGTTTTTAGCATGGGTATAATGACACAATGGCATTTTTAGATGACATTTAATAGAAAATAATAAAAATGAAAGAGCACTTATGGACACATATGAACAGTTGCGATAAACTGTGTGTGTACAGTTAAACACCTAAATCAGATTTCATCCAGATACAGTAAGAACAAAATCAGATTTGGGCTGAAAGTCTGAACAAGACTTAACTGTACTGTGTTGTGAAGAAGAGTTTATACGCATACACAAACAAACGCTCACACACACACACACACACACACAATAAGACTCACTAAACACACACACACACACACTATCACTAAACACATTTAAACACGCATATACACACACATTTATATACAAAACTAGTACAACAGAGAACACTCAGTTGGTTTTTAGTTGCGTTATGTTGTGGTGTTGAATGCTAATGGTTAACTCTGGTTGGGTTAGTCTAAACTAAACTACTGCAAGGCATCACTTGTTTACCTCTAAAAGCAGTTTCTGAAACACTTCCACCCAAGAATAAGCAGTCATTTTGCACGCTGTGTGTAATTATACCTCGCTGTCTAAAACCATGTCCGTCAACACCCTTAGTCTAAGTAAATGTGATCTAAAGAGCAATTAGTGTCAAAGTAATACCATAAACAGGACAAATTTAATGTCGCTACACAAACATTAGCAGTGTAAAAATACTCTGCTGAAAGGCTAGTTCTGTTTACAATAACACTAAATACAGCACTTCTAACCGCAGACGTTCATATTTCTGTTTTGTTGGAGCTGTGTGACCTTGAAGTTAAAAAAGGGTTGAAAAAAAACTAATAAAAAAACATCATCCCACTTTCAGCCATTTCTCAAAATGAGAAAATATTTTTTATGAACATAAAAAGACTCAAAACTTAAACTGACCAGGTCTCGTGAAAATGATGAGCAGAAATAAGGTTCAGAATCAGAAATGATCTGGTCTTCATGGACAGATGTTTCTGCTGGTGTCTGGATGCGGTTACACGTGGTTTATTACTGTCGTCGCTCTGTGTCCCTGCAGAACTGTCTTCTGGGGCTGGTTGCATAAAATGCTTAGACTAGTCCTACACTTTCTCTGCAATACTGGTCATAACTGAAGTCAGTTACATAAAAACAGATTAGTCCGATGTGTATATGAAAAATTAGAATAATTAGCTCTTGGCTAACTGCTAGCTAGTCTTAACACATTAGCCAAACATACGGTTAGGGTTAGGTTAGAGCAGAGGCATTGTCGCTGAACTAAAAGGTGAGGGGTTTTTTGTTTTTATTTTAACAACCTGATCATACGATTCATTGGTCTTTTGGATATTATTAGGCTAATCTGACGAGTCACACCTCTGCTCTGACCAAAAGCCACTGAACAAATAATCAGGTCCCAGATGGGTTCGTCACTTTTTGAGGTCCCCCTGAAACATATCTGTTGTGGTCCAGCTATTTGCAGAGTGTTTCTGTGTTTGGTTGTGTTGCGAGAATTTGCAGCGCCTGTGTTGTCAATCTGATGAAGATGTTTTCTTAATGTGTTGTCATTTCTTTCTGTTTGCATGTGTTTTCTTAAGTTGCGTTGAGCTCTCTTAGCCACCGTACAAACATGCTTTATGCAACTAAATGTGATCTAATTACCTACTGTCTGTGAGCAATTAAGGGCTTTTCACATTAGAACTAGTTAATCCATGGTTTCACACATACTTTACCTATATTAACAGTTAACACTGTGTATTTGTAATGCAAGGTTATCTGTATGATGCCGGCATATATTCCATCTGATTTCGTTTGACTCTTTGTAAGTGTAGAGTAGATGGCTGGATGAATCTCTGACGTGACGTCTGGGTTCAGCAATGTTTGATGTGTTAGGGTTAGGGTTTCACTCTGTAATCAGACACAAAGAGCGAGCACATTAATCCTGAGCTCTGGCTTGACATTGCATGTGATTTACTCGTACAGCGAGAGAAATCGTACAGTTTTTCCACGATGTTAAAAAACTAGTCTGACAAACTAGACAAGGGGAAATCAGTCAAATTTCGGATTAGACCAGTCTACCTTTTTGTAACTAAACATAAAAAGTTATGACTAGTCTTGAAGAGAACTTCAGCTACTGTAAACAGCTTCTACAGACGGTTCTAGATGTCTCAGAGTTAACGTTTTTATTGGCATATTTGTGATTGGATGAACGCAGCATGTGAACTGCTAGTGTTGTGTATTCTTATATATTGCCCTGTTTTATTAATTCCTTGAATTTTTATACTATAAAAGTAAAAATAAGCTTCACTTTTTCACTTCAGATCTTGTGTTTTTCATCACCACTTGTTTCCCTCAAACACTGAAACTACTCTTTATGTAACGTTTCGACACAGAGCACATGAATATGAGGCTAATGGCTCGTTCAGACTGCATGATTTTAGCCCCGATTTTGACTGACCGACAAGTTTTGAGAAATCGCCGACAAATGCCCGAAATCACAGGCAAATCGGTGCTCGTGCACGCGAGTGACAATCACACAGTGTGAACTTTCAAACAAGCTTCTTTTTGATACAAATGAGCGCACATGCAATTTGTATGACAAGATCTTTTGTTTGCTAACATTTTATAATAATAATCCCAGTCTCACGTTGTTTCCATGTCACGTCTCGCGTGGGTTTGGCAGTGAGACAAAGTTGTCTGCGATTCTTCCTTTAAAGTCATGTCGTGTGAAACCCCCTGTCACCGATCTATCATGCGGTGTGAACACAGCAGCGACTCCAGATAGTCATGCAGTGGGAAAAGATCTGTGACATGACTACTTTGAAAATCGTGCAGTCTGAACTCGGCATAAGGGTCTACCATTAAAGTTTTTTTAGAAAGAGTTTGTGTTATTATTGGAGTACAGTATATTATCTTATCAAATCCCTCTGATGGACTTCAGTATTAAAAAATGGAGAAATCTAAAACACTGAGAGGAGCGATTAACTGCTTGAACTCTCACAGTCGACCATTGAAAGGCTCAGTAATAAATCTTAGAAAATCTGAAAGTCATACTTTGAGCAACCAGTGCTTTTAAAGTGTCAGAAAAATGAGAGTAAAAGAAAGGAGAAAAGAACAAAAGCGCAGCACTGAGACAGCGGAGGCTCATCCTGTAATCTAAATATAGTGATAATGCCTGTTACATGGTCTAAAAAATACAGCACCTTACATTTCTCTTACTCGTTAATAAGGCCGCTGTCAGTGTCGCCATGGCAACTATTTTTCATTCAAGTATTTTCCAGCCGCTCATGTGAGAGTAAGCAAACTGTAACATGTCCATTGTAGCGTTTGTGCTGCAGCAGCTTTATAATCTACAGATTATTCAAGACCTGAATTATGAATAATTAGTCTGCAGTCATTTCCACTGTAATATCACTAGTTTTCTCTCTTTCTTCATCATTCAGTATCGTGATGGAGGATTTTTGGGCTGAAGGCATTATACTCTTTTTGTTTTGTTGCGTCACATGAAATTAATTTGAACTTTAGCAGCATTTTCAGGATTTGAACTGATTTAATATAGGCTTTTATTCACATGTAAACATTCATCAGTGCGCCACACAGAGCCCATCAAATATGGTCAATGAAAGCTCAAATGTGCACGATCAGAAACAAAGGTCCAAAACTGATCGGAAAAGATGGATTCTAATTTTTGTGACGATATGATGCAGGCAAATAAGTGCAATCTAATCACACTCATAGGATCATATTTTCTGTCCTTTGAGGAAAACCAGCTAGTCATACAGTACTGTTTACTGCAGCTCAAAACAAGAGCGGTCCACGGTTTAACAGAGAACGTCTTATCATGTCTGAAGTTCAGATAAATGATGAAGTGTCCCTCCAACATTCAGATGTACTGGTTAAAGTGTATACATATGAACAAACACTATTTTAATGGATTTGCAATGTAAGCATAATAACTGGTCAAGTCACCTTTATTTCTGCAGCAATTTATACAACTGTCTGGCCTTCACAGAAATAGACAGTATAGGTGTAGCAAACTTTAGCAGATATGAGACAAATATGTATTGTGAAAAGCACTGTACAAATGAATGTGAATTGAATATGTGACAGTGTACCTGAGGGCACTTAAATCTCTTAAAGATGAGGGGATTCTGGAAAAGCTTGAAAGCTGCTGTGAAATGTTGAGTAACATGCGAATGTATATGACTAATGTAAACTGAGGCGTGAGGAACCAACAGGATTTTGGATGCTATATGATTTTCTTGGCTTTGGGAAAGCTCTTTAGCACAATGGTCCTGCCCTGGACGTCAACTGAGCAGAAATCCCTAGAAACGAGCAAGAAAATATTTAAATCCCACACAGCAGGCATTAAACCCTGCATTACAACCCTTCTTTTCACAGATTTCAGACGAAAGCATCCTGTGCCACACGTTTCTGTGCTGCCGCTGAAAACCGTTTGAGGTGCATCGTGAAACACTATCAATAAATGCTCCAAATCGCACTGAGCAAAGTATTCAGTGACTGCCAGGAGAAAACAGAAACCTGACGTACTTCTAAGGCCTCCTGAGCGCTTCATCGGCTCACGCTGTGCTCAGCATAAAACTGTCGATAGACGGCTTGCCTATAGTGACTTCATTCCCTGTGCAAATGAATAAAGTTGGTATGGGATCGATACACAACTGTAGCTTTTATCTTGGCTCTACAAAGCTGGCATGAAAACTGTTATGATATTTAAAAAATGTGGTTTCAGTGTTGCTGCTGCACTCCAGAACATCTGCTCCAATGTAGGCAGCATTTTAAGGCATCACATTTGTAAACAGTATTCAAAGATGCTTTATTTTGGCCAAATTCCAAGGCAGCATCCCATACGTTCTTTATAGAGAAGTAAATCCCATACTGCATTGCAGCAAGCTCAGTAAAAACATCCTTAGATAGATTGTGGAGAGAAATGAAATAAACTAAATATAAATATAGATTATTTAATACTAAACAGCGCTGATTAAAGATTGTAGTGATGAAATACATTTATTATGACATTGCAAGAGGTTACAAACTTTTTTTACTTTTAATTAAGTGTCGTTAATTCTGTTCTCAATGAGTTTTATTATTGTAATCTATTTTTATATTAAAAACACA
>JAUCMS010000148.1:141277-170911 GCA_032357445.1 Enteromius radiatus | reverse complement strand
CATATATTATGTTAAGAAAAACTTTTATTTTGGATGCGATTAATCGCGATTAATCATTTGACAGCTCTAATATATATCCAACTTCATATTGAGATCTGATGTATCTAATGTGTTTCTTTAAAGTGTTCCTTTAATTTTTGTGAGCAGTGTATATATATATATATAGTGGGTCGCGGCTTGATGACGGGACACTGTGGGTCTGAAGGCCAAACCAGTTAAAATCGTCACTCTATTAAGCGTGAGCTCTGTGTACAGAGGAACCTATTCGCAGATGTGAGATCGCCAATAACAAGTGCAGGCAAATGTCTTTAAAAAAGGTTAAAATATGCTAGGTAACTGGACTATTAGTCTTACGTAACTGTCTTACGTTAATTATGTGATTTCGTTCAGGTGTGTCTTGTTTAATTATCTTCATCGTCTGCTCTTTATAAGTTCCTGTGAGTTCAGTGTCTGTTGTGCTGGTATAAAGGTTATTTTGATGCCCTATCTCCTTGTGGATTATTCAACGGATTATTATTTTTCAAACTCCTGAGTCTGCCTCCGTACTCCGTTTAATCGTACCGATTAAATACATTGAGTTTCGGTTCGCATCCCTTCTCACATCACAAACACACATCCACAGATACAGTCTAATCTGAATTCTTGAGTTGATGACACTACAGAAGCACCTCTGGCCTTCATAGGTGCAGGACATTTCTTACATGAACCCCACATTAACATGTACATATATTAAGCAATTTATAATAAAGCAGCTTAAAGAATTAATCTCAGAGCTGGCAGTATTGAGGTTACAGCACAGAAGGACCTGAATCATCGTATTCTGTCCTCAGATGGTGATGGGTTAAAGGAGGTGATTTCTTCATCACTCGGCTGGTCAATATAATAATTTTAGCACAATTGTTGACTTACAGCTTCAGTTGTTATTTAATCATCTCTAGCAAATTAGTAAATACAGACACACACACACTTACTTATTAAGAGAATGCTTGGGCGTGGGTCAATCTAACATCTCAAAGGCCTGAAACAGACCGCTTTAAAGAAGAATGAGTGTGTGTGGATTGTATAATGGATGCATGTGTTTGAGCTGGTGTTGTTCTCTCTCTCAGCTGGGCGGCTGTGGGATTCTGGGAGTAGGAGTTTGGCTCTCCATCACGCAGGGAAACTTCGCCACGCTCTCCTCGTCTCTGCCCTCGCTCTCCGCAGCCAATCTGCTCATCGCCGTCGGCAGCATCATCATGGTGATTGGCTGCCTGGGCTGTGTGGGCGCGGTCAAAGAGAACCGGCCCTTACTCCTGAGCGTAAGTACACCAAACACGCTAGCATCTAAACATGTCTGTACAGTCTATGAGATCATAAATAATCAGAAGCACAAGAAATACAGTTTGATTTTCAAGTGACGTGTTTGTTTGACGTTCTTCCTCTGAACCACAATGTGACTTCTGCTCATTGCTCAGATAATACTGACGTCGATTAGAGTTAGATGATTGCTGTGAGGCACTAGCAGGTATTCATATTAGCACCCGCGGGTAAAGCTTATTAGCATCATTTCCATCCCACGAGGAACAGGTGAACATGATCACGTCTGTAAAGCTTCTGCTGAGAGCTGACAGGACAGCCAGATTATTTACAACATCAGCAAAGATACAGCAACTCAAAAAGAGACACAAGCTGTTTTAATTGCATTATTTATTTATTTTAAATCTGTAAATAATACATGTCGAAAGATCTTACCCACAATACTTATATTTTATGCATGAAGGTTCAAGATGTCTCTGCAGCCCTGCACACTTCAGATGTCTTCTCACTGACTCATTAGTAGTTAGGGTCAGGGTTAGACACTAGTCCACCACGAGTGTCCAGAGAGAGAGACGTCCAGGAACGAGGTTTAGTGAGGTGATATTCTAATCTTTGTGGTGATTCGGACTCCTTTAAAGCTCAGCGGATGTTTCTGGAGGACAGAGAGACCTACATTCGGTGTAGAGCGTCCCGTGACAGATGCAGATCTCGGCCTGTCCTAACCTCAGAGGAGCTGCGCTGGATTGTTTTCTTTGAGTTGTACGCATACTAAAAATCCTGAAGGGCAAATAAGCCTTTCTCAAGGATAAACACAATCTTTATCCGTCTGTGTTTGATTCATTCAGTGCCATTCAGTTATCGTAACAAAACAAATACAGACATGAACTTTTTTAATCCAGTAAAAATGTATTTGCCAGTCCTATCAAATAATGAGTTAAACAGGGCTGGGTTCACTTCCAGGTCATTCCTCAGTTAGGAAAGGGAGCGTAAAGAGAATAGTTTTGACGAAAAGACCAGGACAGCATGTTTTTATGGTCCTACATATCTCACAATCATTCAGATTATTAACATTAGTCCTTGAGCAAATGGCAGGCTATTCCTTCAGTGCCGAGAGCTGTCCCTATTTATTATTTAGAATGAGGAGACATACACTAATCATATATAACCACAGACCGCCTTTTTTCTAAAGTTATCTATTTATCTAAAAATGAAGGACTTTTATATTTTTAGAAAGAAAAACAAGCATGAACAGTGTATATCTTTAAGTTGACATGAAAAGTAAGAATCGTACTAAACATCTGTTTAACTGGGTAATATGTTTACACCCTTAAATGAAGTCCCTAATTCAGTACTCTGAGATTATAATGTTAAGCTCTAATAGCTGCTGTTCATTCACCGTTCTTCTGCTCGGTGTTTCCGGTTCACTGCTGAAACAGAGCAGCCTATGAATATATAATGCTGTTCACCTCCGAGACTATCATAGCCTGAAGATGATTTATGATCAAATATTCTGATGTCCACACCAGGGATTCAGACGTGTGTGTTTAGTGCAGTGATTACAGAGGCTTTATCATGACACCAAACCCATCTTTATTCCTCACGGATCAGACCAGGACGAGTTAAAGACAAAATACAACACATTTTAGACTTGTCCACTGAAGATGTTTTTTTCATTCCTAGATTTTCTTTCCATGATAATAGCGACCCTTGGATGTTTTTGTGTGGAAACAAAAACAACACGGATCGACAGAAGCTAGGATATGTTCACGACACACACTCTTCTGCCGTTCTCATTACACACACACACACTCTCACACACAACGAGACACCAATGTTTCTGGAGTTTAGGACACGTGTCATGTTTGTCAGCTGGAGTCCAGCTGTGTTACCCCCGTCTGCGGCTCTCTGTTCAGAGCTCATTTGTTAGTTACCATGGCAATTCATTGGCTCCTCCCCCTTGTTAAGTCGTTGTCTCCCCTTTAAAAGCTGCGTGTGTTTGTTAGTCTAGTCGCCGATTATTGAATTCTGTTCCTTACAAAGTGTTTTGGTGTCTTCGGTTTTCTGTGTCCCATTCTCTGTGTTTCGACCCCAGCCTGGTTTCTTCTGCAATGAAGGGGTCTGAAACATGCGGATCCATTCACAGGGTTTTATTAGCAAATATAGTAGAAAACACAGGCAGGGCCGAGGAACAGCAAACGGGGATAGCAAAGGCCAAAACACAAGATCAGTCCTGGTCACAAGCGAGGGTCAGCCGTTCTGCAAACGGTAAATCCAAGAAACAAGGCTCGAAACACAGAGAATGGGACACGGAAAACACTCCGAAACCAAAGACACAGAAACACTTTGTAAGGAACCAAATTCAAAACTCAGTTACATGGCTCTGTGAAATTCAAATTGATTCTGATTGGTCAGTCAGTCAGTCGTGACATTATATGTTATTCCCGATAACTACTGGTAAAAACTCATAACACCTAACTAAAGTCAGTGCTGTACACTTGCTCAGAACAGTTTTTGCAAGATTTGCGTTTGGTTAGCTTATAAAATACTAAATCTTAATTCAACTATGTGTAAAATATTATATATATATATATATCATTCTAATATTGTGGACTCATACAAACACAGCTGCTGCTGCGTTATATACTGTAACGGATTATAAGATAACTAACAAACTAGCACTAGAAGTACTAGTTCTTCATTATTTATGGTGAAAAGCTGTGTAATTAAAGTGGTATGTCTGCACCATATTGTTTAAATGTCGTCTAGTTTGAACTTGTTGCTTGCTTCAGCTTTCTTCAAGCTTTTGTTCAAGTATTTAAACTACAAAAAGATCTGTCTTTCACCTCTAATTATTTACTTTTATATCAAGCAGCTGTGTAATAAGCAGGATAATGTACATCCAAGCTAGTTATTATCGCAAAATAAACATGTGCATTATCACTTAGTTATTATTTTAATCTTAACTCAGATTAAAGTCTAAGCGTAATCCGTGTTGAGTGCTTCTGTAAGGTTAACCTGGCCTGATTTCATGTTTCAAAATCATTAACTGTTCAAAATGTTAGAAATTTAGAGAAGTAATAAAAAAGTAATCAAATGTAATAAGTTACGTTACTTTAATAAAGTAATTGAATAAAGTTAGACTACTTATTACATTTGAAATAGGGTAACTTCTTCTAAAATCTATTACATTTCCAAAGTAACCTTCCCAACATGTTAGGTGCAAACCAAACGCATCTTCGACCAGGAGAAAAACTACAGAAAAAAAGATTACAGATGACTTACAAGGAGTTCCTCTGTGCTCCAGGAGTTCTTCATGGCTATACATTAACCAGAATAAAACTCTTTCTTGGATTTAACCCTGTCAAACAGACATAGACCTCCTCCAGAGACTCAAGACACTCACAGTGACTTCAGATCAAGCTGATTGTTCAGATTCTAGCAGGATTTCTAAAGCAGCTGGAATATGATTGTCTCCGTTCACAGCATGATGGAGTTTCTGAGGCACAAGATCAGTGAGATGAGAAATGAAGGTTAGCTTGACGAGCAATTAATGATTTAAACAGCCTCCCCGTCCGTGCTGTGCTGCGTCCCGAATCACTCACTCACTCGCTGCTCGCCGTATACTCACCAGGGCTTGTCTAATACAGTCTGTTTGTGCATAGCGATTAAAAACATGAAGATGTTTAAAATCACACAAATAACAAACATATAGGACTGCATTCATTTATTTTCAGTAGTTTTCCTATAAAACACAGTCCTACACAGACATACGAAATAAAGACAGCAAAGGGGCATAAATGAAGCTTGGCAGTTTTCTTTACTCTGTATTATTTCCAATCAAGCATCTTCGTCTAGCAGCAGCGTTCCCTAGGTATCATCTCATATTGTATTTAATGTTTTAATGATATGCTGATTTTACTGATTGATAACAGCCTCACAGTGTTTTATATCTAATATATAGATCATCAGTATCGATATATCATCTAATAATCTCTCTCTTTGTGTTTCTACAGTTCTTCATTCTCTTGCTCCTGATTTTATTATTGGAGATTCTGTTCATGATTCTGTTCTTCGCATATCAGGATCAGGTAAGTGATTATCATATAGGTATTATTTTGCGTTTGGTCATTGGCAGCATCACCCATTTAATTAAAACGACAGAAAACAATTGTCTCAGTGATTTCCCAGTTTACTGCTTCTGTCTTGGATCACTGTAGATAACTTCTCAAATAATTCACACTGAAATCAATATTTCATGACCAATGATCCTTATAAATAAACTGTGTTGTTTTCAGTAACGAGTAATCAAACCATTACAATGCCGTTACTGACAATAAAATATGGCGTTACTAGTATATTACTAGAATTAAATTTTTCAGTCCATCTGAACAGATGCAGTGTAGGTGTTAGACAAACAATAAACTCTGAGAAGACGCACGGGTCGTCGTTGTTTTGTCTCACACACGCAAAGAAAGAGAAAGCTAGAGTTACAGACTACGTTGAAACAAGGTTCTTTGTTGTATTTTCTGTCAAAATAATGGAGTTCCTTTGGAATTCTCTTAAGAACTGACGGTTTCTCGGAGGAACTAATGCACAAAAGACTGACGCTCACCTTTTATCGTCCCTGTTTTGATTTCTGCAAATCAATTTGAGCCAACGCAGACTACGTCATTAAAATTCATGAACCCAGCAGCTCATTAATACTAGTGTGCTTTATATTGCTATTAATAGTAGAATTCATAGTAGTTTTAGCATATATTTATATATATGTATATATACACTAAATGATAAACAAGCACCACCACCAGTCCTAATGTAAGGAGTGAGAGCGGGCGAGTGGATCCATTCACAGCTTTTATGCAAGGTCAACAGGCAGGGTCAGAAATACAAAATCAGAGCAATGCAGACAATCCAGAATCATTAACAGTACCAGGCAGATGTCGGGGCAGACGGCAAACAGTCCGAGAGAATAAACAGGCAGGAAGTCGCAGCAAACAATCAGTAGTCCAAAATCAAACACAGGAAAACAAGACATGGCAGGAAACGCTCAGAGATCTAACCAGCGGGAATACAAGACTTCGCAATGTGTGTGACTGAAATAGTCCTCCTGATAGGATTCAGGAGTGTGTGCAATCAGTTCCTAGGCGTGGGGTGTTATGGGAAATGGAGTATCTGAGCCTGTGCTCTCCAGCTGGCGATCATAACACCTAATTCAGTCAACATGACAAATATGCATTCCTACTTGGTCATTTTGATTACTATAGTTCTATCATCATATAGGCTAATGCTAAATTATCATAGTATCATATTATAATTTAACTGACTGCTGCTATTTGTCAGTAGATAAATAGTGTAGATGAATGTAGTGTAGATTAAGTTTAATAATAATTTATTAACATTAGTGTCTATTTCATTCATTTAACATTTAATATTGGGTACATCCAATTTGCCAGTAACACAAAAGTTACTTTCCCTCGTAATTAGTTACTCATAATGATGTCACTCAGTTACTATGTGTTGCAAGTGATTACGCGAGGCGTGCGAGTTCATATGCTAAACTCTAATTTATTAAAAAGGCTCAGAGTCAGGACAGAAATGGTCGATCGCCGGCAGACAACGTTATAGGAGACACAGACAGAGGCGGGGTCAAGAAACTAAGCAGAGGGTCACTATACCAGATACCTGAGTCCTTGGGGGTAATCCAACAGAATAAACGAAAACCAGGAACACGAATGAATGCAACACTAAACAACGAACCGTGACGACATACAAACACTAGCGGGTTATATACAGGTGGATGTAGGTCAGTGGGTGGAGCAAAACAATGAAATGCCATGACAACAGATGAGCGGGGCGGAGACATGAATGAACACTCGTGATAAGACATACAATGAGCCGAGACATGAATGAAAGTCCAGGATGACAACTGATATGAGTTTGTGTGCTTGAGTCCAGGCATGAGAACAGCGAAAAACACACACATATATCCGGAGAGCAGGGCTGACACGTCCAGCTGATCATAACACTATGTGTGAGATGTAACTAATCACTTTTTTAAAGTAACGTGCCCAACACTGTATATCACACTGTATTTATTTGTCATGTAGGAAGAGCAGTAATGAATGGTCAGACAGTCATCATCACAAACATAGATATGCCCAAATCCCTATGATTCCCTATGATTACATCATCATGATTAAACATCCCTGACAACAAACACCTATCATAAAGGTTTGAGATGAAGATGTAGAGCTTTTATCTTCTTGAGTCTTACCTGTCTTGACAGTTTTACAGATAACTCTGAGAGCACTTTAAGTTGAGTTATTTATTGGGTTAGAGTCATCTAACTCTTCATAAATATAATAACTGAAACTAATCCAGAAGGGTTAAATGTAGCTCTCTCTCTCTGTCTGTCTCTCTCTCTCACACACACTCAAAATGCCGTTGTTTTCTTGGCCGTTCTCCTCAGAGCACATATGGCAGCATAGTATGATGGGCATTTTCCAGAGACAGGTCCAGTGAAGCAGCATGTTTCCTCTGCCTCTCATCAGTTACTGTCCTGTCATCAGCGCTCTCCAAACACACTTCACTTCACCTTCCATCAGTCTTTAGTCCAGACGTACTAACAGCTTGTGCCCAGCACAAACCGTCTTTTATGTTATTAATACAGTCAGGGTTCACTAAAGACACGCTGTATAGAACAATCCTAAATACACAGCAATGATCAAGACACAAATGATTCAGGCAGAAAACAGGATTAAACTAGACTTAAACTAGGAAACACACAATAGCTCTGTAATGTTGCTGTCACTAGAGAGTGATAAACAATACTCACGGTGAGAAAAGAGGACTGTATCAGTGATCTGTGTGTGTGTGTAAATCACTTTATTCCTCCTGATCACTTCAGTGAAAGGACCACAGTGACACACACTGAATAAAGACAGACTAACACTAACCCCACGAGACAAACACTTTCTTTTAGATCAATTTAAAAATGACATTATTGTATTGAATTATGAATCATTTTTCTTTTCTCAGTCCAGATGTCAAATTCTTTTAGGATGACTTTGCAGTGATCTTATTAACTCTTTCAGCTGATATTTCCTGTGCCATACAGATACATCATTGATACACACTCACACACACACACACACACATCACTGATACACACACACACACACACACACGTCTGGTTTGCCATCCTCGTGGGGTCTCTCCATAGGTGTGATGGTGTTTCTACTGTACAGACTGTATGTGGTATTGTCCTACACTGACCCTACACCTAAACCTACCCCTTACAGGAGACTACAGGCATTATTAGATTCTCAAAACACTTCATTCTGTGTGATTTATAAGCTTGTTTCTCCATGGGGACCTGACAAATGTCCCCACAAGGTCAACATTTTCAGGTTTTCCTATCCTTGTGGGGACAATAGGTCCCCACCAGGCTATAAAAACAAGTCCAGATACACACTCATACACACTCACACACACACACACACACACTGACACACACACACACACACACACACACACACATGATGAGGATCTCAGAGTCTCTGGATTGATAAACTGGTAATAAAAGGTGCAAACTATGTTATTCTGTGTATAATTTTCTTGTGCTCCCTGTTTCTGTTCTACACAGATGATTAGATATGACCTCCTTGACCTCTCTGTTACTTCCTCTTCACTGATTTATTATTTATGCTGCTTTACTGTATTACAGCTATATGAGGAAGGCAGAGGGATCTCAGGGAATAATGGAGGAGCTGGTATAGATGATATAGACATGTGTTTGTAATGGTCCTGAGACCTGCTGCGATGCTTAGTTAACACACATCTTTACGTGTCTGAAGATGGCAGTGAGATCCCGTCTGGAGGAAGAAACACAATCCTCCAAGGACGGCTTTCACTCGCAGCTTCAACAGTACAGACTGCTGTCTTTTTCCTGTTTTTCTATTTCCTCTCTGCTTGCGGTGTTGAATAATTCATTGATGACGGTCTGTTTGGCCGACTGATGACAGAAGTGCTGTTGCTCTGTAGTAAAGCCTGCAAAAGCCTCATTTATAACTCATGTATACGCCAGTGATCAGGAAGGGCTGATATTCACATTCACGCAGGTCAGGTATTTTAGATGCGAGTCTTTGTGTTTACTTCTTCTGTCAGAAATGTACATCGGTCTGGTCATATTTAATATGTATCTGCACCTTTGCATCTTAAGTGCTAAAACATGTTTTGCCGCAATAAAGTAGTTTTTACAGAATCGCTCAGACTCTAACGTAAAACACGTGTTGATCTGCATCAGAATTAATAAGAAATCACCAACAGCCTACATTAATGAACAATATGATTTGCTGGGAGAAACCATTAACTATTTATTATATTTCATTATATAATAAATACTTTTCTGCCTTTCATGATGTTGCTGTTTCTGCATCTAGTGCTAAAATAAATGTTTATGAAAGAGTTAGATGGATTCATTGAGGAATTGTGTGTGTGTCATGTTTATAGATGATTGGATTAACACAAACACTAAACTAACAAATATAACATTTATGATGTTTGTGAATTTTCAGAAAGGTCCGAAAATTTGCTCAAATATTTAAGAAGTTTAATTATTCAAAACATTACGCCTTAATTACGCAGCTTTCTTCACATAATAGTATGATTCAGATGTGAACGCTCCTTCTCTCCAGACGCGTCGGAGGTCTCTCTTCATCTCCCCCTGCCGTCCTCTCTCGGGCAGAAACACTGAAGACAAGCACAGCTTTGTTCATTCATGAGCTCAAGTCACTGCTTCTCTGTCCGAATCACACATTAATCCATTCACATCTAAACACATTTACTTCAACTATTTCCACACAAACATTCGAGTGTGCTGGTGTTTAATGAATGAGGCTCATATGTGCAACTAAATACAGTTTATTTGTGCTTATTTAAGTATCAGTGAGAGAGATGAATTGTTTATAAATTTATCACGGTGAGGTGAGGTGATAGAAAGGGTTGTTCTCAAACAGAAGAAGAACAGGAGGAGTCTGCGAGGATCATCTGTCGCTCTGCGGTCAGGTATAAATGCTCTTCCTAACACAGTTTGATCTGATGGCGAGAACAAGCTGTGTGTTTTCAGGGTGTTCAGCGCAAACACTGTGTGTGTGTTGGGCTACATTCCTCTGATAAAATTTAAGAGTAGTTTCCTTGATTTATCTAAACAGCATCGTGGCTTATATGAATGGTCCGTTTCAGGGAGATTTAGCAGATTTACAGAAACTGGATTTGGGTTAGGGCCCTTATTCTAAAAACAAGATCAGTTTACTGGATGATGTTTTCAGAGAATATAATGTGCAGTTAGTTTTTTTCCTGAAATACGAGAATGGTTTATAACGGACACACATGGTTTAGTGAATGGTTCTGAATGGATCCGGTCAGGTTTAGTGCTGTTGTGCGTATTTGCATTGAAAACGTTTATTTAATAATTGAATGATTTTGGCACTTTCACATAAAATTAAAAAGCACTCAACTAAATAAATAAAAACATAAAGGTGGCACTTCAAGCACTGATTATAGTAACAGCAGCACTTCAGGAAACGTTCACTCATTTTCTTTATAAACACTGCCGCGCACAGACTCAGACTCACGACAGCTGAACTGATTTGTAGCAGAGTACTTCTTTCATGCATTTGTGCAGAACTGAGAGTCGACTATCTGAGGAAAGGGTTTTATCAGAAGACAAGGGTTCATCTGGCCTGAAATTAACTTCCGGTGTGTGTTTGTTTACGGCTCTGACTACAAACACATTTCCAATGAAGGTGATGAGGCTGAAGCTGTTGTGCTGTGGGATGCATTCACATACATTTATTTATTTGTGGAGACCGCCTCAAATACATTTTCCAAAAGGCTTTGACTTCGTGGAATAAACATGAACGCTGCAGATTTAAAAAAAAAAAAAAAAAGCAGCACTGGTGTTTTTATATCTGTATCTCTTGAGGAAACTTTTTCCATGTCATTTTAATTTCATCTTGAATATAATGCCTGCTAAAGCAGCTTTTGTGAGCAGAGTGCTGCTTTCTCTGCTGAAAACCCCCAGGCTGGTCTTAACCGGTTTAAGTTGGAAGTTGCTAGTTTTAGCTGGTCTCCCAGTCTGACCAGGTAAGAAAGCGGCCTAAACCCCTTTAAACCCGGCCTGCTGACCCGCTATGACCAGCTTAGACCAAGCTGTTTTCACAGCAATCGTATTTTGCTTGTTATCAGAAATAATCTGCTTTAGAGGGACATTGCTGTTATTGATTATTCGCAGAAGTCTACAGGAAACGGATCACAGAAGCGTGCATGCGCTGTTGAAACAGTCTATAGTTTAACAAATTTATTTACAGTCACTAACGGTATATTGCAAAGTGTGATATTCAGTTATTTTTTACTCTTACATTTCTAGTGCTTTTGATCTACTGTAAGAACTCTTGACAGTCGTGTAATGAAAGTTTATTGCTGGATTTTACTGTATCTGTGCGGACCTGATCTCACTAGTGACCTTCAGCCAGGATGGTGGGTCATCTGAAGACAAAGACTAGATTCTGGCCAGAGAGCATATGTTTTTGATGGTTCTCTCAAGCTAGTGTGTAGTTTTGAGTTTGTGTTTATAGTTGTGAGAAAACGGTGAATTGTTCATAAACTGTGTGAGATTCTTACATAAATGTGCTTTTCTTTATGTCATGTAGATTGATCTTTATGCACAAAGCGACCTGAAGAAAGGTCTGCAGCTCTTTGGGACTGAAGGAAACATCGGCCTGACCAACGCCTGGAGCATCGTCCAAACTGACGTGCGTCACGCCATTCATTTTTCTGCTAATGATTATTTTCCATGAAGTACTGTGAGATTCGATCGAGTGTGTTGAAGGAATGGCATGTGAAGATGGTGTGTGTGTGTGTGCGCCGTAGTTTCGCTGCTGTGGAGTGACCAATCACACGGACTGGTTTTATGTGTATAACGCGACTCGAGTGCCGGACTCCTGCTGTCTGGAGTACAGTGATAACTGCGGCCTGGAGAATCCTGGCACCTGGTGGACGGCGGTAAGAAGCTTCATCAGCTCTTCTCTCTCCTGCGTTGATGTATTTTCAGACAGGAAGTCTGGTGTGAGTGTGGTGTTGTCCATCTCTCTCTGCTGACTGACCGCTGTGGTCTGTGTTCCAGCCGTGTTACGAGCGCGTGAAGGGCTGGCTGCAGGAGAACCTGGTGGCTCTGTGGATCTTCGCTCTGTGTACGGCTCTAACACAGGTACTGAACACTCGTCACGACACACGTACACACGAGAGCTCAGTCATCATCCTCACCTGTGTTTGCAGATCCTGGGGCTGGTGTTCTCCATGACCATATTCTGTCACGCCGTGAAAGTGGAGACCTTCTACGCCTAGAGACACGGATCCGGACCAAACACATCCCTGCTTCTTCATCACACACTTCTGTCTTCATCTCAGTAGCAATCAGTGTCCTGTTTCGCTAACACACTGCTATTCGCAACATGATTTTATAATCCAGATCAGATGAAAGAATGAAAATGGCTCTTTATTGTGAATATTTAATGGACAGCTTTTTTTTTGTCCATTTCTGAAGAAAATACTGCAATTTTAAAGAGGGAGACCAGTAACTAATTTTATATTTGTATAATTTCATAATACGTGTGAAATGAACAACCGCTGTTTATATTTATTCCGAGTGAGTTAAAAAGTAAGATATTTAGATCACATTTTTGTATATTTCACTTACTTGACATAGACTTTAAAACTAAAAGTAATAAAACAGACACATTTTTCTTGAGCAAATGAAGTACTTATAGTATGTAGAAAGAAGCACAAGTCTGTCCAGCTGAGCCGATTCAGTAAAAGAGCAAAAGCACATATTATCACTGTGGCACTGATTCTGTGCCACCAAAACAGAATAAAACATCCAAACTCTTCTTTAAAGGGGCCGTGAACTGAGAAACTAAATTTTTTTGGCATGCATCGTGTTATAAAAACATCCATTTCACAACTCAAAACTTTATTATTAGTCAAATCAGCTAATATTAAAGGTATGAAAGGTCTATGAAAACCACTACTTGAGGAATGTTCTACTCTATGATGTAATAGTGTGGATAAACTCCGCCTCTACAGAAGATCAACATTCCGCTGTCTGTCAAGCCCCACCCACTGATTCCACAGCACTGTCTGTTTAGCCCCGCCCACCGTTGCATGTGTGTAGTGTTTATGAGAGGAGCTAACGCAGGCTAACACACTCTGAACTCCAGAACCTGTGATGCCAAGCTGCTGAAGAACAATGCTCCCTTCTTTCTGATCTCAACGTTAGGAAAGAGTGTATTTACGTATTCTTCACCAAAATCACAGCAGCGTCCATCTGTGAGGAATGTTGCTGTCAATCAAACACAACTGTTAGCCAATCACAGCAGTGGGCGTGTACCTTGTGAGTGTTCAGATGAGGTGGACAGGGTTAGAGCTCATTATTTCTAAAATATGATGCTTAGAGTTTGTAAAAATCTTGATAACATTATAAATGTACATCAAAGAACAGGACAAAATAATAAGAACAAAGGCCGTTCTTTTAAATTCAATCTTCTTAAACAGATCCACCGCAAACTCACAGCTAAGTCTCAAATATCTTCATTTTTAACACATTTGTATAGTTCTGTCATTTTGAACCTAACAAGCTTCTTTTTGTGAAATGTTTTGCTTGAAAATGATGGGAGCATTTTAGCTGAATTCAATTTAAAATGAAAAATGTCAATGTATTCCTGTATTTGGATTTACATTTCTGAGAAATAATGGGAATAAATATGTACAAAATTGTGAAAACTTCACTGATGTAATTTTCATTTGACATTTCCAACACTACTGTTAGCATTATATATATTTAACTGAACGTGTTATGATTTCATTTGTAAATGCAGTATGGGGAACAACACTATTGACCGAAAGCTTTTACGCTAATAATTGAAGCTATATTTTCATGATATTTCATGCAGAATGCAACAGAATTCGGTGGTTTAGAGAATCCAGTGTGACTCGTATGAACAGCACCTGTCAATCACTGCATCAGGGCGGAGCTCCTCTGAATTACAGTCGGCCCGTGAGCAGTGAAAGACTGAAGCACACAGCATCATTCCTGTCATGAAACATGACCACACACACACACACACACAGATCTGTTTCTGAGTGAATCTGATTCAGCTGGTGTAATGATGTACTCCTGCAACTACAGAAAGGTCAGTTTAGAAATGATTAAATAGCAACCATCTTCCCCACCGCTTGCCCTCTGTAGGTTACTGGATCTGATCTCAGGGTCTCAAAAACACTGGACAGATGATAATCAAAGTCTGGATGAACTGATGATGTGAGGGTCTATGGACCGTCTGCGTCTGAAGCTCGATCAGTGACTGCGCAGACAGCTCTTGCAGACGCACTCCTTGTGCAACTACAATACTAACTTATCAGGAGAAATAAGCTGTCCACTGAGCACAACTCACAACTTAGCTTTCAGCTCAGGATTGTGGGAAAGGACACACTGCCTTCAGAAGCACACAGGTGAAGGTGTTTCAGCCGGACGTGACGTGATCACTGGGTTCAGACGCGTCTTATTCAGCATTTCAGCTTTCAGTTTATTCCACAGCATGAGATTTCTGTTCTATTCTCTGAGCGCCTTTTGCCATTTTCTGTAATCCAAATTGAATTTTGCTAACGAAATGAGTTCATGTGTGCTTGTGCTCTCTTTAAATAAATGACACTTGCTTTATCTTCTGCAATTTCTCATGTTCTCAGTGTGAATTGCTCAGATCTGTAAATTTATAGCCACCACAACAAAATATAAAAACTGAGTCAACATTTCTCTTTCACAGTGATAACCAGCTCAATGTGTTTTTAACACGGTTTCTCCTCCGAGGAGTTTCAGGGAGACTATGTAGTGTATATATTCAGTTTGTAGTCCTTTTAGTTTTCTGAATAGCATGATTGTGGTGTTTCTATGTTTCTGAGCTTCTGCTGTGGTGACAGAATCGATTGTGTCGTGATGTTTTGAAGCCAGTAGCTGCTCGTTCTGATGCAACTGGCCTAACATTTCGTTCTCAGAGAAAAGATCTCACACACACACACACACACACTCGCCCAGACACTTGAATGATTTCGCTTCATACAATAATCCTGTCTTTCTTCCATTACAGCTTCACTGATCAATAATTCATCCTCTTCCTCTGCCATTAAACACCTTCCAGAACACATATCCTCTGAAAAAGGCCAGATTAGCATCATCAGATATGACTGAAATGAGGTCGCCCATGAACTGCTAGTTTTGTTTCATATATTTTTAATAACTTTCTTTTCTGTGAACATGAGGAAATGGTCACACGATCTTGTAGGAACGCTTTAATCGAACTCTCATGATACGAGGAATACTGTTCTCCAGTCGACTGCATACAGCAGAGCATTATATGACCTACCTGAACGAGAAAAATACTCTTTATACTGCAATTATTACAATATTGACTGATTCCACATCAAGATGAATCAAGAGTGTAGTCATTAGCAGAATGGAGCACAGTCTGCTGAAAATATCTCAGCAGGAGCATCTTGAATCGAATTAATCATGCTGTAAAACGTCTTCAGATGGACCTTCTGCTCTGAGAAATCTAACGCATCTCAATCTAAAACATCAGACAATAACTTCACACGAACAGATTCATCTCCTTCTCTCACCTCTGTCTGAAGCTTTTCTCTGTCACTGACACCCAACGAGTCTAAGAGAAACCCAATCTCAGAATAGGACTGTGTGATGTTCAGCTTGGTTTTTAAAAAAGCAGGAACGCACAAGTTTAGAGTTCAGATTTGAGAAAATGTGTGATGGGACTTATTAATACAGCTGGAACATCTTAAATGTGTTTAGATGTTCACAAACGTCATGAGGTACGCTCTAAAAACTGCTGGGTTAAAAACAACCCAATTTGCGTTATTTTGGTAAAAACCCAGTAATTTGGGTTGGTTATTTGACCCAGCATTATGGTTTAAAATGACATTGCTAGGTTAAAATGAACCCAAATTAGGCTAGGAGTTAAATCTACAAAACTTGTTCATTTTGAAAATCACTTTTACACACAAAGAATGACTATCAAAAGGTAAATATGTATTAAAAAAACAACAAGAGAAAGAGTCAAAGTAACATGAATGTTAGAAGAAATGCAGAAAGTATGGCATTAACAGCTACAGAGTTTATAAATGAAGCGCTGAACATCAGTTAAATATAACAAGATCAAATTTTACGTTTTTTGGTCATTTTTATATATTGTATAAAATATTTTAAAATACTATTATACAAACATTGTACAATTACCTAATAGTTAAGTTCTTTTAAAAACTATTCTGCCATTACAGTACACAAATAAACCATAAGATTAACACTAATCTAACATCTAACAGAAGTAGCCTATATGTGAAAGAATGTGAGCATGAATGACAGTGTTTCTACTAAACAACACAGAGCAAGCGTTTAACATTTAGTTTTTACAAATTATACACTTACAGTTTGTTTGATAGTCCATGAATACTGATCATGCATCACTGCCGATTTTCATGACCTCTGTAGCCAACACAGTCTCACTCCATCTCGTCACATTTTGACGCTTGGTCAGGACCATTTTGCTATGTAAACAGTCAAAACAGTTATAGTAAAAGTATATCGCCCGTTCAGTACTTTTCCATATCAGGCTATTCCATGAGATCTCAAAATACTCCAGGTAAACTTTACTTACCATAAACATATTTCACTCGCTTCCATCTCGAGACCATGAAAAAACGGCGGCTTCTCGCAGTGGAGTCGTGACGTGCGTGCTCTCTTTAACGTCCGCGTTCTCAACCCAGCAGCGCTGAGTTATGGATCAAGACCGATTTTAACCGATTTTCCCCAAAATTAGGTTAAAACAACCCAATGTCCTTACAGCGGTCTCAACCCAGCATTTGAGTTGAAAAGAAATAACCCAGCGTTTCTTAAGAGTGTACCTTTTCTTGCTGAACGCAGGTTCTTGTTGACGGAGTAATCCGGATGGAGAAGAATCAAGAACACAACACTGAAGAAGAAGAGCAGAGCATCTGCAATCAGGTTCACATCCTCACAAACTCAGATATAACAGCATATGAGTGTCATATACAAACTATACTGCGTAAATAAATATCAGGGCAGCCATAAACAACCTGAACGAAAAAGAAGCATATTTACAGCGTTTTAATGAAATAAAAGTGTGTACCTGGTCTGAAACTCCCTGTTGATCTGCATCACAGTAGACTTGTTTGAGATTGAACTTGCTGAAGAAAACATTTGCTGTATTATGTGTATGAATGATGGCAGGAACCAGACGTTTTGTGCCTAAACTAATCCATCGATACTCATCATCTTTTCCCAAGAACGTCAAAAACGTATTCAATGCTCTGGGTCAGAATCAAGCTCAAACAGAAGAAGCCTGATCTTTCAGTCCTGTCAGTAAATTACGTACAAGCAGCTGTCAGTCAGTTCTTCAGAGTCCCTCCACCTCCTCAGCTCCTCCTGGGTTTCTCTCTCTCAGGCAGCTGAGCTCAGAGCTCAAGTCGAGCCTCGGGTTCGGGTCTGCATCGAGGACAGGACAGGCAATAACTTCTGAAATAACTAAAAGTAGCTTTTATCACTGCATGTTCACCACGGCAGGATGATGAAGTTCATTCTGTTGAGCAGCTACTGCAGTGTCTGAGGATTTCCAGACCAGAAACACATGACGTTCAGTCAGACCCAATCACTGAACGATCTCTGATTAAACACAGCTGATCGAGCTCATCCACTCGTTACAACCTGAAACAGAAGGGTCAGATAGAAACAATAGACCCGGATCCATCTACTGACACTTCTCCAGTCCTGGTTTGTCAGGAATTTTGTAAAAATTGACAGATGCTGTAAAAAAACGATAAAAATGAATAATAAGAGCTGACATGAAGCACAGTAAGGTGCGCTTATTCTGCTGGATGGGTCAGGACAGGATCAGCGATGGCTTTCTGGAGTCACGATGCTGCTAAACTGCTGTTTCTCATCATAAAATAATGCACACTCAGATCAATATTTTATGTCCATTTATTTATTTATGAAGTATGCAGTCATGTAACACACAGGATAATGTACAGTCCGGCTCTGATTTTAGCTCTCATACCAGCCCGTCTTGGTTTATAGCACATTATCCAGACACGTGCAGTTACAGCAGCACACAGGAGACAATATAATACCCCTCCACCCATCTCTCACGCATGTAACGTGCTGCTTTTATTAAAAGACCACACACAACAGGCCCAAAGTACTGAAGGAAACTTTATTAAAATAAATGAACGAACAGAAACACCACAATGATAAAGGCTTCACTAAAACTATAGATGGGTGCTGACAGAGTCAGTCTGGAGCTCACAGGACAAGCATGTGAAGAGAGCACGAGTGTGTGAGCGTGACCGAACCCAATTCATTCAGCTGGAGCTCTCTGATTTATGTATAGTTATGTACAGGTGTGTGACGCTCGCGGTTAATGGATCCGCGTCAGCTCCTCCACGATTTTAATAACCTCGTCCACCGTCGCCTCGCGCTTCATCCCACTGCCATCATCGATCTGCAGCACACACACACACACACACACACACACAGGCGTATGAGAGCATCGTCTGCTTACACTAGCGCTTGCTGCAGGGGAAGGGGTTTTATTACAACTATTAAATAATCTTTTAAATGAAGACATCAGTCTTTCTCTAGCTCAGGGTTTCCCAGCCCTGTTTCTGGAGCGATTGCATCACTTCCTGTCTAGTACTGGAGCAGGAATATTTAAGAGTAATAATTAAGCATTATAGTCAGTTAACTTTCATAGTTTTATGCTAGAGTAAGATTTTACTCTTCTTCTGCTAAATTAAAATTTAGGAAGACATTGTGTTTTTGTGTTGTTTTTAATCAGTTTCCACATAACTCCTAAACACCATCTTCACTGCTGTGAAATAAAACACACCTATGATATCCCACAATCCTTGAACTGAGCTAAATAAATGGTGTCTGAAAATGGCAGTCGGTTTGTGTATAGGCGCAGGTTTTTGCCCTTTTTTAAACATTTGATTTGAAGTCTATTGAGGATCGGGGGATATTCTCTTTGGACAAAGCCATTCGAGCTCTTCCTAAACAAACACACCTGACAGAGACGGTCAGATGAGTCCAAACACACGCGGTCAGCGCTGGGAAGCACTCTTTAAAGGAATAGTTCACCTGAAAATGAAAACGTTTTACCCCAAGACATCCTTGGTGTGTGTGGCTTTCTTCTTTCAGACGAACACAGTCTGAGATTTTAAAAATGTCCCCCGCTCTTCCAGGTTTGGTAATACTCGTCCATTATTGTGAAGCTCACATGAAGCAGATCGATGCGGTTACTAACAAAAATATTTATATTTTTAATATTATAACTCAAACCACTGATTTCACGAGAGAGTTCTTGGCAGACATCCTCTAACTTTTTTTTTGTTTTTCCAACCTCTCATACTGACTTTGTGAGTGGCGTTAAGCACTGCTTCATCCTCATCCGTGTTGGGGGAGAGTAAAAGAGGTTTTTTTTGGGTGAACTATTCCTTTAACCTCACATCACGGTGTAATACCATCATCAGGAGATATTCTACATCATCAGAGGATGAACAGTGAAGAAAGACGAGTGTGTGATCACCTGCAGCGTGCTGACCACCTCCTGCATCTTCGCTCGACCCAGATCCAGGAAGCTCTCGATTAGATCTCCATCAATGAACCCCGTGGCCTGTTCAGTCTTACGCTCCGTGTGGAACGACCTCCAGGTGCTGCTGGTCAAGGACTTTAACAACACAACACTGCCAGAGTTAATACACACACCTACTCCATCACACTCACACATGGTGTTTCTACTGGCCAGACCGTCCTACACTGACCCTACACCTAAACCTACCCCTTACAGGAAACTTGCTGCATTTTTAGATTTACTAAACACTTCATTCTGTGTGTTTTAGAAGCTTGTTTCCCCATGGGGACCTGACACATAATGTGATAAATACCAGGTTCACACACACACACACACTCTCTCTCTCACACACACACACACACACACTCTCTCTCTCACACACACTCCTCTGTCAGCGGCTGAAGGATATAAGCTGTGCTCGATCTTGCCGACGCTCTTGATGACTTTGTTGAGTCTGTTCTGTAGATCCAGCAGTAAACTGTACCATCCCTCCGACAGAGACGTCACCAAACCTCAAACACACAACAACAAATCTTCATCAACACACATTTATTCACAGTAATGACATCACCCTATATCATAATGCAGTTTTTCTGGAAATCTTACACTGTACGCTAGCTAAATTCCTATTTTAAAAATGGTTTCTATTTCTGTGACATCACGACTGGAACAACATACAAACTATATGACGGTGAATAAAGCACATCACCACCTGAGATTGTCAAAGTTTAAAGTGAATATCATACTGCGTGAGCTTATAGCCATACTGAAGGTACGATAGTTCACCTCAGATCCTGAAAATAAATAACCCTAAGCAAAAGATATAAATTAAATCTGAAGTCACTGTGAGTGTATTCCATAAAGAGGTCTCAGTCAGTTAGGTTTAGCTAAGGTTTGATATTAATGAATTCGATTATAAACCTATCCATATAGTTGGGAGTCTGATATGAACACAAACATGTACAGCAGAAGCAGACAGCGTGAGGATAGCTGTGAACAGACAGAAGCTCACCGATCATGCCGTTGACGGTCCCGAACAGCACCGAGCCCTGAGTCGGGGTCGAGCTCTCACCCAGATTCTGCAGCACCAGAGATCCGTGTGAAAACACGTTTACAAACTCGCCCAGATGGAACAGACCCACCTCCTGCAGGTGCTGCCGCTCCTCGTCTGTAGTCGCCGCGCTGAGAACACAACCATCATCATTCAAACCAGCCCAGGTGTGCTCTTCCAAGCTTTATAATGGAAGAAGTCCAACAGAGCACATCTATCCATAATAAAATGTGCCACATGTCATTATTTATAATGCTTCTGACAGTGCAGATTGTGTCAAAGCAGCTGTACAGTATTACACAGGGAAAGAGTCTAGCCGACTACAGCTCCGGTGACAGGAAGCTAGTCTCTCTTTATTGGACTGTTCTGGACTGAAAAACAACAATTCACTGCCATAATAAACTTAGAAGAGTTTAAATACAACTCTAATTCGATTCATCTATATCTGTACACTTAAGATGCTCTGAGGGTGACTCAATCACAGCTTCAGAGGTCACTTTCAATCCAGCAGCTCTCTGCTGCTCAACGTGACAACCTGGAGCTATCAACAGGAAGTGGAATCTTTCCCAGCACTCTGCCAGTCGCATCGATCATTACCTGTCCTTCTGACAGACGAACAGATTGAAAGCGTTCTCTGCTCCCAGGAAGTTGTCATCGTCCAGGATTTCAACAGCACTCATCCAGTTAGGATTGAAATCACGAGCAATCTAATGGAGAGGAAGTTAAGAATCACAACAGCTTACAACCAGAAACCCCAGAATGCTCAGCAGCAGCCGTCACCTCCTCGAAGCTGCCCTCCATGGGTTTGTAGGCGAGCAACAGCACGGAGCGCATCAGGTCTCCCACCAGGATGAAGTCTCCTTTAGTCTTCAGGTACAAGGCCATGATGTTATTATAGTGATTACACTCGGTCCTCAGCTCCTTCTCCGTCGTCCACTCGTACAGACGCACCTGCAGAGACACAGACGTCAGCGCAGCTCCGGACACACTGAACAGCATGATGGGAAGAAACTCACGGTGCTGTTGATGCTGGCCAGCAGTTTACCATTAAACTCCACCATGGAGTAAACCGCACCTTTGACCTCCTTCTCTGCCACCGTCTGCAGTTTACCTGGAATCACAGGAAACCAGAAACACCAGGTCTGAACGGAAGCTGCTCGTGTTTAGCGGATCTTTGAGCAGTTTTGTTCATATTAATATAAAATGGTGAAAGCTTGACAAGACCAGCTGCTCTGATGAAGTTCTGCCTCACACACACTCCACGTATACTCCGGACACGCAAAACACACGGTGCACGCATCACTGGACAAGCCAAAGTGTTTGTAGAAACATCAAGAGAATCATCAGGGGCGTGTCTGAAGTTACCGTCGGTGTAGTGAAAGACGATGATGCGGCCCTGTTTAGGCTCCGCCTCCTCTGGATACACCATAGCAGTGCCGACGATGAAGTAGACAGCAGGATCTCGGCCCAGCTTACAGGAGACCATACTGAGAGCATACTCGTTCTGCAGGAACTGATGAGCGTGCAGCACTGCGGAGAGACAGAGCGTCAAGACATCTCTCACACACACACACCAGCTGACAGCTCACACTCACCCTCAAACGTGTGCTGATCCACCACCAGCAGACTGTGCACCTCCACCTCCTCCCCGAAAGACGTCTCGTGAGGAGAAGTGCTGCTGGGAAACAGCTTACTGGAGCTGACGCTGCTGGAGAGAGCCTGAGCGCGCACATACACACACACACACATATTACTACACTAAACTCTATACACAAACACACACATTACTACACAATGACATTTCATAAACACACAACCACAAAATGCTCTACACACACACACACACACACACACCTGTGTGCTGGCACTGGGCCGCACGGCTGCTGTGGTCCCGCTGGCGTCCTGCATCTCCACTCGACTGGACAGGACTCCGAAACACTGAGACACCTCCTGATAGCAGATGCGCCTGAAACGACACACACTGATCATTCACCGGACACTCCCACCGCTCCAGATCACCCCGCAGTGGATTAACCCTCAGAGACAAGCATGTTTGTAGTACGTTCCCGCTCATGACACAGGTCAACGGCTGGATTTATTAAAATAGAGCAGCACTGTAAAGCAGACAGCATGATGTGCTTTAACACACTATCGTGTCTGTAGAGCACATCATCTTTACTTTAAGAGTAAATGCACACTTCATGACATCATCATCCAAGCGGATGCTACACACTATTGGTGGTTCAGGAGAGATCCTCTCGCATGATTGTAAAGTGCTTTGGGTGTACAGCAATACACAATAAAGTGCTTTATACATTCATTGATCGTACTCCATTTCCAGGGTGTGTGTGTGTGGTGAGCATGAATTAAATGCAACAGCTCCAGTCAGCTCTCATAATTACACAGTGACACTTCATCTAATAAATGACTAACTGTGATTAGCGATTAATCTCTGACATCCCTGGTTTAGCGCACGGATAAGTCTTTCCTGCACTCTGGACGTGTTCCTGTCGGATGACACAGACTCACTTGGGCGACTCGTAGAGAGGAACGGTTCGGATGTGGAGCTTCTGGATCTCATCGATAGTGCCGATGGTCAGAGTGCTGTTGTTGGCCAGAGCCAGACTGTGAAGAGAGACAGAAGAGCACATCAGAGTCACTACGGTCTGCTGAGAGGAACAAGCCTGAGCTTCCTGGAGGCGTACCTGTCGGGGTATCCCTCGGAGTTGAGCGGGCACATGTAGTTGACTTCCTTCAGGTTAACATTGGAGAAGACCAGTTTGTGGTTGCTGGAGTATATGACGGTGGGCCGGTCGGAGCACGCGAAGACGTTGGAGGTGGAGAGCGAGCGGAAGGTGCGCAGAACTGTGGGCTGAGTGCCCAGAGTCACCTTCTTACGCTCACTCAAAACCCCTGCAGAGACGACACACACACACACACACACACGGACAAGAAAAACTTGAACCTCTACAGTACATTATATATATATATATATATATATAAACTTGAATCCTGCTACAAACATTCTAATATATTCTCATAATAATGTGTTCTAATGAATCATTCACAGGAAACATGTTAAAAAAGTAAACAGTCCATTAGATGTCATGTTGACCATCTTCCCCAAAGAGGAACTGATGGAGTTAATGGTTGTTAACAGTCTGTGTGTGTGTGTGTGTGTGAGCGTGAGTCTGTGTCTTTGTGTGTGTGTGTCTTTCACCTGTCTGAATGTCCAATCCAAAATAGAAAAGCGCCCCGTCTCCCAGAGCACACAGCAGGTAATGACTGCCCTCAAACGTGGTCATGAGGATGGAGCGAGGGATGATCTCTGCAGGACACACATTTAGAGGTCAGTGAGAGACATGTGACAGGAAATGACACGTTCTTCAGCTCAGCAAACACCACATTCATACTTCAGACGCTTTTCAGAATCATTCACCAAACAGCCACGCTACTACCAGCACTGCTTTACACATCACGCTGTCGATACAGGATCTTACAGGAAACAAGTGCCAACATTATTCACACGTTTACATTACTTACACTTACACTGACTGTACCCTGCATTAACCCTCAGGCTTCTCCAGACACTTTCATTTATTAATCATACAACGCAGAGAGAAATATATTTTAATGAAAAGTGAGAGCCAATTCAATTATTAATGAAAGCACACAATCTAAATAAGTGCCCTGTTACTTTTATAAAATGTAGCTCAGGAGCGGCAAAAGGTAAAGATGCAGGAATAAGCACCTCTGAACTACAGGATAAAGAGCTCAAGCTTCTGATATACATGGAGATACTTTAAACACTTGATTTGATCGACTGAGTGAACAAGCTGCTCATGATGCTGTGGTTTGTCTTGAGTTCTCTGAAAGAGGATCAGCTCCAGACCTGAAGACGTCCTCAATCTGACTGCTTCAGAGCACAGGACGCCATGCCTAACCACTAACAGAGTCCTGAAGAGAGCCTCCACGAGACTCTGTTTAAAAAAAAACTTCTACAAAAGGTGAATATATAGAAATAAAATGCGAAGGAAAGTGTATTGAGGCTTCTCTCTGGGGACTGCGTGAGAGAGAGAGCGCTATTTATTTATTCTCTTTTTAAAAACGTGCCAGGATTAAGGCTATTTTCATGGCAATCTCTGAATAAATTATACAAGGAATACAATTAATAAAAGGTTATAAAAGACATTTCAGATGCAGACACATTCAGGTGATTCATTTTTAAATAAATCAGGTAGAAAGCATTGTCTATTTATATTAAAAATAGAACAATAACACAATAAAATGTGTTTCACAGTCATTTCAGTTGGGTTAGTAAGGCATGATGGTGCTGCTTCACCTAATAAATATCTGTGTGTAAGTCTTGACTTTAAAAGAGTGTGTGTGTGTGTGTGTGTGTGTGCGTGCGCGCGCGTCTCACCTCCGCCCAGCATCTCTTTGTGCAGCGGGCTAAAGCAGGGTAACTTGAGCAGACGGGCTGAGATGTCGGTCCAGAGCCCTACAGCACAGATACTGGACTCTCCTGCACTCTCGCCCAGAGGAGTGATGTCCAGACACGCCACCTCATGCTCCATCTCTGTAGAGCTACACACACACACACACACACACACACACAGATGTTCAGCTCCAGTGCTGATGACACTTTATTTTACAGTCAGTTCTGGTCATTCTTTGACTGCTCCAGCGGCGTTACAGAAGCCCTGTTTCAGACATCAGAGCTCGTTACTGAGTCTACAGTCACACAATCAATCTGTTTAGATACAATGACTCATTCAGGACGTTTTCATTTATGAATATAGCATTTCCATCAAGGTGTACATATGATGATGTCATCCATCCCCAAACACTCCAGCCAGAGCTTTCCACTGAGCCTCAGAAACACTGCATGTTGCTCTAGGAAAGACTCTGGAAAGGTTTTTGTTGGCAAACTTCAGTCTAAAGAAGTTTCACATGACAAGTGTTGTATTAGTAATCACACACTCTCGATCGTTTCTGTTGATCTGAATATCAGCTGCAGACTCACATCGACCGCTTACATCACTACGTCATGATTTTCACAATAGAAAAAAAGTGAATCTTCACTGTCGATGATATGTGACGATTCAGATTGTGATAAGAACCTGCGTCTCCTTGAGCTCATCTGCTGCTCGTTCAGATGAGTTTTGTGAAACTACTACATAAAACATAAACCAGACCAATGTGTTTTTGCTTTTGATTTTAAAATCATACAGTCTAACTTAGATTAAAAACTGGTCTTGCTGCATGTACCCTGCATCCTGTTTTGAATCATGATTAAAAAGCCTTAGTTTGTTTATATGAAGAGATTTATTTTATTTGTGTAACTTGTTAAAACAAACCCCAAATCAAATAAACATTTCAATATCGTTTCATTAGATTTCAATTCATAATGAAACATGCAGCAATAGCCTGTGAGTGTGTGCACGTCTCTGTGAGTGTGTGTACGTGTCTCTGTGTGTGTGTGTGTGTGTGTCTCTGTGTCTTTCTGTGTGTCTCTGTGAGTGTGTATGCGTCTCTGTGAGTGTGTGCGTGTCTCTCTGTGTGTGTCTCTGTGAGTGTGTATGCGTCTCTGTGAGTGTGTGCGTGTCTCTCTGTGTGTGTCTCTGTGAGTGTGTGCACGTCTCTGTGAGTGTGTGTGCGTGTCTCTGTGTGTGTTTGTCTGTGAGTGTGTCTCTGTGAGTGTGTGTGCGTGTCTCTGTGAGTGTGTGTGAGTACCTGATCTGCTTGAGTTCTCCTGTGAGTATCTGCAGGTAGTACAGCACTCGACCCACAGCCAGGACCACCTGAGTGCTGTTGCAGGACGCCACGCTGATGTTCCTTCCCTGTGGCTCCTTCCACTCGCTCACCAGAGCCTTGCTGTCCTGAGTGACCAGCCTCACAGACACCGATGTGATCTGAGCAAGCGCACACACACACACACACGTGAACACCTCCACAGCACTGTACGGCTCAGGTGTGTGTACAGGTTTGTTTACTGCTGAGGACTTAGGGTTAGGGTTAGGGTTAACCCTAACCCCTAACCAACCCTAACCTAACCCTAACCCTAACCCTGAATACACAAAGACCCATGGGGACTCTAAATTGAGCTCCTCATGGGTATAAACGTTTATAGATCATACAGATTGAGTTTTTAGATATGCGTGTGTGTGTACACACGCACCTGTATGAGCTGCTGATGCGCTACATTTCCACAGAAGAACGTCTGCTGATTATCCACAAACCCTGGCAGCTCGGTCTCCTCCACCTCCTCTCCACTCAGCATCAGCACCCTACACACACACACACACACACACACACACACAGAGACAGAGACAGACACACACACACACACACACACACACAGGCACGCACAGACACACACACAGGCACGCACAGACACACACACAGATGGCAGTTATGAGTAAGCGAGGTGTGTGTCAAGTGTGTCTCTAGACTGGAGTAAACCAAACGCTCTTCTCACCTGGTCTGACCGACAAACGACAGAACCAGCATGTCATCGGTGTCTCTGCCTGACTCTGAACGGAGAGGCCACAGACCTGTCAAACACACACACACAATATTAGCCTGTGTCAGAGGCCTGCCAATAAAGCAAGGAAGCAAGCGCTGTTTCTTCAGTGTATCAGAGAGGGTGTCAGAAGGTTTGCTGTAAATCAGCAGAATGAATCTGAATCTGCTACAGAACAGCACACAGTTACGCTACAAAAACCATCATCATCAGCTGTGCAACGGCTCCACCTAAAACCGCAAAGCACCCAAAAGGCCAAAAGATTACATTACGTTAGAATCGTCATTAAGCAGCAATCAATCTGTGGATTAGTTCTGACAGGAAGTTGAGCTCTCGGGAGACAGAGCGGATTACGGAGGGTGATGAGTGCTGTGATGAGGTTTTAAATTGCTGTGATTTTTTTTTTTATTATTGCACTGAATTAACTTGTTAAATTAAAAGTCTCAATACATAAAACTGATATAGAAATTTTGTGGGTGATGCCATCCGATATATTTTTTAAAGAAATTAGTGCCTTAACAAGTTACCGGACTGAAACATCAGCAGTATTCATGCAGCAGGAAAAGGAAATCACACAAATATCCTGTGTATTCACAGATGAGCAGCTAGCGATGAGCATGAAGAGTGTCGAACGAACCTTTGATACCGGGCAGGTCGATGCTGGCATGCTCATGGATACCAATCCCGTTCCGAATAATCCTGAGAGAGCCTTCCTTAAACGCTCCGGAGCAGGTCACCAGCTACAGGAACACACACAGGAAGTGATGACATACACACAGAGTCTGATTCAGGACCTCAGTGATGCACAGACGTCTCTCACCTGACCCTGACCCTGTCTCTCCAGGTCCACCACACACATGTCCACTATAGGCCCCAGATTAGTGAAGGTCTCCATTACAGCCACATACGAGCCCTGGTCATTACTGTCCACATTCAGCTGCAAACACACAAACAACAGCCACTCTCAACAAATCATTATAACCAACACAGCGTAGTCACGGATCTGTGAGATTACAAACCTTAACTAGTTGAGAATCTCCTAGTCTGGATCCCACAAACACCACACCGTTATCCAGATACGTCAGACACTCTGCAATCGAGGTCTGGTGAAAACAAATACAGATCACAGTCACTCACATATCTGATTTAAGCATTACAGCCATATCCAATGCTTTTTCAGCATCATGTTGTATAGTACAGCATTATAGTATACTACAGTATATAGTATAGTACAGTTATAGTATAGTATAGTGTAGTGCAGCTCTGACACACCTCTCCCAGCAGCTCCACATGCAGATCCTTCAGTGCTACGGCTCCGTCCATCAGCTCCTCTTTCTCCAGCAGCAGCATGAAGAGTCGGCCCTCCATGTCTCCCAGTAGGTACCGTGAGCCGTTCGGATCCACGCGGTTGTGACACACGATGGTGCTTTGCTGTGATGTTCAAAACACGCTTTATACACTATTATTCAACCAACAGACAGAACGGACAGGAGGACACCAGCACACGTGTTCACCTTGATCGTTGGAGGAGCAATGGCTAAGTATTTGTCTCCGTTGTGATAAGTGATGGATTCCTGTCCGATGATTATAGCTCCTCCAAACGGCTCTGGGACTGAACAAGAGAACAAACAACATGAATCACAACAGTTAGATTTGAGTAAACAAAGTCTGTAAAAATGAATTAAATAAAAGTGTAACACACATAAACTATTATGACTGTTAAGCAGAAGTAGTTTAAATAGTATTTGAATAATTTTTAACTGTAAAAATAGGGTTAGGGATACATTGTTTATTAAAAAAAACAAAACACTTTTTCGATTAGTGGATGGCAAGCGTGCTTCAAATATAAAACGAATGCATTAACAACACAGCACAAGAAGCCATCTCAGTAATGATTAAAGGTGCCCTTTTGACCCAGAATGAAACAGTCTGATTTTGCCTGGTTCATGAATAGTAATGAGGAGGTCTGCTCTGATTGGCTGTTT
>JAUCMS010000148.1:118846-138758 GCA_032357445.1 Enteromius radiatus | reverse complement strand
CATAGCGTCTCGTGACGCAGCTCGAGTTCCTGAAAAGGAACGTCTCAAGGTTATAAATATAACCCTAGTTCCTTGAAAGGAACGAGACACTTTGGCATCCCCTGCCGGCGCTCCGCTGAATGACAGGAGCTAGTTTGCCGGCCGATTCCACATGCTTTTATGCTTCTTGGCCGGTGACGTCATACGCCGTGACGTCCCAATCTCTCATTGGCTGGTTACACATCGATTCAGAGCACGCTCACGCTGAGGGCGTTCCCATAGCATCTCGTGACGCAGCGTCTCGTTCCTTCAAGGAACTAGGGTTATATTTATAACCTTGAGACATTTCTTCCCCCAGGCAGTCCATGCCATTAACACTTAACAACAATGTCATTTTTGCATATATCATCATACATGTACAAACACTTCATACCTGTTCTTACTTGAATGTCTATATTATATATTATGTTTATTTTCTATATTTTTCTTTTTATTATTTGTGTCTTGTCTTGTAACTGTCATTTTGTTGCACTTATGGGTAGGTAGTAGAATAAGTTGACGTGTACCTGCAAAGTTACTCATAAAAGAAGTGTTCACCCTCTCTCTTAAGCTGATTCTTGTTTAGTATATTCCTTATTTTCTTGTTCCCTTTTTTCCCTTGCTTCCCTTGATTCAGTGTGTTTTGACCTTGGACTGTTTTCTAGTTTTTGAGTGTTTTGCTGCCTGCTCTGACCCTTGCTTTGCTATCTGACATACTAAGCTGCATAACTAGTCCTTTCATCTGCAATATTAGCATATTTCTTCCATTTAAAGATGTTACTTTTGCAATTATTAATTTATACACTGCTTGATCTTTCATTGTGTAAATGTATGTATTGTTGTGTTTTTTTTTTTTTTTTTTTGTTTTTAATAGTTGCTAGCATTGTACAATACTGAGCCACATTTTGAGAACTCTTCATATAATCAGAAATACAGACTGTCAAACTGTCAATTATTTGTTTTCAGACAGAATGCATTGAGTGACCTCATTTTCCAAAATCCATGAACACATTTGCACTTCACAACCTGCTAAACACTACCCTTGCTGCTTTCAAAACTGAAAGGCTCTGTCCATTTCTGCAGGAATTATATTTTCTATGAAATCAATTATTCTAAACATAACTAACTGCACTCTCAGTTAAAAGTGTTTTACTTTTATCATTATTTTTTTATCATTATATTTATTATCATTTGACACTGAAGACTGAAGTAATGAAGTTGAAAATTCACAGAAATGCATTACACTTTAACACAGATTCACACAGAAAAAGACATAAGCAATAAAACAAAATAAAAAAAAACACCTTGGACAGTATAATACTTTTAAGATATACTGCAAGGGAGAAGAGACGTTTTGAGATTTTGTAATGCCAGAGAGGTTTGCTTACCTGTTTGACAGCTCAGGTGACTGATAGTAAAGTGAATGACAGTGTGTGTGTGTGTGTGTGTGTGAAAGAGAGAGTTCTGGGTGGAGGTGATTATATGATAAAGTAGCTGCCGCCCAGGTTCAGACCCTTCTGATGTCCCCAACACACAAACACACACACACACACACCACACACACAGTCGGTGTAGCCCTGGTACATACTGATGAAAATGATTGACATGCACAATCAATCCCAAATCAGAATTAGCCTCATAATTAAGTGCTAGTCAGAGATTCAATGCTAAGTGAATTAAAACAAGACATCTCTTTATCTGAGTTCTGAAGCTCATCTGTAGAACTGAAGATGTTCATGTTTCTCAGAAATAAACATGTTGATCACTTCCTAATAATCAGATCTGTACTGTACCTGTCACATTTATCACATTCCTCACAAATTATTCATATCAAACTATCAAGGCACATTTCCATCTAAAGCTTTCAAAGCCTTTTAGATGTTTACACGCAGTAATAATCTAAACAGAACTCACTTTGTGTGTGTGTGTGTGTGTGTGTTCTGGTATATGGTTTATGAGGACAACTCCTGTGTCCCTGAAAACCAAAGAGTTAAAAAAAAAAAAAAAACTAAAGGGGTAGGTTTAGGTGCAGAGCGATAGAAAATACAGTTTGTATGGTAAATATTTTTTTAAATAAAGCTTGTCTTTACAAAACAATTTTAATAAACATCATAAAGCTTACAAAACACTCTTGCAGAGTGTGAAGTGTTTCGATTGAGTGATATATCTCTTATACTTTATACAGATATCTGCAGTGGCGGTTCTACATTGAATTACTCCCTGGGCAAGAAACCCTCTTAGCGACCAGAGTAAAGCATTTATTTTGAATAAAAATGAAAGAAATAATCAAATAATTTAAGAAATAAAAGAAATAATTTAATGATGTGAATTTAAAAAAAAGCATTTACACTCAATTAGTTGCATTCTGTTTTATAATGCACTTCAATACTGAATTGTCACTTGCAATAAGTGGTATAAATATCAGAAAATGCTATGTGCACTTGATGTAAATAGCCGCTGCCAAAAAATAATGATCCCCAAACGTATCCATATGGAATTGTCAGATATGAAAATTATGTGGCAATAATTGATTGATGTTTGACGCTGTGAAGGCAGATAGTGATGTTTCCTTTTCGGTGATGGATCCACTTCAAGGAACCAGGGTTATATTCATAACCTGGAGACGCTTGTCTTCTTTCAAAGATTAGCTTAAATGTGTGATTTGAAGAAATAATTTCATAGTTTCATAGTATTCTAAATTGATTCTCAATTATTGAAATGACTAGACTATTCATTATGTTTCATTTTTTATACTCTACTGCAAATATGTATTGGTGTTGTATTGTTGTTTATAAAGGATTAATTATTAATTAAATAAAAAAACACCCCCACACACAAACACATTATTCCTAAAGCCATGATAACGGTATGTGTTGAAAATGACCAATCACAAGAGCCGAGAGATCAGACATTTGATCCTTGCCTCCAAAGTCTCAAAAGTGAGAACACTTGAGGAGTGAGCAGGGGTTGAGCAGTTGAGGGAGTGCAGAAGGTCAAGTGAGCACTACTTAGCGCCATTCTTGCGAGAGCGCACTTCTTCACGTGCATAGTTGTTCTGTGCCCCCGCGGTGCAGAAATGCTCCCTCACCAGAATGGTTTTCCGCGAGCACATATGCACAGGTCTTGTTTTTATGGATGCTAGATCTGAAACTAAGCTATTTAAATGCCATAGTCACAGGTAGGCTATGATAGATAATAGAAAACTGCTTAGGGGCACAGATGATTTTATTTCCCCCCACGTGTCATGAAAAAATACCGCCCTGGGCGGCTGCCCCTGTCCGTCCATGCCTAAAACCGCCACTGGATATCTGAGAACTGGAGTGATGTGTTCATGCTTTATGACCCTTCTGAAGAGGTCTGGCCACAGTGTTTTGGACTAGCTGAAAGTACACAATTTGAGATTTAGATATACCGCAATATAAAGAGATGCAGCAAGCTAGCCGAGATGTAAAGAATGCATGAACAGCCTTTAAAATGTAAATAAGGTGCTTTTTTTATTTTCTTGGACAGGCTTGTTGTAGCAGTGGCGCCATCGGTTGGAAGGTTCAGGACTGCTTTTCATTGTCTGGATTGATCAAAAAACCATTCGAACATAATGTTTCTTGTTAATGAAGGTTCTGGTGGTGATCTATGGCTTGTGACACTCAGGATTTAGTTTTGGCCTGCTCTGTTTGTGCCAGCTGTATGACTTCCAATCAACCCCCCGCTAGACTTTTTCAGCCGCTGTCAGTCCCTTAAAGAGATGGTGATTTTGTTATGGCTATTCCCCCTCTCAGGGCAACATGGTGGTTCTGACCGTAGTAGACCGGTTCACTTAGGCAGCCCATTTTATTCCTCTGCCTAAATTACCTTCTTGCCAGTTCTTCAGAACTGTCAACGTCTCCATGATGAAGAAAAACACCTACCTGGAAAGCTACAGTACTGTTCAAAGTTTTAGACACCTGTGTAAAAATGCTGTACAATGAGGATGCTTCCAAAAATAATGTCATAAATACATTTAATTTATCAATTACCTTCTATTAACTAAATCAAATAAATATTTGGTATTACAGCTTTTCTTAAAACAGCTTCTGTTCTGAGCTACTCTTGCCCAGAGTAGCTTTCCAGGCTGTTGTCAGACAATAATCTCACTGCATTATTACAATTAATGACAAAAATAATGTTTGGAAATGGAAACTGATATTTCCAACTGACATGCTACCACAAAAGATAGAAATAACCCACTTAAAACCATATTTTGTTGCTGAAAATACTAGTTGCTTAAGACTTTTGCACAGTAGTAAAATATATATATACACATACATACACACACACACACACACATATATATATATACACACACGTGACAGACTAAAAAGAAAGGGAAAGTCTGAGTCGATTCAGCTGAAAGGAGCTTGTACTGACTGTTCATAAATTATATATCAATGCCTTTATTTTGTCTCGAGATGCACAGCAGTAATGTTTTTTTTTGTTCAGAAGACATTTTCATTAAAATTACTTAAATGTCCTAATGAACTACAGCCTAATCCTGGCTAAATCTAAGCCCTGTCTGTGAAAGCAGGCCTGTATTTGCAGACACTGAATCCTGGAGATGTGTGTTCTGATGCTCAGATCTCTGGATGTGTCCAGAACCTCAGTCCTCACACACCTTGGGTCTGAAGAGCTCCATGACCGCGATCTTGCCGTACATGCCGACCTCCTTGACCGGCCGCAGGCCCTCGGCAGTGACCACATAGATCTCCAGACGAGTGTTCTTGGCGATCAGCAGGTTCAGATCCTCGGCAGATGTGAAGTGACCTGCAGGCGGACAACACACTGACATAAACACTGGACAGACCTAACGTTAGCTAACATCCCATGCTAATCAATGTCCTCACTTGTGTGTTTATGACCGACTCTAACTAAACATTCCTCCCTCGCATTGCTGCTAGTCTAATGCTAATCAGGTCATGCTAACGGTGTTTAAGACTGAACACTAGAGAGGATAAGCTGCATATTCCTGCCACACAAGTGTGTTTACCTGCAGCGGTGTGTCTGAACTCTATACTCGTGACACGAGCAGCAGATCTTAGAAACTAAAGTTTGTCTCATATTCACTAAAGTCTCGCAGACACGCCAACGTTGTCACTTCAAATAAAAAGCACAAGTGAAATCGCTCAGTCAGTGTCACAGACACACACTGACAGATCTAACCCGTTTATAGTCTATGATCGAAACACGACACTAACATCGGTGTTTATCCGCGGAGGCCCGAAGCGCGGGAGATAAACAACACTCACCCGTGATGCAGGCGTTCACCGCCGTGGGCTTCTGCGCCGTCACCACGTAGTTGTAGGACATGGCGTTCACTTAGATCACACGAACAGCCAGAAATGAGGAGAAATTGTGTTTAGAGCGCGATATGTTGCATGAATCCGCTGAAGAGCGCTCGGATCAGCAGCGCAGCGTCCGTGTGTCTGCGCCGGAAACAGCGCCGCCTGCGGCCCGGAGGAAGAACTAGCGCTGATTCTGCTAAACTGCTCTCAAACCGAGGATCAAAACGCTACTGGAGGTGATGATGTATGGAGTGATTTACGTCTTTTTGTGTGTGTGTTTTACTATAGGCAATTGTATATATTGAGTATATGCTATGGCAAGCCGTCATAACATTTAAATGTTTGAGCCGTAGCTATTCTCATGGTACTAGCAGAGGTGGTAAAAAGCTGTATTCAAGCAAAAGTACAAGTAACAGTAAAAGTTGCAGTCTTAATAGTTTCTTGAGTAAGAGTAAAAAAGTATCCAGTAATAAATCTACTCAAGTAGCAATTTACTAGTTTTGGACACACACACACACACACACACACACACACAAAATACCCAGTTTGTACAAATCAAAGTGTAAATACATGTGCAAGATGTATCTTTCCAATAAAGTATAAAGTATGTAACGGCTGCCAGAGAGGGAGAGTCTACCCGGAAGAGAAAGAAGGCAGAAGTAAAACTCGAGGTGACGGCGGTTCGGTCTACAAGCCTTTATAGTTGTTTGCACAGCATACTCTTCTCACACTCGTCAAAGATTGAGTAAACAGGAAAAAACACTCTGGTAATGTAACGACCATACATAGCGACCATCTCTAACTCGCACGCTCAAATCTCTATTACATATGGGTTTAAAGGCACATTGGCATTTGTGTCAAAAACATTATATATAACATTAGATGGCCGTGACAAGTATATATTACTATCCATAAGTAATGAACGTCTCACAGTGTAGCAAAGTAAAAGTACAGTTTTTTTACATTATGTACTTGAGTTAAAGTAAACCTATCCATCTTCAAATTTACTCAAGTAAATGTAACGGAGTAAATGTATTTCATACAAAAAAAGTATTCATTATCTAATGAATAACCACTGTTACATCAAACTTATGTACTAGTCACAAATGGAATACTAGTCTAAACTAGTTGATCTCAATATTAGCTAATAAGTTGCAAAACTTAATGGAAAAGGTATTAGTATCTTAAAAAAAAGAAGTACTGGTTGCATGAAAATACTAGTATGCTTTATAGATTAAATGTTATTACGGCTTGCCATATAAATGCTGTGAATAATTAGATTGTGAGAGGATTCGAAAGAAGGATGACTATTTGTGTGTGGGTGTGTGCGCGCGCATGCGTTTTACGTCATGAAGAAGCTTAAAATAAAACTAAAACGATCAATTGTGTTTTTATCTGATGTGATAAAGTGCGCAAAGCTGCAGCTGTCAATCACTTAGCAGGTTGTTCTGCGCATGCGCATTGAAGTTGTCAGGCACCGCTGTTCCGCGCATGCGCAGTGAGGATGACAGGCTCTAACCTGCAGCTGTAGTAAAGTTACTCTCGGATCTTACAGCAGTCGTCAAATCAAAACATCTGATCAGATCTGAGCGCTTTAACAGCTCTCTGAGGTATGTGTCTGTGCTGCTCTCGGCATTAGTGATGACACGAGTGTGTCTTTAATGAGACGAGTCGTGTTTTAGCTCGTATCTGTTGAGCTTGACTCTAAATCTTCAGTTTGATGTTCAGCAGAATCGCGTTCCTGAATAAATGAATCTGTGAACACGTTATTTCAGGACAGACACCTGTCAGGACGTTTAAAGAGAGAAACACTCGCGTTTCATTGTGTTTTACTGAAGGAACCTCCTCAGAGGCCTCGAGCTAACGGCTACATGTCAATAAATAACTAAATAGAAGCATAAAACACGGTGAAAGGTAATAAAGAGCGACATGTATAATCAGCTGTGCCAATTGCTTATTAATATTAATCAGACAGTAACAGTTCCTGCTTAACGGTATTTTATCTGCCCTTAGTGTATTTCTGTTCTTTAATTCGGTTTTTCGATCTTTTATTTGTAGAAAGTCGCTGAGGTTTTACACATGAACCGATCCGAACAACAGGAAAGTAATAACAATAATGAAAAGAATATAATAAATCTGTGTAATTTTATAAAGTCTATGTTTGTGGTAATGTGACATTCAGATCTCTGAATCTGCCCTTCAAATCTCCATTGATCAAACCTACATGAAAATATTTCGCATTTTGTACATGAACGCATTGTTTTCATCATCGGTATGTGCTTAATGTATTTATGAAGGTTTAATGCGTGTGTAAAGAGTAAAATCCAACAAGTCAAAAGTTGCTGGAATGCAGATGAAGATTTTCAATAAGTGACCTGAAGATACCCTGAGACCAATAGCAGTGGACACTAAGAAGTGTGTGTCACAGCACAGATGCCAGACTACCCAACAAACACTGCAGGACTGAGCTGTCTTTGCCGTCACCATGATTTTACCAAGAAAGGACAACATTACTGTCCAAAAATATAAACTTATCCCGATCCTCACCCTTAAACCTACCCCTACCCAAAATCAGTGGGACAGTGTAGATGCACCTAACCTTGATCATAAGCCTAACCAGAATAAATAAATGCATTTAACCTGCAGATTCAAATGCATAAATGTTTTGATATTTGAATCTTAATACTTTGAATATTAAAAACCTCCTGTAGGTGGCAGGAAGTCGCTGTTATTAAGTGAGTCATTGCGATTGAACCGTTGATGGGATTAGGTTTGTGATTTTTAGTGCGTGTGTGCTGTATGTCAATGTGTTGTGTGTGTTACATTTCAGTGTTTGAGTTGAGTTGTTTTTCCAGCAGCAGCGCAGTCATGTGTGGAGTATCTGGGCTCTGGTTAGTGTGTTTTCAGTGGGTGTGTGTTGTAATTCTGTGTGTGTGTGTGTTTTCAGTGGTGGCGCAGTCATGCGCGGCAGTCCCTGCAGTGTCCGGGCTCTGGCCCCGGTCCTTCGGCCCCGCTGGTTCTGTGGCCCCGGGGCCCGTCTGCGTGGGTTGCTGCGGTTCTCGAGCTCAGACTCCGTGTCCATGGCTCTGCCCGCTCGTGCCCGAGTGGTCATCTGTGGAGGAGGCGTCGTGGGCACGTCAGTGGCGTATCATCTGGCCCAGCTGGGCTGGACGGAGATCGTGCTGCTGGAGCAGGGCAGGTCAGAACACAAACACACTTCTGGCCTCTATCTGTAATATCTGAGTCTAGAGACACTCTGCAGTGTGTTTGTGCCTGTTGCAGACTCGGAGCCGGCACTACGCGGTTTTGTGCAGGAATCGTAAGCGTCGCCAAACCTCTGTCTATTGAGAGTAAGATGGCAGATTATTCGATTGCACTCTATGAGCGTTTGGAAGAGGAGACGGGCGTTAAAGCAGGTAGGAAAACCCCATCATAGCACGACACACTTAAGACAGTGCTGCTTGATTTAGTAAGGTACTAGTCTTCAGTTTTGGTGTGTGTGTTGCAGGTTTCGTCCGGACCGGATCTCTGTGTTTGGCTCAGAATCAGGACCGGCTCCTGTCTCTGAAGCGTCTGGCGTCCAGACTGAAGTAAGCTGCTCTCTCTCTCTCACTCTCATTCTCAGGAGAGCTCAATTTGTGTCTGAGTTTTGACTGCGATTCAACAGCCAGGATATAGATTAACTAGTTATCCTGCCATGCTGCAGTGAAGAAGCAGAAATCACAATGTGTCCAAACTCATTCACTAATGCCTATGTAGTGTATGCCAGTTGAGTGCACTATAGCAGAGAGCAGTGGATATATCTCAGAGCTGTCGCAAAACATGACCCATACAAATGTACTTTTATCTCACGTGTACTTCATTTTAGAAAAAAACATTTACAGAATAGCACTCAAAATGACTTTATCTTTTAATAATACATACCTCCGCATCAGCTTTGTGTATATTAATTTCTGCTGTAATGTCTGTATGTCCATAATCATTAAATACTATTAAAATACTGTCAACAAAATTAAAGACACTTTAATACATGTTCATCATTTTATATTTATTATTTGTAGTATCCTTAAACTAGAGAAGCATTTTGCGCTCAGATAAGATAATTATAAATAATAATCAGAATGAATACTCTACCTACAGGTGATTAACAAACACTTTTACATTTTCCACAAAATGATCATTAGTTTTGTAAGTTAAAAAAGATGGCAACTCAGTAAATCAGTGAGAATGCTTACATTAGTCAAAACTGACTTAATGTTTACGTAATCTATACGTAATATTAATAGTATTTGAAGTAAACGTTAAAGCAGAAACAATAAAAGATGTCAACTGACTCTCTCTGGCTCATCGGTTCTCTGAATTGGGTTCTGGGTGAGCTCTGATGAGGGAGGCGGGTCCGAGCGAGCTCTGTGCGTCTGCAGGGTTCTGGGTGAGCTCTGATGAGGGAGGCGGGTCCGAGCGAGCTCTGTGCGTCTGCAGGGTTCTGGATGAGCTCTGGTGAGGGAGGCGGGTCAGAGCGAGCTCTGTGCATCTGCAGGGTTCTGGGTGAGCTCTGATGAGGGAGGTGACTCTTTATGATGTCTGTGGGTCTGCAGGGTTCTGGGCGTCAGCTGCAGCGTCATCAAACCCAGAGATGTGGCCAGGCTGCACCCGCTGGTGAACATTCATGACCTGGTGGGAGCGCTGCATCTGCCCGGTGATGGTGTGGTGTCCCCGCCAGAGGTTAATCACGCGCTGGCTGTGTCTGCTGCCGCCCACGGTATGAACCCCACACACACACCTCAGTTCTGCTGACGCTCAGCTCTCGCTGACATTGTGTTTGCTGTGTCAGGAGTGCAGATGTTTGAGCACACCAGTGTTAATCATGTGGTGGTGAACAAGGGCCATGTCTCGGCCGTGGAGACTGACCGCGGAGCCATCAAGTGTGAATACTTTGTCAACTGCGCTGGACAGGTCAGTGTCTGTCTGAACAACATGCCATGCAGATCTGTCTTCATTATATTTGCTGTTTAGACTTCATAGTATTGTTTCTCAGTGTTACAGTGTTATTGCAGATGGCTCTGTGTTTTTTTTCAGTGGGCCTATGAGCTCGGTCAGAGCGGCGAGGTCAAAGTGTCTGTTCCCTTACACGGCTGTGAACATTTCTACCTGCTCACCAAACCCCTATCTGATCCCATTCAGAACGACAGCCCAGGTGACATCACGAATCAGCACAAATCATCATGTCAGCCGATTAAACTACTTGATCCGCCTGGGACATACATGTTGTTGTGTTTTCAGCACTGATTATCACAGTGTGTTCTCATCATACACAAACGGCAGTCAGTCTCCGTGTGATTGTCTAGCTCATACAGCACTGCAGTAACCGCTGATGGTGTGTGTGTGTGTGTGTGCAGTGGTGATAGACATGGATGGGCGGATCTACTCTCGGGCCTGGAATGGAGGGATCCTGTCGGGTGGCTTTGAGAAGAACCCTAAACCCATCTTCACAGAGGGACGCAACCAGCTGGAGATTCAGAACATGCAGGAAGACTGGGATCATTTTGGTGAGCTGAACTCTTCAGATATTGCTGAATTCTGATCCACTGTCATCAGTAAACACATGTAGATCTGCTGCAGTCATTATTGATCAGTCTGTGATGACATTACCCTTCACAGTGAGCAGGAGCTGATAGCCTCTCAAACACACATACATGTATTATAAACATAGTGCATACTGTTAGTCTGTGTGTGTGTGTGTGTGTGTGTGTGTGTGTGTGTGTGAGAGAGAGAGAGAGAGAGAGTGTGTGTGTGTGTGAGAGAGAGAGAGAGAGAGAGAGAGAGAGAGAGAGAGTGTGTGTGTGTTTGAAGGGAACACTAATAAAGCAGCTGAAACTGTACTTGTTAAGTATATCTGTGTACACAGAGAAAAGCCTTACTACTGCTGTGTTTCTGGGACAGACACAGACTTCGTCTTTTCCATAAATAGTTGAACATGTTTTTCTTTACTTTGCTTATTACTCTGGAATAATAAAAGTCAAACTGTTTGGTGTACGCTGTGGAGTGAGTTTCTGTGATGTAAGAGTCATTGTTGCTCAAGCGCTGAGATCGGCAGCTAATTATAGCTGTAGAGGACAGGCAGCTCCTGTCAGAAGGTTGTGAATGTTTTCCTTCTGTTTGTCATTCTGTTATTGAGCAAACGAGTGACACGAGGAGGAATAAGATCACTGATTCAGGGTCTGAAACTACCAGCAAAGGTGGCTGAGAGAGGAAGAATTACTAGATCATTTATTTAAAGCACGATTTGTGTGCGCTACACAGTAAACAGTAATAGGTGAAACATTTGTGATAAGGGTAAAATCAGTGATTTCTGTGAAAAACAGACCTTCCTGAAAACGCTTTGTGACGCTTCAGCAGTTATCAGGGAAATACTCTATGGCTGCTCCATCATTGATGCGTTTAATCTGTGCATGTAGTTTTCTGCGTCAGTCGATACAGTGATGAACTGTTCATCTGTGCCTCGCTGTGTTAGGACAGAAAGCACAGATATGATTCTGATTATTGGTGGCTGTTGATGGTTTTGGCCCTGATCAGAATTAAAGATGTGTTAGTAATGAGAACGACAGCAAACACTTCTTTGAATAACATGACTGTAAGTATGAATGCATGATGTGACATAAATCAAATGATTACTTTTATTAATTCCAGAAAAGCTCACATGTATGTTTGTTTTGTAGGCTCGGGCAGCCGTTGTAGCTGTAGCTGTTTATGCTGATAATTCTCAAACCTCTCTTGTTTGAAGGGGTCAGGTGTGACTGGGTGGGAGTGGTTAGGGTTAAGTCTGATGTCTTCTGGATGTGTGTCCAGAGCCCATGCTGAGCGCTCTTCTGCGCCGGATGCCCGGTCTGGAGGCCTGCGAGATCCAGCAGCTGGTCAACTGCCCAGAATCCTTCACTCCAGACATGCGCTGCCTGATGGGAGAGACCCCGGGCGTGGGCGGATACTTCGTGCTGGCGGGGATGAACTCATCGGGCCTGTCGTTCGCCGGTGGAGCGGGGAGGTGAGAGAGCGGAGATGGAGCTTTCTGGAGCTCGATGTCTTCATGAGCTCCTCTGTTTCTGCAGGTATCTGGCGGAGTGGATCACGTACGGATACCCCAGTGCTAACGTCTGGCCTCTGGACATCAAGCGCTTCGGGAATCTGCAGAGCAGCCGTACGTTCCTCCGGCACCGCGTCATGGAGGTCATGCGTGAGTAACTCCAGAACAATACTCTGAGTACTGACCATCAGTTATTAGCTATAGATGAGCCTGCAGCACATTACACTGAAACAGAGAAATCAGCAAACTGCAGTGAAGCGGGAACACGACTCTTCTCCAATCACCTGTGAGCAGAGAGAGAAAAACAGGAAAAGAGCTTTAACATTGCCACTTACTTATAGTCTATTACAATATATTCAAACCGAATTCATATACTGTTAGCCTGTAAATACTGTCACTACTACTTTTTTTTTCCTTTATTGTAGCCCGGGGCAATTGTTATACAAAGACATTAAAACAATTACCTCGCTTAAGAGAGTCATCCCACTCCTGTTATATCTGTTATACGGTTGGCTGGATTACAGCATCAGGTGACTTCATGTTGAACATGATTTTTATATTAACCGTGAGTCAATACATTGGGAAAACCATCGATTTTTTCAAATAAGCCCAAAAAGCCACAACCTGGAATTTTTTTTTCGTGCAGTTTTACAGAAAAAGAAGCCCTCAGTGGTGTTTAATCAGAGGTCTCTGATGAGCTACAAACAGAGATCGATCTCAGAACAGTCTCCAAACAAAACCATAGTTCATCCACAGCAGCTGAATACAGATACGACAAATAATAATAAATTAAATAAAAGACACATAAGAGAATGTGTACGTGTAGTCAGGGCAGCACTGTGTTTAATCTCTGACAGGAGCAAAAACAAGGCTATGATGGACAGAAGTACAGTAATAATAGTGCCCTTCTATTAGACAACATCTCCCCAGACTCACAGAAGCCTCTCTGATAAAAGATCTCCGTTACTCCTGGTGTGTTCTGTGTCTGATCCAGCGCTCCTGTACGAGCTGAAGGTTCCTCGCTGGGACTTCCAGACGGGCCGGCAGCTGCGCACCAGTCCTCTGTATGACCGTCTGGACACACAGGGAGCCCGCTGGATGGAGAAACACGGCTTCGAGAGAGCCAAGTACTTCGTTCCGGCTGGGAAAGGTGATCAGATTTGTTAAGTTGAGATGTGTGCATCATTCCATTGATGTATGGTCTGTTAGGATAGGACAGGGTCCTCACTCCTTCCTGATACAGAAACTGGACAGTGGCGCCATCATGTGTTCTCTCAGCAGATTTCAGGCAATCCTTTGTTTTGTGCTGTTCTTTTTAAGATGTATTTATTGCTCATGATTAGCGTGTTATGGATCAACACTGAACAGTTTCTCTCTGGTTTCATATTTTGGGTCGGGTGTTAGTTATCACGGTGATTGTCAGAGGGTTAGTGAAGATGTGAACCGAGGACAGAATCTGTGTTATGTGTGTGATCCTGGCTCCCTGTCTTCTTAACCACGCTTCCTCACAGTATTAAATCTGTGGAGAAACGTCTCTTAATAAGAATCATCAGAAAATGAGTTTGTGATTCCATTCAGCATTCAGACACTGGGAATATAAAAGTTCCTGTACTGACACAGCGTCAAAATGTTAGAAAGTGAAGCAGATCTCTTTAGATTGAAAGCTTTTTCATTTTTTCCTGTGTGTCTGTCCTCCTCCGCACAGATTTGCTGGCGCTGGATCAGAGTAAGACCTTCTACAAGCCGGACTGGTTTGATATCGTGGGAGCCGAGGTGAAGTGCTGTAAAGAGGCGGTGTGCGTCATCGACATGTCCTCCTTCACCAAGTTTGAGCTCACAGTGAGTGTTGCTTGTCTTCTGTACGAGCTGGAGAGGCGTGTGTGTGTGTGTGTGACCCCTGTGTGTGTGTGTGTGTCAGTCTGCTGGAGATCAGGCCCTGCAGCTGCTGCAGAGACTGTGTGCCAATGATCTGGACGTTCCTGTGGGTCACATCGTCCACACGGGCATGCTGAACCCGAGAGGAGGCTACGAGAACGACTGCAGCGTCGTGCGGCTCAGCAAGAACAGGTGCGCCGAGACCGCCAGGAACCAGTTATCACCTCAGTAACTCATAACAAGAGTTCAGTCAATCAGGCAAAGGTAGAAGATAGTCATTTGGAGGGTGTCAGATGAAGTAGATCATCTGTGTATCTGAAACAGAGTCAGCAGAACCGCTCCAACTGTTCAGATCTCAGCTGATTAGATTAGACTCAGTCAGAGCTCTGAATCAGTTCTTTATTATTGAGATCTGTTTTTTCTCTGTCTTCAGTTTCTTCATCATTTCTCCCACTGATCAGCAAGTTCACTGCTGGTCGTGGATTAAGAAACACATGCCCAATGATCCCCAGCTCCACCTGGAGGACGTCAGCTGGAAGTACACAGGTCAGACCAGGTCAACGTGCTTAACATTTCAGTGAAAGAGTGTAGAGCAGTACTGACTCCTGTGTTCTCCTCAGCTCTGAATCTGATCGGTCCTCGAGCCATGGACGTGTTGTCTGAGCTCTCGTATGTGTCCATGACTCCAGAACACTTCCCCTCGCTCTTCTGTAAGGTGAGAGGATCTCAGCAGCTGAAGTCCGGCTGTTCTGGTTTCATGAGCACTAACTGTGCTGTGTTCTGCAGGAAATGAGCGTGGGTTACGCTAACGGCATCCGGGTCATGAGTATGACACACACCGGAGAGCCGGGGTTCATGCTGTATATTCCCATCGAGGTACATCACTGCAGCTCACATCTACATCATCTCCACCATCTCCAACCTAAGAACATGAACACAATATAAACACTGTACAAACAGAGGTGTGCTGTAAAGGGCTGCCTCAGGGTGTTCCTGCTCTTAGAAACAGATGATATCAGGACATGCTTTTAAAAACTGAACTACTGTTAAACTGAATAAATCCCAGTGCAGTCTGTTGAGATGCAGTGAGACCGTGTGATTACTGTAGTGACTGCCGCTCTTCTTCTCCCAGTATGCACTGCACGTGTATAATGAAGTGATGTCCGTGGGGCAGAAGTACGGCATCAGGAACGCTGGCTACTACGCTCTGCGCAGTCTACGGATCGAGAAGTTCTTTGCGTTCTGGGGTCAGGATCTGGACTCGTTCACCACGCCGCTGGAGTGTGGCCGGGAGTTCAGGGTCAAGTTTGACAAGGTCAGTATCTGCATTTCTGCTGACCAGTTAGCATTGGGTTGAGTATCTTTGGGGTTTTTTTTCATACTGTTGCCAAATCTTTACCTTTAAAAAAAACTATATAAAAAATAAACACATAAAAATTGGCCCTTGGCACTATAAACACGTCTGTTTCCTTCATGCTGGACACCAGAGGGCACCCTCGCCTCGAGTAAACACAAGCTTTTGAATAATAAAACACTCGACTGCAATGATCTATAGTTTATGTTTTATTCAAGTCAACAAGCCATTTTCATGACAATCAAGTATATTTATAATCCATTGTTAATCAATGTACAGTACTCTATGGATCATATTTTCTGCCTCATTCTGTGACAAATAGCTACATCAGACCACACAAAGCAGCATTGACTGATGTAATGTTCTCTTTTGTTGGACAACAGGTTTAAACAGTTAATTCACCCCAAAATGAAAATGATCCTGTCTACTCACCTTTGGAGATGTGAAACTTATTCGTAATACTATCACACGGCTCTGGGGGTGAAAAAAGCCCTCCTGTAGTAAATCCATGTGTTTTTGTACGATAAATATCCATATGCTCTCTCTCAGGACACAGATTTCGTGGGCCGGGACGCTCTGCTTCAGCAGCGTCTGGAGGGCGTCTCTCGGCGCTTCGTGATGCTGGTTCTGGAGGATCACGACACGGAGCTGGACGTCTGGCCGTGGTGGGGCGAGCCCATCTACCGCAGCGGAGAGCTGGTCGGAGTGACCACCAGCAGCGCCTACAGCTACACCCTCCAGCGCCACGTCTGTCTGGGCTTCCTGAGCCCCACCGGCCCCGACGGGGCCCCGACGGCGGTCACTGCTGACTTCATCAACCGCGGAGACTACGAGGTGGACATCGCTGGACAGAGGTTCCCAGCCAAAGCCAAGCTGTACCCCTTCAGCTCTCTCTTCACGCAGCAGAAGCGGCGCAAGGACGACATGGAGCTCAGCAACTTCCAGAGCAAGTAAAGATCTGTGGTCAGTGTCACACACCGTCCGCTTTTCAGTTATTTGACTTTAGAAACAAAGCCTTTCTGTGTTTCTTACAGAGTAGTTGAAGTGTTGGTCATGTCTTCTTGAAGAAGTCCTGTTCTGCTCGTCATGGTTGGTTTGAAATAAAGGGATGTATTTTTATATGGATGTCAGATTGCCGCTAGACAATCAGTGTCTGTTTGCAGTGATGGGTTTTAATTGGAGAGAACTGTAGAAGGTTTTCACAGCGTGTGTGTCTTCATGCCACACTGATTAATAATGAAACTATCATTAAAGGAGGGATGAGCTAATTATGTGACGTCATTGAGAAACCGTCTGAGCAGAGATCCTCGAGCGCTTTATAAAGTGCCTTGCAGCTTCTCGGTGTGTGTCGTGATCCTTTATCCTGGTGTGTGTTTCATCGTGTCGTCTGATCAGGATCTCGTTCTGAATCGTGTCATCTGTTGCTTGTGAATCTATTTAAATGGTATCGAGATGTTCATGGATTGGACAGCATAATATTCACATCATCTGCACTTTTTATGTTAAAGGCTTTCAGTCAGATCATATCTAAATGCACTAAGAGTAAACGAGAAGCAGCTTTGCACAGGAAGAAGCAGTGGTGTGTTTGAAAGAAGCACAGAACACCACTCGATCAACACGACAAGAGCAATTTCAGAACAGGTCCAGTTCTTTCCTTTTCTCTTTTTTGTACTAAATTTAATTTCTGGTTTCTTTCTTTTGACTTTGAGATGAAATAAGAGTAAAGCATTGCGCACAACTCAACTAAATCACTAAAGTTTATCCAGACTCTGCACTCATCTCTTGATTTAATGTTGTCCTGTGTGTGTGTGTCAGTGCGTGTGTGTGTGTGTGTGAGTGTGTGTCAGTCAGTGCATGCGTGTGAGTGTCAGTTTGTGTGTGTGTGTGTGTGTGAGTGTGTGTGTCAGTGCGAGACAGAAGAGTTTGTCAGGCATTGGTTGTAACAGGGTTAGTAGAGAATCAGAGCTGGAGAGATCAGGAGTGCACCTTACCCTTCGCTTGTACCTGCTGTGTTTCTTAAAAGTCTGACAAACATAACAGAACTATTATACAGTGAATATGATCCTTCTGGCCATCTTTGTATTTATCATTATATTGTACGTTTGATTCATTTTCATAAATAAAATATGTAATCAAAGTTTGACTCATTTCGATTCATAGTCTTTATGTATTTGTTGTGTCTTTATTTTCTCACATAAATATAATTTTTTTAATGCACTAGCTTAAAATATGTTTTATTTAATAGTAGACTTGGTTTCACAAGCCAGACGTTTGATTATTAGTGTTTAGCACTTCTCCGCCGCTCAACAGGAACGAGTTAAACACGGACAGAGAAACCTAAAACTGAGATCTTAACAGAAGATCTGAGGTCTCATTAAATGTAGACTTGTTTTAATCCATCAACAGTTCTAGACACATTATCATGATAAAAGACAAGATGATTATTCTCTCTATTCATCATGTTGTATGACAACTATATTCATTATGATAAATATGTCCATGTACAGTTTTCAGGACAGCTGTGTTGCTGGATCTGAGCTTCACCAGAGTAAGAGAAACCCAGCCTGGAGCGGATTCAGAGCCGAGCGTCAGCCAAAGTACGGCTCGTCAAAGGGTTAAATCGATGGTGTTTTGGGGGACAAATTCAACATACGTGTTTTGTGGCAGGGGTGCGTTTCTTAAAACTATCATTAGCTAACTATGGTTATTCTCGTTATTTCCACTGAACTCTATTAGTAGACAGGCCTAACGCCCCTGATCAGATCCGACCTCGGGTCATTTGCAGAGCCTGGGCAGGGAAGCCTGGGAAGTTCATGTTTGAACATCAAAACATCAGCAAATAGACATTTTAATATAATATAACATTTTTCTTGATTAAAGTTTTTGTCTTCTGTGTAGAAGTAACTTTCCTGGGTATATAATTTTCTAATAACAAATAAGCTTCTGTTTCATAAACTGATAACAGCTTATTAACGTTAGTTACCTTTTGGGTGCTATTACAAATAGATATTATACTGTATTATAAGACTACAACAAACAGAACTGATCAGGGGTGTGTTCGATTAGTGTGAATAAACAAGATTTTAACCAGTCAGTGGGCCATAAAGGCTTGGGTCGGCCCTGAGCTGATTAAAAACCGCAGAGAAACCGTCTGTGTCTCAAAATATATGAAGAAGGCTTAAACTAACTAGCTGGCTGTCTTCTGAAAGTAACAAGATCAGGGGTGCCCAGCCCTGCTCCTGGTGATCCACCGTCCTGCAGAGTTCAGCTCCAACTCTAATCAGACACACGTGCCTTTCATTTTCAAGCGATCCTGAAAAGCGTAATTAGTTGCTTCAGGTGTGTTTGATTAGAGCTGGAGCTAAATTTGCAGGACGGTCGATGGCCAGGAGCAGGGCTGGGCACCCCTGAACTAGATCTAAGTCTCTGTCTGAACTCTAAAACTCGTACGGCGAGACGAAGATGGTGATCTTGGTGATGTAGCGGCCCCGCAGTTCTCTCCGGTCCAGTTCGGTCATCTCCAGCTCTGCGTCCAGCGTGGCCGGACCCTGGACAGGACTGGTCAGCAGCAGTTCCCCGGTCTGACGATCGGAGCGCTGTACGCTGAAGTGCCGCCGGCCTCGGCCGCCCAGTAACGCGAACCTCAGCGTGTCTCCTGAGACTCGGACGGCCGACAGGCGGAACATGACGCGCGGCGCAGAGAGTCTGGACACCACCGACATGTAGTGGAAGGACACGGAGTCCGGCGCCTGAGAGCAGCTCCTGCTGTCCATCGGACACAAGTTCCTCTCGCAGCGCCTGCACACACACACCTCCAGCGCTTCAGACGAGAGTGGAATATAATTACAGTATTTTTGTGATTTTTGAAATCAAAAACCATAACGTTTTTACCATGGTATTGAGGTTATGTGTGTTTATCATGATTTAAATGTATGATATGAAGAAAAAATCTGTCACAATAATTACATTTCACCATGTAAAAATTAGGTTAAAATGTTTTACAGATTTTGATAATGAACATAAATATTCACCTACATCCTAACTCAAGTTACTAGCACTATCAAAGGTGCATTTCTAAGAGACAAAAAAGTAATATTAATATTATCAGGCAACACAAACCTGTTTCTTGATTTGAAACAGTATCACAAGCAGAACATGCAGAAACTAATATATCAGCCTAATGTTTCTCTTTTGTTGAGAAGGGTCTGGCTGCAGACCTGCAGCTCCACTTTCAGACCTCCACTCTCACACCTCCACTCTCAGTCACCCAAA
>JAUCMS010000148.1:83600-118809 GCA_032357445.1 Enteromius radiatus | reverse complement strand
GTTTGGGTGACTGAGAGTGGAGGTGTGAGAGTGGAGGTGTGAGAGTGGAGCTGCAGGTCTGCAGCCAGACCCTATTGCTTTTGTTAAGGAAAAATTGTTTCTCCAGCTTTCACTCAGGTCTAACAATCTGGCTTTAATCTCAAAAGAAATAAACATCAGCTAATTGGAAAATGTAAAAGCTCCCCCCGAGGGAGAGTTGTTACTCACACGGGGGATGTTTTGGCGTAGGTGGCGTTGCGTATCGGCGGACACTCGACTCGGACGCACTGGAAGCCTCCGAAGGTGTTGATGCAGATCTGCTCGCGCGTGCAGTTGTTCTGTCGGCCGCTGCACTCGTCTATATCTGAGAGCAGAAGGGTGTAGAACAGGGTCAGAATAGAGTCTGACCGTAGTGTTTCCTAAGTGTGTGTTCTGCTTCATTGACCTTTGCAGTTGCGTCCGTCAGGGGTCAAGCTGTACCCGGCCGGACAGCTGCATCGGTATCCTCCAGCGGTGTTCACACACTCGTGCAAACACAGGCGGCCAGCCGGACCGTTGTGGAACAGTTTACACTCGTCGATGTCTAGAAAAAACATACAGAAGTGAGAAGCGTTTCTGTCCGTACTGAAAAGAGCAGCTTAGCCGTTCTCCCAAAGGCCTAAAATCACAGGCTGCTACTCATCACCTGGAAATAATGTGGTTAGACAGGCTCTTGTGCAGCTGTGGAGATTATACCTGTACAGACACTGCTGTCCCGGCCCGAGATGCTGAACCCAGGATCACAGGTGCAGTGGGTCAAACCCTGGACCTGACTACATCTGGACGCACGGATGAACGAGGACCCGGCTCCAGCACTGACGGGAGAGGAGTTCGCCACCGTGACGAAAACTGCAGAGCAAGCAGCACAGGAAGACAGGGAACAGTGAGCAATATACATTTAAAGAACAAAATATAGAAATAATAGGTAAAAGCTATTGATATGTGTCAAACTCCCTGCTGCCAGCTGGTGGCGCTAGGTCTATAATTGAAAATTAACATGTAGTTGTCTTCAGACCAGTACTTTTATCAAACAGATTGAGTTTGGTGCAGTTTGAACATGGTGTGTTTGAGTTATGATAAATCTTGACTCATCCTGTTGTCTCCAGGTGGCGCTATGGCAGGTTTTTGAAACACAGAATATTTTCTAAAAATATTCTTCTGTTGTCAGAGCATGTGTATCAGGAACAAGTGTGTTTGATTGCACATTCCTTCATCATTTATGGCGCACAAGCTGTGGATGAGCGATTGGAAATGAGGAGCACCGCTGCTTGATCTGCTGATTTTTGAGGGTGTAAAGTGTGTCTTACTGCTATGTTTTGACAGCAGCTACAGTATGACTGTATAGACCGCTCTATCTGTGTTTAGTGAGGATGCTCAGGAGTTCAGAGCTGTATGCTGTGATCGGTCTGATAGCATCCTTTTGTGCTCGTCGTCTGTCAATGTGATTCGGACAAGATTCAAACCCACATGTTGGAGTCGGAGACTGGCAGGTGGGTCCGGTCCAGCCCGTGGAGCAGATGCAGCTGAATCCATTGACCTCGTCTTCACACGTCCCTCCATTAGCACACGGTGTTGAAAGACACTCATCGATATCTGAGAGAGCAGAGGAACTCAGTGAAGATACACTGATACACTCAAGTCTGCTGGTGTGTGTATATATTATATATATGGTGAATTCTTAAGGTTTCACTGACATTTAATGTTTACTATCAATCCATAACTAATCAAAACATAACACATTAATTCCTCCGTTTGTATGTGCGAGGCGTCCGTTACACGTTCCCTGTATCACAGCAGACAAATGATTCGACTGTCAGTCAAATATCTGCAAGATTCAGAAATTCTGATTGGACTATGAACACCTTTAGTCTGGGACACCCCTAACAGTCACAGGGTCTCTCAGAAACAGGCTCAGCGATCAGACCGATAACAAAGCCTTTATAAGTGGGCTTCAGCCTGATCTGTCACCTTATCCCCCCAAACCATCTTTAAGATCGGAACAGTGCTGCCTCCTCAAGAACGCTTTTCATTCTCACGTCACGTGTCTTGAAAAACCCAAAGAAAAATCATTTGCTGCTCTTAATTAAGTAACGTCTTTAGCTTTAGTGGATATCTATGTATATGTTAATATTAATAAAGTAATTAGGTGTGAAAACCGTGGAAATAAGACACTCTGGGGAGCTTCAGATCTCACCTCTGCAGACGGGCTGCTGTCCGCTCCAGCTGAGCGAATCTTTACACTGCCGCGTCTCTGGACCCACGAGCTCAAAGCCCGCATCGCACAGGAAGTGAACTTCATGACCAGGAAACAGAATCTTGCCAAGCTTTTTTCCATTGACAGGAACATCCGGGTCAGGACAGGTAGCTGTGGTGAATAAGACACAGAGTTCACACGTTTAATGAAACATGCGTGTCATGTGATGCAGGCTGACTTATGATCTGATGAGAGACTTGCAGTTCTTGGCTCTGGCGGGCCGGCGAGCCACACTGTCCTGAAGGAGGCTCAGTTTCTTCCTCAGCGTGCGAAGACTCTGCAGATACGAAGCTTCCTGCGCAGAAAGCAGTTTGTGAACCTGATGAACGGAGGTCTGTAGGTCTTGTTTACTGGGACAGTCCTGAGAAAACACACGGTCAGAGACTGTCTGAAATCATGCATCCGTGTGATTCATCAAATAAACAAACATACTTGCGTCTCTTTCAGATGTGAATCGTAAATGAATGGTTTCAGCTCTCTGCTTGTGAATGAGTCCTAATCATTAATTAACGTGTAAATCATCACCAGTCTTCATCCAAATTCTTTCTAAGCCCTGCAGTATTCTGATAATTAAAGTGCGTACGTCTGCTCAGACCCTGACATGACCCTTAGCACTTTTCCACATCGAAGGCAGTTTTTACAAACATGAGCAATACCCTAAGATCAAATCTCTACATATACACACTTTATAAATGAAGCCCTTGCTTACTGTAAAAAAGCTAAAGAATGGAACGTTAGCTGACTTCTGTAGTTCTCATAATGTAATATTGATCTGATAACCTGCTCTAGAAAAGTGACGCATGGGACAGCGTTTGAAAACAATGGACATTAAATCCAAAGATACTACATCCACAGACATCCATAATGTCTTCCAGATGTTTCATGTTCCACAGTAATCGATGTCTTTATCCTGAAACTTTCACGATCGAAACATGAAAACACGTCTGGATTAGGATTGTGGGTATGAATGCAGACGTATGTATTTTAATTTCGCCCTCTGTGGGTTGACTTCTGCAGCACAAGAAGTGTTCTCTTTAATTTATTCACACACTTTGATTATCAAGATATTATTCATGCCTAACACTGTAGTACGATCCTTTCTTTGGCTGTGACTGAGGGGAAGGACATCGTGTTTTACTTTTCTTCATTTCATGTTTTCATCTCAAAGCCAGATAAATATTTGCGGTTCCTGTAAAAGCACTGGTGAAGTGATGGAGTGCTGGAGACGCATTAGCTGCGATGTTCAGTTTAACAGTGTTCTCTTTAAGGAACATCAAAACATTCCTCAGATGCGTCTGAATAGAGGGCTTGTGTCGGCTGGGCTAGTACCCCGGGGGAAAAATAAGTGCGATAGTCGGACAGTACACCTACAGTCTGTCAGACTTTCATAATTATCTTTCAAGATTTTTTATTTTAGTGAAAATAACGTTAAAATATAGGAGCTTGTTTTGGTATATTTTGCTTTCCAAGAAAAAAAAAGGAACTGGTTCTTGACTCGTTCTGCTGCTGGGCTTTTACTCACTGAAACATGTCTTAAGGAGTTGAATTGAATGTCTTTTTTTTTTTCTTGTTATTAGCCAGCTCTGTTAGTTGTCTTGCTGTAAAGTATCAGTGAACTCTTACACTTTCACACATTACACAAACACAAAGCACTAATTTCAGAGCACTGTGAACTTTAGTTTTTGTTATTTATATAAATATGACCTACCTGAGCCAGCGTGGGATAAACGTGACAGATGAATACTGAAAAGAGCACAGCATTTCTTCGGTTCATCATCTTCATTAAATCGTTGAGTGGATAGATTATGTTATTAAAAGCCTGTGTGTGGTGAATTTCCTTCAAGAAGCAGCTCTGTTCCTGTTCAGCTCCACACGTTACTGGCTCAGCATTAAAACGCTGCTGCTTTAAGAGGATTTAGAAAAGCAAGCACAGGACTTTTTTCTCCAGAAACCACAGGTCAAACGGGGAATTGACTGAACGGAGGAAAGAAATCAGATTCTTTACATTACTGAAGTCCACTACTACACTAGTATTTATCACACGTGTTTGGTGTTATTATGCAGGATTCATCAGTCAGGGCCTAATAATTTGATATCCCAGAACAAAATGAACACTATTTTGCAATTTTCACTGCAATTTACTCCTAAATCAGTGTCTCTCTGAGTATGGCGAGCATTTGATGCCAGTCTTTGTTCAATTTCTACACAAACATCCTTCATTCTGTTTATTGAGGTACTTATTTGGTGAGCACCTGAATTCAATTGTATTTAACGGGAACAGTATATAAAGCACTGCTGTAATCAACACTATCCTCCTGCAGAGTGAGCAGTTGGATGGTAAAAACTGCTAGAAATCTTTCAAAAGTAATTAGAAATTTAAAAACAAAAACAGTGAAAAGAAAGGGTTTGAGTCAAGAACAAAGTGCTCAATCCTAGCTTTACTGACACAAGGACTCAGTCAGCGTCAAGCTGCTTCTATTATTAATATTACAAAGATGGCAGTTCTCAGAAAATGAGACAATCGTGCATTGTTTTGTATTGGTGGTGTATTGGGGAGATGAACAGTTTTAAGAATAAAACCCAAAAGAAACTGATTGTTCTGATACTGATGTATGTATGTATATGTACAAGACTGATGAGATCAGAGTTCCCAGATAAAATAGAAATCAAACAATCACGGAAATGTGGAGGAGAAAGTAACAGGACATTAAAAAGTACATTTCCAAATACACCAGTTAACCGGTCAAGACCTTTCAACAAAGTTGTTCAAACCCAGGAGTCCATCTGGGACTTTCTGCTTCTAGAAGAACCTTGGCAGCTGTGCAGCACTCAGGACCTCGCTGGTCTTCTGAGCTGAAAAAAGGCCTTTTCCACTAACAAACTATGCTTGCATTTACATCAAATGGTTCAAATGTCCTGATTCCAAATGTTTCCCTCCCAGGTGGTACAGATGGGATACGACCCACAAATGTGTAAGCAGGAAAAATCATGTGGATTCTGATCATCTCAGATCAGTCTTAGATCTTATTGATATCTGCTCAGGTGTATCTGTAGAAATACGTAACAATACACTGTATGGGTCACATTTATACATTTCTCTTTTATGCCAAAAATCATGATGTTATTAAGTGAAGGTGAATATGGAAATGTCCTACCTTACATATGTAAAAACTTACTTTTTGATTAGTAATATGCATTGCTAAGAACTTCATTTGAACAACTTTAAAGGTGATTTTCTCAATATTGAGATGTTTTTGCTCCCTCAGATTCCAGATTTTCTAATAGTTGTATCTCAGACAGATATTGTCCTATGATAACAAACTATGCATTAATATTTTAAAACTATATTATGAACTGAGTACAGATATTTTTGTGCATGTCCTACCACCTTAATAAATCACCACTCTTCTGCTGGAGGTTTTGACAGTTCTTTATTTCCCTTTTATAAGGCGAATGGATCCCTGTATATATATATTTATATACAATATATATACACAAGAACTTGCTATATTGGAGAGCTACACCAAGAAGGGGAGAAGGTAACATCATAAACAACACTGACAGGTCATCAAAGAAAGAGGGGGATGAGGAGATGTCTAACAGCACAACTGGATGCTTCTGAATGAGAAGGGAAGGGCGTTGATCGATCGCAACCAAGAACCGGACCTAATAACTTAAACCTAACCAAACAAACCCAAAGCAAAAACAAACAAACAGAAAAAAACAACGACACAGATTTCACCCACAGTGTATTTTAAATAGGTTTAGTGGAGAACCATTTACCATAAATATTCTTAAGGAACCAAGATATATAAAAAAAGTGATTTATCAACAACAACAAAACATCGTTAGTCTCTCTTTTTAAACGTATTCTTTCTTTTCATTCTCTGCTTGACTCTTTTTTTTTTCCCCTCTCCAAGGCGGACTCCTCCACATGCCTTGTTTCGCAAAGGAAAAATGATCCAAGCCCAAAAGATACAAGTTAGTATAATACTAACAAACGATTGAACAGCACAATCAACGCATCACAAAACAAACCCACAGACACACAACAGCAAAACACATCGTCATTATCTTCATCCAAGGAAATGCCTCAGCACGAGTCGTCTTCGGTCCTCCTCCTCAGCACAAGTAATGATCATCATCGTAACCGTCAGAATAACTTCACAGTGTGGTAGAAAGTGAGGTGAAAGCAGGAGAGCTTTGGAGTCGTTCACATCAGGAGGATTCAAGCAAGGTTATAACAAACAGAATTAGGAAACCCAATAGTTCATAGTTAAGTATACAAAAATCGCCACATTTAGGTGCTTGTCTTTCCCATCACACTGCTCTGGGAAGGCATTGATTGGCTAGAAATGGGACTAGATGGTCCGATGTATCGTTTGGATGAGAGAGTATGGCCAGATGCTGACAGAAGTGACCTGACGTGGTGTTTTCTCATCAGGGAAAGCGGATTGTAGCCAGCAGAATAATGCGTGAGCGGCAGCGTCTTCTCTCCAAGCGTTTAGGTTCGTCGCCGCAGTGCCCGCCTCTTCCTGTTGTAGTAGTGGTGTAGACCGGTCTGTCTGGAGTAGTTCATCATGTAGTTCTGTTTACGGGTGCTGCGGAGAGGAAAGCAGACAGAGGTTTAGTAATGCCAGGAAAGGCATGTGGCGCGCAATCGCTATTCTAATTCATAACTAGGCTTCTTTAAGAAGTCACAAACTACAGAATCCAACGGATCGTTCACTCGTAACCTCAAACACTGTCTTCGCTTCATTTTATGGTCTTTTGGAGCCGGTGCGTTGTAATCGTTTGGTAAGTGACAAAGACAATAATCCAGTTTTGAGTGAGTAGTGCTTGAGGTTGGAGCTTGAGGATAGACTGACAGATGGGAAAAGATCAAGAGACCGAACGTAATAACAGTGAGAGGTTGTGAGGAGGACAGACAGACAGAGTCAAAAAAATGTGGAAAGAGTCGCTATTGCTTAGCCTGTCATTGCCTCTTCTGTCCGTCAGGTTGGGACCAATGAGCCAGGAACGCAGCCAGGACAGGAGGGGGCGTCTGCAAAGCATGAAGGGACAGGAGGGTGGGAGATGGTGCTGTGATGAGGGTGAAGGACTGGTGAAAGGGATCTGTGCTTATCTGTGAGTCTCTGGACTAGTGGAGATACAGCCACGACACACAACGTTAGCAATGGCTTATGAACAAATACAATCACAATTAAAGGACCTGGGACTCTTTACCAAGCATGCATAATGTAATGTTTGACTGCACGCTAATCTTAGCAGGGTTCTGGAAACATCATAACACACTTTAAAGCAACTTTGCTATTGAGGGACATGTTTTGGAAACCTGGCTCATTTTAAGGTGCGCTTTTTAGGTTACCAGACGAAACAATTTTACACTGCTGGTTGGGTATGCATGCCATTTCCTTTATTAAAAGAGGATATGGCACATTAACTTTTCCATTCATTCCAGCCCTCCAGGTGGCTTCGGGTTGTGTGATGACAGAGATTAGATTAAAGGAATAGTTCACCCAAACCTGTATAAACATCTCTATAACACAAAAGTAGATTTTTTGAAGAATTCTGGTAATCAAACTTTCATAGCATTTCTGGCCTAACTGTGGAATCAGAATTCTACAAAATATTGTATTTTGTGTCCCACATAAGAGAACAATTTATACAGGTTTGGTACACGAGGTAAATGATGGCAACATTTCAATTTTTGGGTGAACTATTACTTTAACGCACCATGATAGGATGCATGAATTGTGGGAACTGACTCCCCGAAGAGGAAGTGATCACTGTGGAAATTAAGGTTTGGAAAAGAATGTCCAGCTGTCACATTCTCCAGTGACCTGGATGATTGATTTGACTTGTCTTTGACCATAATATTCTCAAGTATATGGTTAACTACTTTATGAAAGCAAAAATCAAATGTTACCTCTGTATTGGGAGACATTAGCCTTATTGTGTAGAGGAAAGAGTCTGGATTAGATGGGTAGGATACAGGGGGAAACAACAATGGAAACAATACACAGTCTGACATGCACACAGTACTGGGAAAAACAATATAGCACACTAAAACAAAAGGTAGGGTCTTAAAATAAAAATGTTTTGCACACAATTGTTAACATTAGTTTGAGCTCTTCCTGAAATTCCTTCCTGCTCCTAGTGATTTAGCAGTTGTTGCATATTCTTCAGGATGACAATATATTGCTAACAGCTAATGAATGTGCTGTGCTGCATTGGCAATTCTAAATGATTTACCTAAATTATTATTATTAACTTTAGTTAACTATTTCATATGCTGTTTCCTTTATTCTTTCCACCTGTATGGGGTGATGAGGTCTACAGTGATGTACAATAAAGGGTTAATGAAGAAAGACCAAAGGCAGGGAACACTGGTGCATTCTGGGAACAGCAAAGCACTTACCTGACACTACAGCCATGCCATAGGGAGCAAAATACAGAAGAGAGGAAAGGTTATAAGATGCAGGACAGGGCTGTTGCTGGCTTGCACAAAGGTCTGGGGGTGGATGAACCCTGACCTGCGCCAGCAGTAGCAGAGCAACAGAGGGAGTGCAGTGCCAACAGAGTTGAACATTGGGAGTAATACAGCGGGGTTCCCAAGAGGAACATACATTTAAGAGGAGGTCAGGAAAGGGAAAGGTTATTGCAGAACAGCGCAGACGGGTGAGTGAAGTGAACATGTGAAGGGTAGTGATGAGAGAGAGAGAGAGAGAGACCTTGAGTGAGAGGTGTGTCTGTGTGTGTCTAGGATGAGAAAGGGGAGTGTTTAATATCTATTAGCAATGCAGCACTATGTAGAAACTACAGTATTAATAATGAGCGTACTATATTATAAGCCTAACAGGATTTTCTGTCAAATCGAAGCACTTTTCTCACAGGTGTCAGCTTGCTGAAAGACTTTACTGATGTTTGAGTGAAGGAGAAATGATTATCGTAAGACTGGTGTGGTGTCTGCAGGCTGGAGTACTCACAGAATGACCTCCACATGGTCCAGCGCCCATTGATCGTGCCCGGCGCCCTCGTGCCGCGGCTGCCACCATCGCAGCTGCACCCCTCGATCTCGAGCCTCGCTGCGGCACAGAAAACAACACCCTGTCAATACTCTCCCATAGTGACCACAAGCTCCACGCCACTCTATCCTGTACCTTCACCATTCACCACGGAATATATTTCCCATAATCCTTTGCCTGGTTTCATCAGATCTCAGTTCACAGCTGTCTCATATTAGGAGGATTATAAAGATTGCACTCAGACTCACACACACACACACAGTATATATATCACTGCTTGTTGTTGTCGCCAAGTTTCATTGTCTTGTCTTTGTGCTTTTGATCTTGGACTGTTTGCCAGGTTTCTGAGTATTTTTGCTGCCTGCCCTGACCTTTGCCTGTTTTTGGATTACTCTTTTATCTTTGCTTTGGATGATATTGTTAGCTGGAGTTTACCAATTTCTCACAAATCTCAAAGTCTTGTGGAAGCACAAATATTTGGGACATGTTATCTGCAGAGAAAGCGGACTAGCGAACCATGAGTTTTTCAGGCATCGTATTCATAGATTGCTGCTGCTGACCAAGAAAGAGTCCTAGTGGACCCACTCAGCTGAAAACAGCAGGTCGTGTGCGATCTCAGTCCCCTCCACAGGTCAGAGGTCGCTGAACTCCCAGAAGGAACATGAGTTCTTTCACCAAACCTTGCAGACCCAGGACTAGTTCAGGAGAAAACTTGATATGATGAAGCTCTGGTTCATGCTTCATTATAATCAAAATCATAAATCATTAACAGTCCTGATGAAGTCATCATAAATGCCCCCTCTGAGGCACACAGGTACAGTGGATATGCATGAGTGGAACTGAAACCCACGTTCAACACGAGCTGATTCGTTCCCCCAATTCTTACTCTTAAAGTCTGATACCTTCTACAGAACTCCCAGAAAAGTACTTAACTCATCTGACCATAAAATTGACATGAGAGAGAGAACGCCTGAGTACACTTCATTAAGTTGAAATGCTATTTGAACTTTTTATTCTTCTTCTTCTGAGACTTAAATTTCTGACTGTATCTCCTCCTAGAGCTTTAACTCTACAAACTACAAACTCGGTCCAGATCTTCAGACTGGTCTGACTCGGGTCCATCTATCATCTGACTATTTATATAAGCCTAGCAACATGCTAGTAACATGCATTCTTCTAGACCAGAAGTGAATTACTGTACATTTTGGAGGTGTTCTGAGTTCAGGGGGTTTGGAGATTCAAGTTGAAATGAAATCACTGCTACATGGACCAGCACAACCATCGCTGCCACCACAGTCAGACTCTAATTTGCAATAGATATTGAATATCTGTCGACAAACAAATCACATCCTGTTCTTCTTCCTCCTGCAGTCTGAATCTGTGTTGTATGTGTTGCGCCCATTCTTCAAGTACATTGAACTGAATTGACCACAATTCATTCACACATTTGTGAGATGCTTTTATCCAAAGCAGTTTAATTCAGGTAATTCAAGTAATTCAGCATTATTTGTAACGTAATGCATGCTTGCAGACTCACAGTGGGATGTTGTAGGACACTCTCTGGGCTTTGATGAAGTCTTTTGGCTGGTGTTGAGCAATCACGTGCCAGCTAACTCCATTATTGACGCTGTACTGGAGAAGCACAGCCCGGTCGACTGTGTCTGTCTGATCCAGTGCAGCGTTACAGCTGTCCGTTTGCGACACGCTGCCTATCTGCAGCACGAACATGATCTTACTGGAGGAGAGAGGACTGCATTAATGACTAAAATGAACAGGAAAAGCGAAGGATGTCTTGAACCGTTTTCCTGCTATACCTAGCACGGGTCAGATCCAGAGGTCTAGTGATGGCTTGTCTGATTTTGCAGCCGTTGAAGTACAGCGAGTCCCCGTGAGCGTGAGGAGAGAGCTGACCGCATCCGCTGCCCACGCCACCGCCCTGAATCAAGCTCCAGCTCTCCTGAGACACCGAACCAGACTCAAAGTTATCCTTTATGGAGCTGGGGAGTTCGCTGCTGGACAAAGAGCAGTCATCACCTGAGAAAGACAAAAGCTGTTCCTGTTTGTTCTGTTTTAAATTTCACAGAATTACAGAGTTATAGAAAACTGATGTCCACCATGATGGCCTTCATCACAGATGCAGACGGGTCCGCTGGTACAGTAGCCATGACCGCTGCACAGTCCAGGACAAGCTTCCCCGATGTACACATGATCCACGGCCCAGCTGTAGCGCTCGCCAGGGGCCTCGTGCTGGATCCAGCGGAACTGTGTTGCACTGAAGACATGAAGGAGAACATGATATTTATAGACATGTACATTAATGGCTGAATACCTGAGACCAGCTTGTACAGGACCAGGATAAGTGCTTTTAACAACTACCTCCACACATCCTAATGATAATCTAAAAAAGGGATCATTTAGGGACCCTTGAAGCCATACCCAGACGACACGTGGTCAGGCAGCTGAATGGTGACTCTGGCCCACACTGAACTGTTGACAGGACTGTAGATAGTGGACTCGTGAAACTGGAAAGGTGAACAGCCCACATTGTTGACAGAAGAAGGAAGACAGGCGGACTGGACTAACTGCCACACATCTGACCTGTGGAGGAATGGATCTTCATTACTAGACAAAATATTACCACTTCCTTCCTTTTCTACTCCCCTTTCTCTTTCAGATCAGGGTGTCCAATCCTGCGCCTTCGGTCCACTGTCCTGCAGAGCTCAGCTCTAACCCCAATTCAACTCAACTGAACCAAGTTCTCCAGGACTAACAGGAGTCTTCCAGGTTAGGGTCAGAAAGGGGACAAGTTAAAGCTAAACTCTGCAGAACCAGGATTGGACACCCATGCAACAGATAAAAGGAGAGGGAAGTTACCTACAGATATTCTTGCAAAAATGAATGAGTGAAGAGTTTCATATGCACTGTATCTGTACTCACCTGGCATCCTTCCTGTACTGTAAAAGCACTGAATGCCGGTCATCACAGCGGTCTGCCTCACAGCCCACCACAATCTAAAATGGACAAAGACCAGCATCACTGTATATTTGTGTTTCTGTGTGAAAACTGAATGATCTCAAACAGGGGCAGTGATAGGGTGAGTAGATATCTAGGGCTTATTCCAGAGACATCCCTATATCCATACACGAGATATAAACGTATAATCACAAGAGTATTTAAACATACAGGGTTCTATATGCTTATTTTTTTGCACTTATTTGATTACATACTTAGTTTGTAAACGTCTTCTGGTAAAGTCAGACGTTCTTACTGTTCTGCGCTTCTTGAAACAAAGTTACTTACTCAACTTCCAAAACAGGCAGAACACAAAGCCAAAACAAGCACTGCTCATGTAATACGACTGTGACGTACAACAGCCCCAAGACTCAGCACCCAAGAACAACTTTCTGAAAAACTGCCACTGACCATGCATGCCGAACATGCTATTTGTATAGTCGCTCTAAATATCTATATTTGTTGCTTCACAGTGACAAATAATCGAAACTGACAAATGGTGAGGTTATAGTCTACACTCATTTATAGATACCAAAAGCAGCTGCTGTTTCTCAATGGTTGGCCAGTTCAACAAGAGAATGTAATGTAGAAAACATCTCCGGGTCTAGTAAAGAGTTCAGTGATGATGCGTACAGTGCCTGGTATTAAAACATACAGAGCTTCAGCCCACCCCTAGCACCGCCCCTGATCTCAATAATCTTCTGCTCAAACCTTGAACTGTAAGATGTATCCAGGCTGAACAATGAGTTCTCGGGTCACCAGGATATTGTGTGACCCGTCCTGGTTCTTGTTGGGCCAATACAAGTGGAACGACGGGTTTCCGCAGAAGCCAGCCGTACGCACGGCATTGGGATAGAAGCTCCAACTCTCTTCATGAGAGACGCCCTCTGGAGGAAGGAGAAGATTAGTGCAGCTCTATAATAAAGACAGTAGCTTAAGAAAATCCTGAGTTAGGGTTAGGTGTCTATCATGAGTTTAGCTGATGATAGTGGAGTAACTCGTGACTCACCGTCATCAAACGTGTCCAGCAGGGTGCTGGGGTTGATGTCAGAGCCTCCCACAAGGATGTTATCTAGAGCCCACTGAGCGCGCTCTGCACTTGACCGGACCAGTCCCGACAGCAGCGAGAACGGCTGCCACCATCGCAGACGAGTGGCATTGGTCAGCGCTGTCTCCGGCAGCACGATGTAATCTCTCCTCACTGATATGTACTTCAGATAGTCCATCTCGTGAAGCAACGTCCAGGACACACCTTACAGAGAGAACAACTCAATCAGCTTAGTATGACTTGTGGGAAGATGAGAATGATTTGTGTTATTATTAAAAAAAGCATACCTCCATCAGTAGAGTAATCCAATAACACACCCTCTTTCCGACAGGTCGGACGATGACAGAGAGTAACATTCTCTTCGCTGCCGATTTTAGCCCAGTACTCCACAAACCTGAACGGCAGCACAGCCATTCGTTATTAACAGGAGGATACTCACAGATCTGGGCAGCATTAAGAACTGATGCTTGTTAACCGATTACTAACCCTAACCAACAAGATTATTTTAAAGTAGAATTGAATTAAATCAGAAAGGGTACATGTCTGTGACCCCTTAAAAATTCCATATATTATATATATATAATGAATAAATAGGCCTATGCAAGAAATATTTTTACTTACATAATAAATTAACAAAATGAAAAAACAAGTAGTCTATGTTTCGACTCATTTTTGTGTTGCCTGTAAGGAAACCAAGATGGCAAGCAGCATCCTATTTTTCTTTATTTTACAAAAGCACAGAGATTTGTTTTTTTTTTGTGAATGTCTACAAATACAAATTTCTAAAGGTATGGGAATACTTTTTAATAATTTATTATATATATATATAAAATATTAGTATATAAAAATTCTGACTTTATTCAACAATTCAGCTTCTCTGTGTCACCCTAATTCACATTACATGAAACCATGTGATCAAAAGCAGTACTAAAAGATGTATTAAATTAAAATATTTTGTATTATGTATTATAATTTGTTAAGTGTTGAATTAATCTTAGAAAGGAGAATGCTCAGTGTAGTTACTTCGCCCCGCGCAGGTCCAGATCACTGGTGACCGCTTGTCTGGCCTCTGCACCACTGAAGTACAGAGCGGTTCCCTCCACCAGCACCCTGCAGTCAGTGCAGGGATATCCGCCTTCCAGCACCTGCCACTGCGGCCCGCGGCTCCCGTCCCAGTCGAAGCGCTCCTTCAGTGACGCCTGCTGGGGATACAACGAAAGCCTGGTGTTTGCAGAGCTCACGTTCACATGTCAGCGATGTTTAAAAACCGGTTCATCAGTGCTCAAATCTTAGCGGGAGATGGATGCTCTTTTAAAAAAACGTGTCAGTATCGCAGTCGGTACAGCTCTACATGTCTGCTGTCGCACTGGGTTACCTTCAGCGCTGTGCTGGCGTAGCAGTTGGGTCCAGTGAAGCCCGGGTCACAGAGGCAGTGCTGGTCCAGACAGTCTCCATGACCTCCGCAGTGGTTTTCACAAGCTGGTCCGATGTAGAAGTTCTCCACTGCCCACTGTGTATCTGAATGCCTCTGATAGAAGCGGAAGCGCACCGTTCTGTGAACCACACCAGAATATCTTTCTATATCACCTGAAGGTATAGAGAATTCTCATCCCCCCTTTTAACAGAAAGGGAGCATAGGTGCACTCACTTTGTGTCTGAAATGTAACCCTGGAGCACAAAACCAGTCGTAAAATTAATGAATTAATGAATCCTGATGTATTTACAGTAGGAAATTTATAAAATATGTTCATGGAACGTGATCTTTACTGAATATCCTAATGATTTTTGAAATAAAAGTAAATAATAATAACTTTGACCTGTAGAATATATTGTTGCCTATTAATACAAATATACCTGTGCTGCAGATGAACTGCTATGCTCCAGGCTCACATATCAGGTGGAGTTTTATGATTTAATCAGTACAAGGACTGATTAACTGAAGCCTTGACTTCTGCTGCATGGTAAACTGAATCAAGGTGTGTTTGTGAACCTCTGCTTACACGATGAATAAAAGATAACTGATTTCAGCTACATGTGTGTGATATCTCACGTGTCTGCGAGACTGTCTGGTAGAGGATAAACCGCTCGCTTCCAGCCGTCGGCCGGGAAGAACACAGACGGCTGCGACACCTGCCCGGCACAGCGAGCGTCTGCAGGTAAACACTGAGGTACCAGGTACTTCCAGGTCACACCGAAGTTCACGGAGTACTGAACATGAACCTGTCTCTCTGCAGGCTTCTCCGGCGCACTGCAGCCGACCGCAATCTGACAAACAACACAAATAATTACAGTTAGGGTTACGAGCCGCCAAAGAGTGAGTGACTGAGAGCAGTGAGAGTTTACCTTGAACTGCATGACCCAGCCTTTGGCGGGAACTATGTCATGTGTGACGGCATAAACTTCCTGTCCATCCGTGTTTCCACACACCATGACACCATCTGGAGAGCTGCAGAAACGCTTCACTGAGCAATCTTCAGAAAACAGCCAGTGATCGCTCACTGAAAAGAAAGAAATTCAGATTAATACACAAAAGAAGTGAGAGTAAGGATGAGTTACGGTTACAGGTGTGTGTGTGTGCATGAATGTTTTTTTGACATACGAGGACACAAATGTATATAAGGAAATGTGTATGTAACTTTTCAGCACATTACCCCATGGTCCTATTTTTAAAAGGCTTATAAATCACACAGAATGAGTTTTTTTGAGAAAGTAAAATGGTTTCCTGAAAAGGGTAGGTTTAGGTGTAGGGTCGGAGTAGGGCAGTATAATATATATGGTCTATATATGGCCACTAGAGGGCACTCACTTCTCTTCATCTCCCCTGGACTCATATTTTATTATGGACTCATCTTCCCATCATGCACTGCACCCCCACACCAGTTCACATTTAGTAATTATCATCCACAGCTGTTTTTCATCATCACATCCTGTTTCATTTACTATTTAACTGGTTCATTTACTACTGTTCAAACACGTAACATTGACTTGCATAGGCATTCTCCCAGCGTTATGTTCTCGTGTTTGCTTTATGTTATATTTGACCTTCATGTGTTCTCCGACTCCTATGATTGTTTACTGCCCGCCTCGACCCTTTGGTCTGTATTTTTGACCACGTCTCGGCCTAGTCTCCTCTGTAACCAGATGCCTGTTGCCTGGAATAAATACTTTATTTGCATATGGATCTGAACGCTCAAGCCGCAGTCATTACAAGAATAGCTGACCACACATGTATATGTGTGTGATATATATATATATATATATATATATATATATATATAAAAACCATTACGCCCATGGACAGTCCCCACAAGTATAGCTGACCGTATGTGTGTGTGTGGTGTCTCGTACCGATGGTCTCCTCGTGGATGGTGGATGAGCCACTGTGTCGTGTGTGTGTGTGGTGTCTCGTACCGATGGTCTCCTCGTGGATGGTGGATGAGCCGCTGTGTCGTGTGTGTGTGCCGTCGGCCGGTGCTCTCTCATGGCTGGGCAATGCTGCTCCTCCAAACGTGTCAGAGATTTGAGCATGAGCGTCTGAGCCAGAGATCAGCACATTATCCAGAGCCCAGTCGCTCCGATCGGCCCCATCATGCTGCGGCTGCCACCAGCGGATACGAACACCCACCGCCCGGGCAGCAGGGGGCAGCAGAACATTCACAAACCTGCAGGAGAAATGTGCTCAGAATAAAACAGCAGTACGGTGATAACTGTACTGATCACAAGTGATCACAAGGCTGATCTAGGAATTGTAAGAATGGTTATTGGAACGGTTCAAATCAAGAAGATCACAGTACTAGCCGAGAGACTCACTCAGGTTTGCTATACTGGTCATAGAAGATCTCAGTCAGCAGATTCCAGCTGATCCCCGCGTTCACACTGAACTCCAGCAGAACGCCCTGATTTCGATTGCTGGGTGCGATCATACAGCCGTACATGAAGTAGAACTGGATAAACTCAGCACTGGTCAGGTTCAAATCCACCGTTACCAGCTGACGAGAGCAGCTCTGGCCATTGGACAAATAACAGCAATGACACACAACACTCATTTACAGCTACCATAGCTTACACAAACAGGACTATAGCAATACTGTCATATATACTGAAACATTATTACAATAGACAGAAAACTAGAGAGAGAGATTTTCCTTCAACAAGTAATTTTCATGGAAATGTTTTGCTGAAACCGTGATATTTGAGATGGAGTTTGCTTAGAGGCAGCTAACAGGAAGATTTCACGGTCTGATGAAAGTAAAATTGGGCTTTTGTGCCTTCTTAAACTCCCATCACTTTGAGAACAGCATCCCTACGGTAAAAGACAGCAGGGATGGGAAACTCATAAACAGAGAATAAAATATAGATGGGCCAACTATAAAAAAAAGCCTTAGAGGAAAACAAGCTGCAATCCTAAGACTCCTGGGACACAATCTTCAGGAAAATAAGCTCTCTGCCATAGGTCATGCTCAGTATTAACTCTAGGAGCTGAAATACTTATGAATTTGGTTATTTTGTTTTTAGTTTCTATGTATAGTTAGTAAGCTGACATATTATTCTTCATGATATTATGATATCATGCTGCTATAGTGTTGTGTAAGGATTGTGAATCACCGTGAAGGTGAGAATCTCCTCAAACTGAACTGAGACTAAAGGATAGATGGCTTTACCCCACTGAAGTGCAGCGCTGACCCCGAGGCCACGGCTCCACAGACGCTGCTGATCTTGCCGCCGGTCAGCAGGTGCCAGTGATTGAGCGCTGGAGCTCGACTGAAACTGTCCTTGAGCTGAGCTGGCAGAGAGAGCAGAGGCTCATCGCAGAACTCTCCGCCCCACTCAGGGTCACATCTGAACGACAAGAGCGGTGAGGGACAGGAAAACCTGCAGCAGACATTACGTGGTGAACACGAGGGTAACTTACACACAGGAGCTCTGTCTGCAGCGGCCGCGGCCGGAGCACATCTCAGGACAGCCGTCACCGATGTACAGGTTATCCAGAGCCCACGTCTGCTGCTTATCGAAGGGCGCCGGCTGGAACCAGCGGAAACGTGTGGCTGTGGACCTGAGTGTTTGACACAAAAGACAACTAAATACCTTTCGGTCCTTACAAGTCATTATACTTTGGGCTGTTGAATGCTTTATTCTGACTGGTTGATGGATATTCTAATTCCCAGTGTGTGGACCACATTGCATTTCCAGATCACTTCACCATATAATATCAGTTATTTCAAAGGTCCTTATTACCTACAATAGCAAAACAACCAAAAAGAACCAAAGACACTGTACAAAGCAAGCAGATCCATGTTTTCCCAAGTAAATGACCTTTAATGACCCCAGCAAGCTCACCCACATTGATATCAGCTCTACTCTGCAAATGTATTTTTAGTAGTATAGTTTGCAAATGACATTGCAAAGTATAGAGGTTCTTGAAGCAGATAAACTTACAGTTTAACTATTAATTCAGACACTGCTGCCGGACACCAAAGAGAGATGATACTAACTCTAAAATGAAGCACTGAACTTGGATACTGAGGCTTGGGATGAAATAAGCACTATCTGAACACTGTCTTGACCAATATGTAATGCGCATTGTGTCAGTAAAGCCGGCTCTGTAAAGCTTTGCACGTTCATAGTCAGCGTGGTTTTGTGCAGCTTGTCGGTGGACAAAGGCTCTGTGTCAAAGCCACTTTACAGTGTTAAACAGGAAACAACAGTGCTTACCTGGCATAGTGTGGGATGGGTAATGTAACTCTGCCCCACTTGTTGTAAGTATCTGACACCAGTAATCTCTGCAGCGTGTATGAAGAACAATCTGGACTTGTGGGTAAACAATCCCTGACCAGCGGTAGCCACGTGAGACCCAGATCCAAAGAGTACTCCAGCTCCACCGCTGCAGGCACAAGAACAATGGTCAAAGGAAAGCTCTTCTATTCATCAAAGACAGAAGTGAACACTCGAGTCAGGGCCGTACTGTAGCAGGAGGAGGTGACGGAGCAAGAGGCGGAGAAATCAAACTGGATGAAGGCATCTGGGCCCAGACTGATGTCCGTGGTGATGCCGTAGCGCGTGTTTGACTTCTCGATGAAGGCAAAAGCTTCACCATCAGAGCCGCAGACCGGCATCCGTGTGCCACCCGGGTGGAGCAGCCAAGAGCGTCCATTTGTGGAGGAGAAGTCATCCTCCAGCGGCCCCCATCCGCTGGCACTGCCGCCCACAACCAGCTGCACACATACCCCAATCACAGAGATCACATCTCAACTGTACATACAGATCCAAAACTGCCAAAATAAAGTATAATCCATTAATGAGATTCAGTCAAGTCAAAATGTCAGAATATATAACAGCTTTAACAATTGCTTTATGGTTTTGAATTGCCTTTGCAAGGCACTGTTTTTAAATATGCAGTAATGCATACAGTATGGCACACGTGTCTTGGTGCAGCAGCTCTTTACTTTATCAATAACCCAGGGGCTGTGGAAGTGTCCATTCTCAGACGGCTGCCACCAGCGCAGGCGTGTAGCTGAGGTTCTGGCTCGGAGAGGGATCTCCAGCGCCACCAGGTGAGCCTGGTTACTGCTGTTACTGTAGAGGAACTCCTGCAGAAGAGCCCAGTTTAGCCCTCCATCCACAGAGAACTGCAGGAGCACTGGCTGGGAGCGCGGGTCAGGAGCCGCTTTACCACAGCCCAGCCTCAGGAAGAACTGGATAAACCTGATAGGGACACAGGTCTCCAAAATTACTAATGGTGTGCAGGACATTTTTCACAGTGAACCGTCTGGTGTGTTTGTGAAATACCTAGCATTAGACAGGTCTAGATCCAATGTCTCCAGCATTCGCAGACCGTCCTCGCTGAAGAACAGGTGGTTCCCGCTGGTGGTGATGCCGCACTTTCTGGAAGGCTTTCCTCCACTCATCAGCTTGAAATGTTCAGACTCCAAAACCCCACCTTTGTGACACACACAAAAAAAAAATTGACAAATTTTATACATAGACAAATCTTAGTGGGTTAGGGTTAGAGCAGAATCAGAATGCTGTTCATGCCACTGCACAGGTGAAAGTAACAAGCAGAATACAAAACAGAATAAAGAGTAACACACAACAATCAGCTTGACTCAGCAGCCAAAACAGATGAATAAATAAACAGTAGAAAGTCATGTGTGTAATATGTATTGCACCAATAAGCTTTCATGAGTGCAGAGCTAAATGTCTTGCTGCTTCTCATGAAATATCATGTCAGATAACAACATACTGTAAATCATCTGTTTGCTTCTGTACCTTCGAAATCCTCCTTCAAGAAATCTGGATTCGGCACATCCGGGACGGAGCAGTCAGGACCAGAGTAGCCCGGATCACAGCTGCAGTGAGTTCCAGACACACACACGCCGTGGCCCTTACACATGTTCTGGCACTGAGGGCCGATGTAAACGCTGTCCAGGGCCCATGTGGCCGGAGCCGTGCCGCCCGAATAAAACCCCTGATACCAGCGGAACCTCACTGAGCTGCAGAGCACAGAAAAGCATCACGCACCCGACCGGCACACAACAGCGAAGCGCAAAAAAGTGCCTCTTACTCACCCGCACAACCGCAGCTTGCCGAACTGGATCATTTCTCTTCTCCAGCCCTGTGTGGTGCCAGGATAGTAGACACTGGCCGGGTGGAGCTCAGTCGAGCAGAGAGAGCTGAGTCTGGGCCCTCCGGCACACAGAGGAACCAGCAGATGCCATGTGGCTCCAAAATCTCGAGAAAACTCCAGACGCACAGAATTCAAGGAAGAGCTTTCCGTTGTGCAGCCCACATTAATCTAGAACAGGAATCACGCAGTAGATAATGATGTTCTTTACCATAACTTACAGTCATGAAGATGCCAAAGCCCTACCTCAAACTGGATGACAGTGTTCTCGTTGACATCGATATCTCTGGTGGTGATGGAGTGCTCACCCAGCTCACTGGACATGAACACCATGGCCGAGTCCTCTTCGCTGCAAACACAGTGAGAGTAAGATGATGACATCGCTCTTTCTCAACACTGAGATCAAAACATGCAGAATCCTGTTGAGTATGGATGACAGAAGCTGGGCTGATGCATGAGCTGACTGTGGTTTATATCCTTGCACATTGGTGTACATGATGTGAGCTGAACACTAAGCAGACACTCACAGTCCTGCTCTCTGATAGGGGCAGTAGAATCCAGTGTTTCCTCCGGGATAAAACAGCCAGTTCCCCTCCTGAGGACCTCCCTCAAAACTGTCTAATATAACCGGCAAGCTATTGATGGTGTTGCCATCTATGATCATGTCATCAATCACCCACACCTCTTCCTTCTTCCCTGCAGATTTGAAAAATGACAAGATTAACAATTATTAGCAATCACAAATAGACATATATGCACTGTTATATACTGGTTAGAACAAGAGCATTCTGTTTGAAATCCTCCGTACATCAGTGGGCAAATGTTGTATTCCACCCTTTATGTAATAAAATTCTTCTCATAGAACTACATGTAATTATCCAGTTATGATTCTCAGTTGGAAATATCAGTGATGGATTTGAGGGTGAGTTTGGATGACTGTGTTTTCTTACCACTGTTGTACGGCTGCCACAGTCTGAAGCGCGTAGCGTTCGTCTGTGCGCTGGGAGGCAAAGACATGTGAACAAACAACGTGTCTGTGGACGTGGGGAAATAAAACTCGTCTATAAGCAGCCAGCTGATCCCTCCATTCACAGAATACTGCAGCAGCACAGAGTGAGAGCGCTCAGGTACACCTGCCAGTGAGACACACAGAAGAAAATGTGTTAACAACCAATGTGTTCATTTCCATCCACTAACAAAAGACGAGCAGAAAAGCCAGAGATACAACACGCTTCACCTCAGACTCACCCTTCGTTATGAACTTGAATGAAAACTGGATGTACATGGTGTTTGTGCAGTCCAGATCTGCAGAGACCAGCATACGTAGCCCTTCCTGCAGAAACACACAGCAGATATCCAGACAAATCAGGAAAACACAGAACATGAAGGTTCAATCACCTCTGCAATGAAACCTCAGTCAAGGAACAGAGAGGAGACCAAGATTACTGAATCTTAAGGACCCATCTATTATCAGACAGTTAGGTCATAATTTGTATGTTTCTCTTGTTGCGAGGACTGGCATTGAGTACAGCTGGGTTAGTAGGTTAGTAAGTTGAAATATACTTAGAGACTTTAATAGTCAGTAGAATGTCCCTCAAAATAAAGTGTGAGCAGATATGAAGCAGACAGTCTACTAATGACTGCTATTTGACATGGAGGATAGTTATAGTTAGTAGAACGTCTAATATGGGCTATCAAAATAATGAGTTACTATTATTAAATAAATGCTGGAAACAAGTAGTGCTTTACTGCGGCGACAGAAGACCATTTGATGCATAATGCAGCGCAGCAATTCACTGGAAGATCACTGGATCACTGCTGTTTGACTGAAATACTGACCCCTTTAAAGATGAGGGCTGTTCCTGATTTCAGAGGCTCTCCGCTCAGCGTGCCTCTCTCTGCCCCGTACACCTCCGGCCAGACATCAGTCCTCAGGATCTCATTGAAATCTTCCTTCAGAACGGACGGCAAAGCGACTAAAGGCACGCAGTGAGGCCCGCCGAAGCCCTTGTCACAGCTGAACGAGAGAGAAACCAGTGTGACTGCAGGATCTCTGAGGAGCGTATGAAGCTATCGGGAGCTAGAACAGCTGGGTCCACACTCACACACAGTGTCCGTTGTCACACAGTCCATGACCAGAGCACATCCACGGGCAGCCGGGGGTCAGCAGCACATTGTCCAGCGCCCAGCCATCAGCTCCCGGAGCAAAGTGAGGCTGGATCCAGCGGAAGCGTGTTCTGGGTGAACTGCAGGATCGGAAACAACATTCAAACATACTGCAGCTGAGATGAAAACAAGGTCTTCATATGATGGAGTATTATGGTAACACACCCATAATGAAAACACACATTTTCTAACAGTTATGTTCATTTTTCTAATAAGTTTGAAGTGTGTGCAATTTATGTTTACAACAAAGTCTCATCAAGTTATTTTTACCACAGACCGTATTTCACTCTTGAACTGAACAAGTGAAACATTAAAAACCACAGAACCATTAAAAAAAACATACCAAAGCATATCAGCAAATGTAAAAAATGATGGTACATGACATCACAATATTATCTTTAAGTACCATCATTGTGGATGTCACAGTACTTTTCTGCAGGGGCTGTAAAAATATTTGGGGCCAGATTTACCAACAGCTTCTATCAGCGCAGACCATCCTTTTATATTAAAATAGTACTGTCAGGATTTGTTAAACACTCACCAAATTACTACTATTTGCACCATAATGCATGTCTTAAAGCAGGCTCTTGATAAATTGTGCTGGTCATTATAGAAATGACCTGCTGCATCTCTGTTCTTTAATATGTGCATTGTCAGTAAATCACACACAGAATTTTCCCTCCAATTAGTGTTTTTATGCAACTGTGCTAATTCGCCCTGTTTAGTAAATCTAGCCCTTAGTGTGGGACTGAAATGCGTGTAAAGCATCATTTGTGTAAGAGCGGGTCCTACATGGCGGTGCTGGGCAGGTAGACCGTGACTCTCCTCCACTTCAGGAACTGAGGAGCGCTGTACACAGATTGCTGCGTGTATCCGGAGCAGCCGATGGCCGGAGGCACACACTCGGGTGTGACGAGTGTCCAGTGTCTCCCGCAGTCTGTGGAGAACTCCAGACGCACGCCGTGGGTGGAAGATGCAGCCTTACTGCAGCCCATGCTCAGATCGAACTGCAGGAACGAAGATCCAGACACCTCAAAGTCCCAGCTCTCAGCGTAACGCGGCCTCTCTAGAGAGAGAGCATTCATCGCCTTAAACCTAGCCGCATTCAGATCATACCAATTCTGTGATGCAAGTGTGATTCATTCAGATCTTTCTAAACGGCTATGTATGTATATGATGATGCTTTAAACATAGCATCATCCCGTCTGTCTGGAATAGCATGAAGAAACAGAACAAACTGAGACAGACTCAGTCCAGAACAACTGTGGAGAACAACGTCTCCAAGACACTTCAAGAAAGCCACCTGCAAAGTTCCTGACAAACTCTGCTCAAGTGCACCGAGGACAAAAGCTGCTTGAAACACGAAGGATGCTCGCTCCAGATTTCATTTCACTTAGTTCATAGCAACTGCCTAAAACTTTTTAACAGTACTGTAGCTTTGCAGGTAGGTTTCTTGAAGTGTCTTGATGATGTTTTTCTCCACAGTTCTTCTGGATTTAGTCTGTCTCAGTTTGTTTTGCTTCTTCATGTCATTTCAGACAGATGCTGATTTTGCCCATCACTGTATGCAAACACAAACTGCCCCTTAATGAAGTCTGAGTATTGTGCCAACATTTGTACACGTTGTCAATTTACATGATCTGAATTGTGTACATGCATCTGATAAACTTGTTCAAAGGAGCCAATTCACACTCCTTCAATATCATGCGCATCATAAAATGTTGTAGCTGCATATTACAGATGAATAAATGCCTCGTTTTACAGATGAAGATAGACATATAAATGATGGGTGTGTTGGTGATTAACTCACTGTCCATGACCTCGGAGTTGAAGTTCAACACTGATTCTGGGCTCAGACAGTCTGCTGTCACCTCTCCACCCACGACTCGATACCAGTTGTGTCTCAGTGGAGACGTGCCATCAAACGTGTCGAAGAAGCCACTTCTGGCGCTGTCGTTCATCCCGATCAGAACGTTATCCAGACCCCACTGGGCCGAGTGTTTCCCTGAGGAAGAGGAAGATGTGAGGTGTTGTGTGTGTGCAGTCGGAGGCTGTGCTGCGGGCCTGTTCTCACCCTGCTGCGGCTGCCACCAGCGGAACACGGTGTGAGGAGTCTTAGCCGCGGACGGAAGCTCGATGGTCACCACCTGAGGCTCCAGGAACGAGCTGAAGTCCAGCTCTCGCAGCAGCTGCCACTCAACACCATTGTTTAGGGAAAATTGGACAACCACACCTGCCAGACATCAGCAAGGAATAACCGCTACATTACTGAGAAAAACAAACACGATGCAGTATTTCTGGTCTTTTCCTGATGCTACATAGACGTCAAAGGACATAAAAAGGATGACAATATTCCAGTCCGTGTGACCTACACTGTCTGCATGATCTTCATTTAGAAACGCATCATTAAAATGAACTGATACTCAGCAAATACTCCAGAAAGAGACATGAGAGATATATCTGTAGAAAGCTTGATGCCGAAAATAAATATTCTATGATAAAGTAATCTACATGTCTGTTGCACGCGTGTAAATGTGTAAATGTCACTTGTGAATGAGATTGCGCACCTTCTCTATATATTATGTTTTCTTTCTCAGCTTGCGGAAAAAGTGCTTGTGATGGGCTTTGATTCATTATGTGACCATAGTTTAGTGTGTTTAGTGGTCATAAGTGACCAGATTTCAGAGTAGTTTAATATATTAACATTATATCAGTTCATGAAATGCAGCATTTAAATGTAAGTTTAAGTTTAATCCAGAAAGCCTAAAAAAGTTGCTACATCATTTTTTATTGTAAAATTCTGGAAACCATAGCTGTCGTTTTTTACAGTAAATCTTACAGAAGATATTTTTTACAATGTATTGCAGATCACCAGCTGAACTGCTCAACATTCACCTTCGTTTCGGGATCGGGGCCGAGTGCAGGTGGAGCCCATGTTTTTCCCTCCAATACGGATGTAGAATTGAACCAAACTGTGCAGAGGAAGAAAACAGAAGACAACACAGTGTTCCACATGAGTCAGGGAGAAAACAAACACAGGTCTAAAGCCTTGTTGTTTGTGAGTGTCCAGCAGCGTTGTGGCACTGACCGGGTGTTGGTGGTGTCCAGCGGTATGGTGCGAGCCTCTCGTCTGCCCAGGCTGCTGAAGTACAACGCTTTGCCTTCGCTGATGCTCCCGCAGCCATCTCCGATCTGTCCTCCGCTCAGGCTCTGCCACAGAGGGCTCAGCTTGCCCTCGAAATCCTCCACCAGTTCAGTGGGACTCGGAGCAGAGGGCACACAGCTGGACCGGTCCACCTCCACTGACCCCCGCAAACACATGACTCATTTACCCGCATGAAAACTCTATATAACGTCACATACAGTGGTGCCCAGTGTTGGGAGTAATGTAGTACAAGTAACCAGAGTTATGTATCAGATTACTTTTAAGTAACTAGTAAACTAAAGCACTTTTTTAATTTAGGAGGAGTATCAGAGTCCCTGTTTCAAATGAGTAACACCAGCTACTGTTTCTCATGTATTGACTGACAGCTCAGGGGTTACCATGCTGAGAAAAATCAGGAGTAAGTGCAGAACGCTGTGTGTGAACATGAATTACTGTAGTTCTAGACTAAAAACGAATGTTTACTCATCACATGAAAATGAAGAGTTACCTGTGTACCCCATATCACAGAAGCAGACTCCTGAGATACAGTCTCCATGACCGCCGCAGTGATTGGGACAGGGCTCAGAGATATAGACTCCATCCAGCGCAAACGCAGGGGCGTCCCGATACACACTGCTCTCCTGGAACCAGCGGAAGCGCGTCTTGCTGAAAGTGACACGGGAATATAGAAATCACACACACGCTCATCATTCCCCTGAGGCGTATAAACATATTGTGAAAAAACAGTTCTTTATAAATATCCCCATGTGTCAGACATTACGAGTCCATGTTTGGACCCCGTTCTCAGAGCTATGGTACCTGGCGGCCACGATCCGTGGCAGTACGACCGTGACTCTGGTCCAGCGCTCATAGTCTCCCGTGTGGTACACAGTGGGTTCTCTGAGCTCACGCCCGCGGCCCTCGCAGCTCGTGGCCCCGGGGGATGCTGGGTAACAGCCCTCCTGCACCAGAGCCCATGTGCGACCCGCGTCATGAGAGTACTGGAGCAGAACCGGTGCTGATGCGCTGAAGACCGACTCACAGCCGATGTTCAGCTGAAGAAGACAGAACACACAATTTATTCCTGAAACGAAACCTTCTCCCATCGGGGGCCCTTTAACACCGGGCCCTCAGGAATCATCCTAAATTCCCACCTCCCTTATTGGCACCCCTGGCTGAGTGCTTCAGAAAGTATTTCATTCTTCTGAAAAAGAACAATTCCTCCAAGTAATCTTACATCAGTACCTTGAACTGCAGCGTGTATCCGGGACGGAGCGCCAGGTCTCGGGTCACTGCCATCCGGTCCCCGTCTGACCGGCCGAACACTATGGCGGAGGGAGTGGGAGCGCAGAAACTCCCGTTACGGTCCTTGTCCATTCCTTCGTTTCCTAACATCAGCCAGACGCTCATCTGGTTGAGCGGATGATCGAAAGCTGGTTTCTCGTAGAAGTTCTGCGGGGAGAAGCACAGGAGAATCAGAGCTCTGCCGTGTCTTGAGGAGCGTCTCGGCTCGCGTCCGTCTCACCTGAGGCAGCGTGGGATCGGCCATAGGGATGATGTGCTTCTCTCGCTCAGACAGGATGATCACGTCATCGATGGCCCACTGATCGTAGCCCTCGCCCGAGTGCAGCGGCTGCCACCAGCGGAAACGTGTGCAGGGCGTTTTAGAGGCCAGAGGGAGCTCATAATGAACAAACCTGAGCCAAACAACAGCGTCCAGTCACAAACACTCAGAATACATTCATATAAAGATGCTAAACACGCAGTACTGTGGACCTGACTCTCACAGAAACATGTGTCATCAGCAGATCAGGTATATGTGGAGAAATAGCTAACAATACATCGTATGGTTAAAATTATTCATTTTTCTTCTGTGTGTTTTCTTGCCAGTTGTGTTGCATTAAAGAGCTGTGGTTGGGTGTTGTGTAAGAATCTTATTTTCTGAGTCGTTCTCACCGTGGTTTGGTGAAGTCAGTGAAGTACATCTCTGCGATCAGACCCCAGCTGATCCCGCCGTCGTTGCTGTACTGCAGCAGAAGCCCCTCCTCTCTGCTGTCGGCCTGGTTACACTCCGCCCCATCTCCGCCCATCCGCAGGTAGAACTGCACAAACTCCGCCCACTCGGTGTCCAGGTCCCAGCTGACCAGCTGCCGCAGCCCAGCCTGATAACCAACAGGAGTTACACAGCCTCTGTGACAGTGTTTGCCTTCTCAGAAAACTAAATAAAGTGTAGCCAAATACAAATACAACACAGGCATCCCTAACGAAAGGGAGACTAGGGAAGCAAAACAAACAGAAAGAGTCTAGCCGTAACCCTGCATCATGGCTGTCATCGTACCTTACTGAAGTACAGAGAGGACCCGGAGGAAACCACCCCACAGCCCTGGTCGGGCAGCACGATCTCTCCTCCGGTCACCTCCTGCCACGCTGACATCAGGGTCTCCTGAGACTCGAAGTCTGAGAGCACGCTGGAGGCCAGAGTGTTGAGCGGCTGGCAGTCTGAGCCTGTGAAGCCTTCATCACACCTGGAACAGAGCAAAGCCGTGACCCTGATTCACACTGACCCCACAAATCATCCCGCTCGCCTTGAGCTGGCACACTCATCTGACCCTGAGCCGCCCGAGAAGAGCTCACAGTCAGCGTCTCGATCACATTGATCATCCACCGGAAGAATCAGTTTGACAAAGAATATAAAAGCTAAAGTAAAATAACAGCTGCACTGTTCTAGCACCACTGTATGTCTCGCTATCTCGCTTCATCATAAATATTTTCCAACAGCACTGGAATTACTGAGACAGACATACATGATAGTGAAAACAGGAATATTAGGACACGTTCACAAATATTCAGCTTTCTCTGATCACTACAGGGATTCTGCAAATAATAAATCATTCTAAATAATGTTTTAATGAATATCTAATGAATAAAAACTGAAATTAAAATATACATTGATGTATATGTGATGTAATGATAAAATGCTAAAATAAGTTGAAATTAGTCAAATGATCAATCATGATGAATCACATCCAAAATACTGTTGGTTTACATATGTATGTGTGCTGTCTATATTGATTATATATATTATTATCACACACACACACACACACACACACACACACACATATGCATGTATATATGTATTATTTTTAATTATTTATTTATTTATTTATAATATTGTATATGAATATAAATATAGACATGTAAATACATGTAAATATTTCCACAATATATATTGTGTATATAATAAGAAAACAAAGTACACACTCATATATTATGCAAACAAGAAAATACACTTTTATTTTCTACACGGTTAATAATTTGCCAGCACTCCTGTCAAAAATGATAACCCAAAAAACTCTGGTTGTTTAATCCCTAATAGAATTTACAATAATGAATTTACAATGAAAATAGTCATCAATAATCTCTCTCTCCTCACAGGTCTTTAGTGTTACACACCCATGGATTACATTTACAGAAAGCCATAGGAGGTGCATCAGCTCAAGTCATGTGCGTGCGGTGATATCAAATATCAAATAGACAACCGGAAGTTAAAGTAGACACCTTTGACCACTGTGGTAATTAAAATATGAATTTATATGAATTAATTCATTTTGACACATTTAACTAATAGCATTAATTAATTGATTACTTCTACCTCTGAATCATACAGAACGCTCATTAGTATTCATTAATAAATGGTTTAGTTCTTCATGAGGTTTGCTCCCGTACTGTAAAGTGTCACCAAGATACTTGAAGAAAGTTTCGGAGCGAGACTGACCTGCAGTGACCGTGGTCACACCATCCGTGTCCATGGCACATCTGAGGACACTGCTGTCCAATGTAAATATCATCCAGAGCCCACTCGTCCTGCTCCTGATAGTAATTCTGGATCCATCGGAAGCGCGTCGCACTCGACCTACAGTACAGCCACAAAACAGTCTGTGAAGCTGCATATGACCAGAAATACTGCCATAAATATGAGAAAACAGGTCAAGGGAAAATGCCTTTGGTGTTTATCCTCTTGAAATATTTGCCATGTATTGTTTGTACTTTAACAGGAGACTTTAACATCCCTTTATGATAGCAGTATTCTAGTTATAAAAGGAGTCAAATGTATACACATGCGTGTCTGGCTCCAGTGCGCTGCTGGCGGTGTTTGTGTCTCACCAGGTCTTGTACGGCAGTGGAAGTGTGATGCGTCTCCAGTCTGTGAACTCAGACGGATGATAGACGCTGGACGCAGTGAACTCGGAGCAGCTGGGCATGCCGGGGAGACAGGCCTATTACCCACAAACCAGCAGAAACACAGGTTAACCTCAAGAGGAATCATGGGTCGTCATCTATACTCTGACTACACTGCAGTGCTTCAGATTGATTCTACGATCCTGAGGGAGGACCCAGAGGCAGTATCAGATGGTGGTACTGTCATGAATACTGTTGTGCTCAATCATTACATCATTCTCCAAGCAACACTACAGTATGTGCATGTGAAAACAAGCCACATCTCACCTCTTTGACAAGATGCCAGGTCAAGCCGTGATTGGTGGAGAACTCGAGCCGGACCTGAGTGTCGATGTGAGGAGAAGGTTCGCGTCCGCAGCCCATGACCAACGAGAACTGGATCATGTAGGATGCTCCGATCTGCATGGATTGTGTTTCTACGTAGCGGATACTGGAGGCTGAGCCATGATCGCCTGAAAAACTGAGCAAATATTTACATCATTGTGGTTTACACTTTCATTTCAGACGGCGCCTGAAGGGAAACCCTGATGCAGTTTGGATTTCAATGCATTATTAACTGCATAGATATTCTGTTTGCTTTTGCATTGAATACAAAAGCAACTTACTGTCTCTAGTCTGGCAATTTTTTTGGTCAAGTGAGACTGTAGTTGGGTGGGTCGTAACATCTGAGCTTAAGAATATTGATGAATTTTTATTGCACATTAAAAGTTTCTTTTGTAGTATGGGTGTTCTCCAAATCTCTAAATCAGTTAGGATCATGATATAGCTCTTCTGTCTCTGTACCCTAATTATATTCGACACTGATTCTTCAATGGTCGCAGACTGAGTCTTAGCTAATAATGAACATGAGGCCCGTACCTGAGGGTCCAGTCGTGTTGGCAGTATGGCTGCACGTTCCCTAGATAGAAGCCCAGGCTCTGAGTCACATCTAAGACGTTACTGAAGTCCAGACTGATGATGTTGAAGAGGACAGAGGTCATGCTGATCTCATCCAGAGCCCAGACGTCCTGTCCGCGACCCGAGTGGTACGGCTGCCACCAGCGGAACTGGACCCCGAATTTACGGGCCCCAGGAGGAAGCTCCACAGAAACGATCCTAGAAAGAGTCAGTTCAGTCGAACAATCAACACTTGCAGAGGAGCTGATCACACAACATATATTAATAACATATGACGGATATGGCGACAAATTTGGTGTAATTCAGCGTGTTTACGAGTTCAATAACACATCCTCTCTGCTGTGCCTTTCTGAAACATTTTTCAGTTTTAAATTTTAAAAGGCTTATGCTGTGCTCTGATTGGCCAGTTATTCAGTGCACTGTGATTGGCTGAATACCTCAAGCATGTGACAGAAATGGTATGACCCTTACCGCAACAATACTACAGCGAGAATAAAAGCTACACCTTCTTTCTTTGCATAACATTTGGGCGGTGTTATGCAACTCTTTTCCTCACAGAGACATAGATACGTGGAGGCGTGTTTAAATGAAGCGTTTTAGGAAGGCATGGATCGCTTTGGGTTTGACACTTTAATCTTTGTGAATTTACAGATCTCATATATAGCACAAACAGTTTATAACATTCCTAAGATAAAGGAAAACTTGACCACATTAAATTATGTGCTTGAAGATCTCTCATGCTAGTCCACAGGACCGCAGTAAGGTCCAGCAGAGGTGTGTGTGCTCAGGGCAGTGTACCTGGGCTCATGGAAGCCCTGGTAAGCGTAATGCTGCAGCAGCGTCCAGGTGATGCCGTTATCTGAGGAGTAATGGAGCAGCACTCCTTCACCCGGCTGGTCAGGAGCAGGACAGGAGCTGGACGTGCTGCGACTGCCCAGCCTCAGCGTGAACTGAAGATACCTGCCATAGAGAAAGAAACAAACCTGGGGCTCGTTTAACTTGACACCAATAGAAGCAATAGTACCTTTCTGACTGAAGTGATAAATAGAAGTAATAAAAATGAATCTTACACTTATAATACCAAAAGATCCCAATAAAGTTTGTGATTTATGACACAAATTTGTATAATGACTTAAATATTACATTGGTATAACAACATAAATGTGTTTAATGAGTTTTCATAACCACAATAGCACTAAAAGCGTACTAAACAACGCTTTATTAAGAATTTAAAAGGTCCGAGGTTTAGGTGTAGGGTTACTGTAAAGGGATTGAGAAAAACTAAACTGTTTGTACAGTAGAAACACCATTACACCTAGGGATAGTCCCCATAAAACATAAAAATGTGTGTGTGTGAAAGTGTGTGTACCTGGCCTGTGAACTGTCCAGGGGGGTCGTAACAATGTGTCTTCTACTGTCCCTGTTGAAGACCAGGGCTTTTCCACTGGCCAAAACTCCACAGGCGAAGCTGACCTCCGCCCCCCGCAGTGAGGAGAAGCTGTGATAGGACGACAGCCTCACGCTGGAGAAACTCTCGGACAGAAACGCAGGGAAAGTCTGAGACGCCAGCTCACACGCCGGACCACTGAAACCAGGGTCACACCTAACAACAACAAAAAAATAAACCATAAGATGTTGGTGTTTTCACAGTATGAAGAGTGTTTCGCTGCAGTTCTGATTAAAAGACGTTCATACTTGCAGCCCGTGCGTGAACAGTGTCCTCTACCGGAGCAGAAACGCAAACAGGACGGCCCAATATACACTGAAACAACAACAACCATATCATCGCCATATTCTCTGATCATGATTTGGCTCAAAATCTCCGTCTAATCTGCTGATCACACTCCGTGGGTTTGATTGTAATGTGTGTAAATATGACCTGTATGTTGAATGAACAGCTCTTACCATTGTCAATCGCCCACATGTTGCTGTTTCCCACAGCGGTCTGTCTCCAGCGGAAGCGAGTGCTGTCTGTGAGCGCGGCGTTGGGCAGAGGAATCGTGATCCTCGTCCAGCTACAGGAACACAGAGATTAAACCACACTCTTAACATAACACAGCACAGGGATTTCTGAAAGCGTCCGACAGACGCAGTGACTGACCCGCTGTAGTTCTCTGAGGAGTAGATGCTGCTGTGAGGCAGATGTGATCCGGCACACAGTTCAGGAAGACACTCGGTGTGCAGAAGAGACCAGGAGCGACCGTGATTGGTTGAGAACTCCAGTTTAACGCTGTGAGATTCACATATGCAGGAACAGAAGAAGAAGAAGAAGAAGAGAAAACCATCTTTAATTCACCATTTTAAACAGTACGTGTTCTGAATCATGTCTTTTCCTGTATCTGTACTGACTACTGTTTCTGAACTAAAAACACTGTCATCGCTGAATACAAACACAAAGATACACAAACTATAACTTTCACCATTCTTGCTGCTCTTGTGGCGATAGAAAGTCTATTCTATTCTATTCTATTGACATAACTCGGCTTTCCTAAATTTAATTGCCAACAAAAAGATTATGTTTTGAATGATATCTCAGTGTTGTTTTGTCCACTATTGTTTGGACCCCAGTTTTCTTCAAAATGTCTTATTTTATGAGCAACAGAAGAAAGAAGTCACACAGGTTTGAATGGCATTAGGGTGAGTAAGTGATGATTTCGGGTCATCACTGTTTTCTGAACTGATCACCTGTTGGCCGGCTGATAGGCTCCACACCCGAGGTTGATTGAGAACTGCACCAGGTGAGTGTTTGCTCCAGGCAGCACCGGCAGCAGCTGCAGGAAGTCCACAGCCCAAACATGGTGGTTCACTCCTGCATGAAACTTCTGCTCTAGACAAAACTGAGTGGCTGGAGTCTGAAGTTCTGTGGGCAACCCAACTGAGATGACTGTAGGAGTCTGCAAAAGAAAATCAAGGTGTATACAGATGGGAACATGACACAGTAAATCACAAAAGAAATAAGAGAAAGAGTTATATGATAGATTTTGAACAGAAAATGTCAACTGCTGAAAATGATCATGTAACCTAAATCTGCCTATGGACTGTATTAGGTTTCTACCCTGTAGGCTGAGTATGGAAGTATGTCCAGAAGCACACGATCTTTCCTGCCCTCTGAACGACCATATAGGACCACGTTATTCTGGTTGGATTCTCCAGGATCACAGTCTCCACCCCCTGTAGTGAACACATAGAGATCAGACACTAAACACATATAAATCAGACACTGAAAACACACAGATCAGACACTGAACACACAGAGGTCAGACACTAAACACACAGAGATCAGACGGAAAACACAGAGAGGTCAGACACTAAACACACAGAGATCAGACACTGAACACAGAGAGATCAGACACTAAAATCAGACACTGAAAACAGACAGATCAGACACAAAACACAGAGAGATCAGACACTGAACACACAGAGATCAGACACTGAACACATGGATCAGACACTAAACACACAGAGATCAGACACTGAACACACACAGATCAGACACTGAACACAGAGATCAGACACTAAACACACAGAGATCAGACACAAAACACAGAGAGATCAGACACTGAACACACAGAGATCAGACACTGAACACACAGAGATCAGACACTGAACACACACAGATCAGACACTGAACACAGAGATCAGACACTGAACACACAGAAATCAGACACTGAACACAGAGATCAGACACTAAACACACAGAGATCAGACACTGAACACACAGAGATCAGACACTGAACACAGAGATCAGACACTAAACACACAGAGACACTGAACACAG
>JAUCMS010000148.1:42975-58956 GCA_032357445.1 Enteromius radiatus | reverse complement strand
GGCTGCATTAATTAGATCAGCCGGAGCCGGGAACACTCCCCTTCACACACGATGTACTCGTTACATCATAAAAAGAAGGGCTTCTCTCAAGGTTTTTTCTCCATTCTCTCATAGATGGGGTTTTGGTTCCTTGCCGCTGTCTCTTCTGGCTTGATTAGTTGGAGGCAACTAATTTCTAGTGATTATCGTCGTTTTAATTTTAATATTTAATAAATAAATAGTTTAATCTGGTCATTATACATTACCATCACTCTATTCTCCTATTTGATGTTCAGTGCTTTGCTACAATCTATTTAGTTAAAAGCAGTATATAAATAAAAGTGACTGATTGATTGATTGATAAAACCTCTCTGCTGTTTGTGGAAATCAATACAATACAAGCGGTTTTCCTACTACATGGAAACAAAGAAGATTTCCAGAAGGTGTTGCATTTATATGTAATTCTGTGGAAGCAAGAGGTCATGTTAGTTCCCGCTGGGAAATGAACTTTCACCCAGCAGAGCTCTGAATGAAGAAATATTTTTTTCCCTTTCAAATATATGATGTATGATTGTGAAACAAATGTTTGTATTAATTTTTAAAGAACCAAAATGTGACTGAATAAATTCACACAGTCAGTGGTGTGTTTCTGAAAATACTAAAAAGAAAAACAGAATGTCAAAAACACACACACACAATGGGTTTCCATGTTTTATGGGTTCATTCTATAGGCGTTATGGTTTTTCTACTGTACAGACTGTTTCTATCCCCTAAAGCTCTCACACAAAACTACAGGACATTTTTACATTCTCAAAACACTTATTTTTGTATGATTTATAAGCCGTTTTCCTCACTTGGATCAGAAAAATGTCCCCACGAGCTGAAGGATTTTGAATATAGCCATCTTTGTGAGGACATTTCCTCATAATCTGACAGCAAAATTGCAATTGCATATCCAGTTATTATCCAGATGGGTTTCTGAAAGTCTGAATGGCAAAAAAAATAAAAATTGGCTTTTCTCAAATGTGACTCAAACCATATGGAGATGGTTTAAATGTGATTTGAATCAGATCTTTACAGATGTATCTCAGTCTGGAAGCTCTAGCTGCTCAAATTGGTTTTTAAGTTGTCTTTTGTGTAACTCTTTACTCGACACGCTACGATCACGTCAAAACCAGAGATGGAAATGCCAGAAATATTCATACAGTGTTCAAACACAGCTGAAGCCGGCTGTGATTCTGGAATATCACTGTATTTTAACTTTCAATTTCAAACACTTTATTTGTCACCCAGGGTCGTGTAGAGTACACATACACATATATAAGAGACATCACACATGATGTGCATTAATAATCTGCTACCAAACCAGTTCTGACACAATCCAAATACATATTCAATATACTGCTTTTCTTGGAGCGCTTGTTTGGAGAAAGAGATGATGCTGCATCTGTTTTGAAAGATTCGTCACATACTTATGTGCAGATAAATGGTAAATGTTTCTGTATTATTGGATAAATGATTATTAATGTTCATTATTCAGTTAAAATCACAAATGTAGATGGTTTAAATCAGGATAGACAGAGGATAGAGAACAGGCAGGAAATGTCTGTGGCTTTCTGGATTTGTTTCAGACCCAAACCGCTTTTGTGCAAAACACACCCCTTATTAAATAGCAATAAAAACCGAGCGATGCTGAAGAGCTCGGAGCAGTTTTCAGTGTTTAGAGCGGATGATCTCCTGTCAGTGTGCTGATATCATCAGTCACTCGCTCGAGGAGAACACCGATTGTTTCCATTTCATTTATGATGTCCAGAGTAAACTTCTCTCACAGGACTGAAATAATGGCACCAGTTAAAGCATAAACAATGTGTGCGTTTCCTTTCACATGCAGATATGAGACCAGAGCGCCGTCGGCCGTGATTAATGGCAGTCGAGCGACCTGCGATCTCCCACGGCCACCCGCACTCCAGCTGAATAAAGTCCTCTGCCCTCCCACTACTCTGCCTTCACGTACACACACACACACACACACTCCGCTCGATAGCCTCGTCTGAGATTTTCACTCCAAATGGCCTCTAAAACGAGAGGAAAGATGATTTGGCGCACAACAGATGGGCACGGGGTGGCACAGACTGGCACGCATGATGCTCACTGCTGCTCATTAAAATGCAGATTCATAATTTCAACTCAACACATATTAGCAGAATAAAGCAGTCTGACTCATTAGCGTTAACCTCAGCGCTGCCATACAGCAGCTCTGGTAACGAGTCACTGACAAACGTTTTGAAAAGATGAAAGTTAAACTTGCACTAAATGGAAAGTCTTTGTTTTTATTGCTATTGAAATATGTCGTGTTTTCAATAGAAGCGTTGAAGGTTTGTGAGGATGTTTGCTCATCTATCAAGTGTCACTTCAAGAAAAGAAGCTTTCTTTCCTCCATCCTGCACCACCCTCGTCTCTGACTCTCTGAGCTTCAGCGTATAGCTTCCACTCGCTCGTCATCCATCAAGCGACAGCAGGGTATGAATATTTATTAATCAAACATACAGTATGTGAACGGGTGGGTTAGTGAGATCTGGATGTGTTTGGCCTTCCTAGAAAGACGTACGGAGAACATGACGTAGTGTTGCGTTTCATGGAGTCGATGGCCAAAAGTCACTTTGTTCCCCTGAGAAACTGACCCGAGGTCAGAAACTGGAGGTCCAGAAGCTTCTCAATCACTTGGCAACCCTGCCCTGCTTTGCCATTGGTCCGTTTCATAATCTGCCAATCATCCTACACTGCCATTGTCACGCCGATGACAGAAGTGCTCTTTGTCTTGCCAGGAAGAAGCTGTGTGCCCGACTCGGAGACGCAGGAGCCCGGGGCCACGGGAGCGGGGGCCGACACAATGCAGAGAGGATTATTGGCCAGAAGACAATTTGGCCACCTGGGAGATTCTCTGTGTGTGTGTGTGTGTGATCTCCGATCATATTTATTCACATATGCATGCACTGAACTGCTCCTGATGCCCTTTGCACTGCAGTTGTTTTGCTCTTGATCTTTCTGAATGCTGAACTGTGGACTTGGACCCGCACCAGCCGCCCAATGAGCCGTGATACTAAAGAAACACAGTGAAAACGAGGGAAGGCTTTTCTGTGTCGGACTGGCCATCTGGAGCCGATCCCAGCAAATCTTAAAAAAACAAAAACAAAAATCACTGATCTTCAGCATTGTGTTTGATAACAGCGGTCTCTAACGTGATCATTAAATATCGTTATCATTGCTTCTACCGCACACAGGTGACCTCTGACCCATGACCTTTAATCCCAACCGGTGCTGGGTCAATCGTGATTTGTCTTTGCACTGAAAATGATGTTGTGAAGCGTGTGGTTCAATAGTTCATTATACAGCAGTTAATTCAGGTCATTTAATTTCATTTGCTGCTCTCTGGCAGCGGAACCGGAGCGTTTCTCTGTTTCTATCGCTCAACAGTCAGCTTATGCCTTCAACACAACTTACTCAAAATGTGTAAAAGCAAAACAAGTGAAATGAGTAGTTTCTTTCCCTGTTAAGGAAAAAGTCCCAAACCGTTTACACTGGTGACTTAAATCAGCTGGCTTTGAGATCTCCAGTGTTGGTGTACATTTCTTCTCTTCAGTAAAATCTGTTCTGCTGCTTTTCGAAACTTGGCTGAACTTCTAATTGAAAAAATAGCTTCTCACTTCTCTCTGTCTTCTCTTTCTCTCTTCAGTTAAAGGGCTGTTACTGTTAGAGCTGGATAGACTTACATTTACATTTAGTCATTTACCAGATGCTGTTATCCAAAATCAACAAAAGAGCAATAATCTTACTGTTCAATAATACTGTATTGTAGTCTGTTACAGATTCCAAATTACATGACAAATATTGTAGATAGTGATGTAATCCATTACACATATTAAGTAACATAGTCTACGTTTTATAACGTTTAGATAACGTTTAATGTAACCTGTTTACTACATTGATTTAAATCGGATAATATTGTACCATATTGATATCAAAATAAAAATAAAATATATTCCATCCATTGTTATTAACAACTTAAACTGAATGAAGCATTACATTATGCCAAGGTTTCCCAAACCGAGGATTTCTGAAGGAACTGCAGGAGGTTTGTGAGTTTAATGAAAAGCTAATAATCAATAAATTTAAAATGAAATATTTTCAATCAGAATAAAACACTTAATAAAAGTTAAACACTATTATGTGAATATATGTACCCAATAAAACGTAACTGTAGCGTGATTACCAGTATTTTAAAACGTAAATGAATCTAATTTCTGGAATCTGATTAGGTAATCCAGGCTGGATTCAGCTCAGAACGGCTGTTTCAGTGACTTTCAGAAGGAACCGCGATCAGAATAAAGTTGAGACGAAAGACAGAAGCAATGTCAAGCGTGGTCCTGCTCCAGAGGGCCTGTTCCGTCACGGACGCAGCTGAAGCTCTTCTGTCTCTCCTGGGAGGCATTAGCACTAATTTGAAGTTTAATTTGACGTGACTCCTCGGCTAATCGTGCAAGCTAGAAATTAATTAATCTGACTTGACTTGTGCTAATTTGCGAGGGCCGCGTTCCCTCCAGAGACCGCAGCGGCGAGGCCGGCGGAGACGGGTGGAGACACGAGTGTCTGAGACAGGTGGGACCGGGCAGGCCTGGAGAAACATGCAATTAACAGATCAGGGCATGCCAATAAGAGGAAAAACACTTTTCCAACAACATTTGGGTCACTAGTGCCCTCACGGATGCCTTATATAAACCGGATGACAGGGTGGGACGCTCGCGACGGATGGGCTTTTAGAAGCAGAAATTTAAAGATGGTTTTCCTTTCAACCGAGCCATTTAAAGCTTAGGAAAGTGCACCTCATTCCTCCTCCATTAGAAGCCTTTCTCAAGGGCTCTTCTTCTGTTATCCTCAGAGGAGCTTTAAAAATTGATCAGAAAGTGAAAGCGCATCCTAGAAAACATGTAGGTCTTCACAACATCCAAGAAAAAACAGAAGAGAGGTGAAGAGTGATGTGTGTATTGTCAGAGCGGTGTGATGAATGGAAGCTCTGGATCTATACTGACTAACAGCGCCTGACCTCTGGAACATGCACTACAGATCAAAAAATAGATGATTCTAGTGAATTTATGTTCAAAAAGTACTGACACATGAATCGCTTCACCAAGTTGTATGTTTAAAATCAATAAGTAAAATGACTTTTTATTTGCATAAACCAGGGGTGTAAACTCCGGAGCCCTGCAGAGTTTAGATCCAGCCCTAATTAAACACACCTGCTCCAGCTAATCATGTCATCCAGGCTTATTCGAAAACTACACGGTGTGTGTGTGAGAGAGAGATTTGGTGTAAATATCATGGTGGGGTCTTAAACCTGAATACACACAGACTCATGAAGGGCTGGAGGTCTCTTTGACACTAAAACAATAATATTACCAACAATGTCTGGATTTTAAATGAAGTTTGTCTAATAACAAGTGTTCAAATGAAGCTTTGCAAAAATGTCATAAAATGACAAACCTCACATTAGCCATAACATAAAGATAGATGTGAAGTCAAAATGGTAATTGATTAGTAGATGGTTATGTGTATTTTATGTGCTCCGTGAATAATTCTAGATGTCTCATCCAAATTGTTTAAACGTGAAGAATCCACATAAGCTTGTTTTTCATCAGCCGGTCATAAATTACAGCAGATTGAGTCTGTTTCAGTCCAGACAGAGCTGAATGTGAGAGTCTCTGACAGCAGGGGGCGCTCATAGAGCAGCAGAATTACAGCTGTTTACCGTAACCTCCGGACACCGCTGGACTCTGATTAAACACTGCTTTGTTAGGGATTAAAGGGAGAAATCAGAAACTTCAGAGGTACATTCATGGGTTAGGGTTAGGGTTAACCTTTTGAAAAACTGCTGTAATCAAATATGGTTTTAATGATTATTAAAATACGAAATGGTGTAATACTAACCCATGGGGAATTTTATCAAACCGGTAATCGTTTCATCACTAGATCCCACAATGCACCACACAAACCAGTGAACACTTCACGACAAGTATATCATTGGTATTTTAAATAAATATTGAAAGGATGGATTTCAAGACTGATGCAGAACAGCAAAAATTATTAAATATACAAACAATATTTATAAAATATCATCAGTAATTTACTCCTGAGCTCAGGACACACTGAATATTTGTGTTAGGGTTAGTGTACACGTCTCTAATATTTCTAGATTTAAAGGGATAGTTAATCTGTCATTAATCACTCACCCTCGTGTCGTTTCAAACCCATAAGACCTCTGTTCATCTTCAGAACACAAATGAAGATATTTTTGATGAAATACAAGAGCTTTCTCACCGTCTGGAGACAGCAAGGGAACTACCATCATCAAGATCCAGAAACATACCAAAACCATCAACAAAACAGTCCACGTGAGGACAATTACAGTTTTATGAATTAGCGTGTTGTGCTCTCCCGGACGTCATAAACACATCTGCACAGTTACTTTTAATTAAGACCTAACTGAATGAAGGAGGATGAATTAATGAATTACATCTAATATCCGCTCCTCTGTTACATTTAGTCATTGTGTCATTTATAGTTTATAATTAGTGTGAAATACTGTATAAATCAGTTACACAGCAGATACCCAGCTGATCCCTGACTTTACGTGTTATTGAAGAAATAAATGAATTACAGCATGTTTGCGATAACAGCAGCACTAATGGCTACGAGTGTCTACAGGCTATATGTGTTCTACAGCACAGAGCTACAGAGATGCATGTGTAAAACGATCACGAGTGTGTGTGTGTGTGTGTGTGTGTGTGTGTGTAGCTGAGGGCCTGTCAGAGGAGTCAAAGAGAAGACTGATCACAGAGCTGCTGAGCTTTTGAAGTCTCTTAGGGACTGACAGCTCTTCAACCCCATGAGAGCATGAGCGCACACACACACACGCACACACAATATGAACCAAGAATGATGGCATAAAGCAGCATGCAAATGAAAGCAGAGAAAGTAAATACAGGAAATGGCACCACTCCTGCTTCACAAACGCTCTCTGTTTTACTCCATTTTCTCTCCTTCCCTTCATCCACTCCATTAATACATTTTTTAAATCTTTTGTTTATTTTCACTGGATCTGATGTTCACCCTTTCAGAACCCTTCGGGAACGGATGGTGACACTGGAAGAAACTACAACTTTCGGCAAAGAAGCTGCAGTGTGCAATTAAATCAGAAACTTTTTATATTCAGCATTAATTTGTGTGTGAAGACCCACGTAATCCAGTCAGAGATGTGTGTTAACATTCAGCTTCAACTGCAATAAATCAACCATTATAAAAATGTTTTGTTTTCATTTTAACACATTCTGAAGAGACACAAACTCTGGGTACACTTTAAAAAGAAGCTGAAACCTTCCCAAGATCAGCACCGCTGCTGCTGACATGTTTTCAGTGCACACACACACACACACACACACACTCCTGCAGTGATCTCTCAGTACCTCACACCAACAGCACCACATGGGCAGAGCTCGCCACAAACAATCGTGATGCAATGTTAAAAGTAAAAATAATATCATTACATGTCCTTCATTCTGTCACATTCTATAGTTTGTCCCAGCAACATGTGTTACTCAGAGTGTGTGTGTGTGTGTGTGTGTGTGTGTGTGATACAGTATCTTCTCCCAGCAGGACTCTGAGCTATGTATCACTGTAACTCACTGAATGTGTCAGAGACCACCTCAACAGAGAGACAGCCTTCCCAAGCGCACCGTAATGGATTCATTAGAACATCAGTGCGGATCTAAATTAACACATTCCCTTCTGAGATTAATTAAACCTGGCATAAAATGCCATTTAATTTATGTAATGGAGCTAACTGATCTTCTGAAAGCCAGACGCTGGTAAGTGGATGCTAGTCACCAACTACACTTAATGCTTGCCTATGAATATTAATAGATTACGTAGGCGGATGTTCCAGGAAGGTTACCTAACAACGTCACCTAATTAAGATTCATGAGTCCATGTCATAAGCAGCATCAAAACTATCGAATGTTGGATGTATTTGGAACAAGCTCCGTGTAAATAAATAAATCATCAATTGTTTCAGATAAACGAGAAAGAGCAAGATCTTTGCTGTTTTTATTTATTCTCTCACTGTAAATAATAATCAGTCTCAAACAAAATCCTGCAGCTATACAATATTCTTCAAACATATTCTGTGTCAGTATAATACAACCTCAACATCTGTTTGTTTTCTAGAGTTTACCATACGCTCTGGATTATGTGTATGTATCTGGATCTTCTGTACCCGCTCCAAACTCTTTCAGATCCGCTTCTAAGAATATAAAAGCCAATGATGTGCACCTTACACAAGCTCTCATACCACACACACACACCAGAGCTTTCCAGTCCATCAGTACCTCTCTAACACATGGTGTGTTCTCTCTCCTACAAACCCTGTAATGTCTGCCAGGATACTCCCCGTTATGACATACTTTTTCTGTTAATCTAATTCAAGACTTACCAAAACCAAAGGCTGGAGACGCAGGGATGGGAGACGACTGGACTGAGGTGGAGGTGTAGAGACCGGTGACCAGCAGCCCATCAAAGTAAGTACTGGTGGAGATGGTCACTGCAGACACACAGAGAGGACAGAGTCAGAATACACTGACCAGAGAGGTCTGAGAAAAACACAGCACGGTAATCGTGAGAGGCCTTTGGTACTCAAAGTAAGAAAACAGTTATATGTATTTTCCATCTTCAAAGTCTACTTCATTATCGTTTGAGGGGAAAACGCTCATGGTGCATGGCAAGAAATCTGAGCAAACCTGGTAGTACATTTAGATCTTATTTGGACTTCAATTCAAAGATTGATTTGATTGGACTGGATGCTGCTAATCCACGAGACTCAAATTATCAGTGTGATTTGGGCTGAACAATCTGAACATTATTCTTGTTTTGGGAAAATAAAAACCATAAAAACCCACATTACATCAAGGAATTAAGGAATTAAGAAGCACCTCTCTCAGAAAGATCAACATCTGAGTAAATAACGTACAGTACAAAAATAAACCAAGCAAATATTACAGAATGAATTTGTTCTGAAATATACAGTACAAACAAACAACAAGAAGCAGATGGTGTTTGGGAAGGATGTTAGGATACATCTATGAGCTCATGGGCTTTCACTGAGGTCCTGTAGTGTTTGGAGAGTTACAGAAAACAGGTGTAATGTCACATGACAACGGCTCATTAATCGGTCAGTGCGATACACCGCCTATCATGCCCAGAAATGGTCCACACAACAAAGCATCAAATGGAAATGTAATATGCTTCCTCAAAAACATCGTTCACTACTTAAAATAAATTTAATTACAGTTTCAGAAACAAGCACACATACAGACCCTAGCCAACGCATGCATTACTCCAAGAGCGTTTCTCATTGATTTGTACAAACTGATGGTCTGTAGTAATCGACAGGAAGCTCAGCAGGTCCAGAAACACTGAATGTAAAATAACCCAGAATGCTCCTGAAGAGCTGAGAGAAAGCAGATGTGTGTCCAGATGTGTCACCAGATGGCAGCCGTCAAAAAGACATGTTCACATGGAGAAGATGTCACTGAACACTGTGAGAAAATACATCTTAAAAGAGCGTGAGATTGACAGAAGAGGAGGAAAACTGACTGCCTTGGCATTCTGAGTCTGTAACCAAAGAACAGCAAACGCAACCAAGACACATGCAGTCATACTCAGAAGTTTGCTTAGTCAAAATTAAAATGAAACACCATTCTTGACCATTTGCACAGCTTTCTTTCCCTGCATGCTTTGGTTTCTTTTGGCATTACAATGTAGCATTGCTCAAACCGGGCAGAGTGCTTCCAGTCTTGGCTTGCGAGAGTTCATGTGATATTTTAATGACGTGTTTGTGCTGAATCTTCCGTTATGTTGGAATTTCTTTAGGTTGAAGAGTGGAGCTTGTGCGGCTGAAGATGCGCTGTAAAAGCTCTTCGTTCCGTGAAAAGACCGAATAGACTGGTAATTCTAGAGACAAGCATTTTTCTGACAAGAAACGTGGTTCAAAACCACAACAGCAGACCTGAAAAGCCTGCTGCTGGTTTAACCAACCGTTTGACAAAATCCCAGGCAGACAGATCATGAAATAGTCAAAGGAAATCATGATTATTAATCACATTAGTTCTATTTTGATTATTATTTTATAAAAACAAATTACTAGAGACTCTGGTTATTTCTTTCTTTATGAGTGCTCGAGGGAGAAGTGTGAGCGCTGTGTGTGTGTGTGTGTAAGAGTGTGTGTAGTATGTCTAGACGTGGATACACTCCGGATTAAAAACATATCCCTGGTTCCTGCCTCTCTCTCCCTATGCCAGCTTCAATAATTCATCCTCTTACTGCCAGTGTAATATCTAGTCCTCTCACTCTCCATTTTTCCTTTTTTTTTGTTTTTAACTGCATTATTTCTTACCTTGCTTTCTAAACAAATGCGGCTCAGAGCAGAACGCTGGCTTCACGTCCAGTTCATTCACATTAATATCAATGAGGAAAATACAATGTGGACATTTCTCAATGTGCATGAGAATTTCAGCCTTTTCTTCATGCAACAGTTTCATATACATAGTGGCTGCATTTAAGGAGCTTTAATAGTATTTCTATGATTTCTGGAGTTTAAAAGAAAACGCTTAAAAGATTGATGCAAACACAACGACGGAGTTAATATTGGCAGAATTGTAATTTCTGAGTGAACTCTTCCCTTAAACGTCAAGAAAATGCACATGCACGTCGACAATTTGAGAGCCCGGATAGCGTTAGCTCTGCTCACACGAGGCACCTCGGGCTCAAAGCATCGCTCCCTCAAGAGCGCAGCGCTTTTCATGCAGGAGAAGGATTCGAAGGCGGGTGGGAGTGCAACGCGAGCGATTGGGCCAAGAGGTTATTATGAGCAACAAACAGCATGGTGGAGGAGGGAGAAAACAGCGATGGAGGGACGTCTGGAGAGGCCCGTGGAAAAAGAGTGATCGATGAAAATGAAAGACGTAAATAATTCAGAAATCCATCTGAAAGGGGAGCAGAAGCGGGGGAAGGGAGGAGAAAAGAGGAGAACCTGGTAACTCATAAAAACAGACGTATTCACCTGCGGGGGTTTGCATGCGCTTTGATGAGAACTCTTAACATTCACTCCACACCTGCACACACTCAAACTCTCCCGATGAGAACGATTTGACTGTCTTTAGCAGAAAGAGAGATGACGAGAAGCGGCAGGTACGATCTCTCTCTTTGTCTCTAACCATCATGCAATATAGATGGTGCGGTGTAGTACGCCTCATTACCAACACTCACCGCCACGCTGCTGCTCAAGTATTGATAAAGCTCGGGCCTGGAAAGCATCCCCGGACTCGCTGACATTAACAGAGGGGGCTGTTTTGTGTTGCTGAAGGAAGGAAGGGCCGTGTTGGGACTGGGTTCTCTGAGAGAGGTTCAGCAGGTTCAGACACAGACGGCTCTATATGTGTGTTTCCGTCATCTGAGCAGCACCTGGTGGCACCCTGAACGCCAGACGCAGGAGCAGAAGAGTGAAGAGAGAGCAGTTGGCAGGACTGAGCATTACCTCACTCCTAGTTAACAGCATGGCAGAGGAACAACGCCTGCCAGTGTGTGCAGTGAATATCAAACCTTAATGCGTTTGCAACAGTCGCTTCTAGTCGAACACTGCATTTATACACAGTCAGATCGAAAAATATTCAGACACCTCACGTTATCACCGTTTACTCGCTATAGTATAGGAAATGGTAATAAAATATGACGAGAATTCATCTTGAAGAAAGGTACGTAATTAGACTTACGTGTAAGTACACAACTTAATAATACTGCTTCATTTAGTTCAGTCTGTGGTGTAAAAAGGTGAAATAAAAACTTGCTCAGGTCAAAGCGTCTGAATAATTTTTGCTTCCAAATCTTACTGCTAGTCCACTGTATAGTGTGTCACAGTTTACTTTATTTTGCTACCCTGGGTTACGCAGAGAATGTTTAAGCAGAGAAACCTTGTGAGGAACCAGACTATCAGCAACACGGACGAGATGACAAAGAGTGAACTCCTGGTTCTGGTCATCATAAACATAAGCATCAATCCAGATTTAGAGTGTCACACTTCCACCTCTGTGTCTGTCAGAAGATACAGGCAACATGAGAGAAATGTCACCTCGTGGCCCTCTGAGCCGTGTTTGACATCCCACTGGAAGCCTGGAGTGCCCTTGAGAAGCCGGAAGCAGGTCGAGGCCACCAGCAGCGGCTCTGGCCATCTGTTCCCCGGCCCGACCAGTCTCAGAGCCATGTCCCTGCCGCTCCGGTCCGGTGCTGCTGATCCGGGCCGGGCCGGGCCGCGCCGCGCCGTATCAGTCAGCCTCGGTGTGGAGTGTGTGACGGGTTCACGTGTGTCGCTGACAGCTGGATAGCACTTATCAAACTGTGATGATTCTCTTGCGTAACCCTCCATCGCCTCTCTGCCCTGCTGGCCATGCCATCTGCTGTTGTGAGGGCCTGTTGCTGTCAAACACGTTCGATCGCTCTAACAAACATTAACAGGTCGGCTTCCTGAGGAACAGCTTCCTTCATGATGCTAATAGATGCTAACCTCCCTCCACATTTGCTCCGAACACCAGTAAAAACAAAACAGAAGGCAGAGGTGATGGTGTTATTCAAGGAGGAAAGTCGAAAGCATACGGCATTTAAAACAAGTGTGCAAACCTTGTGCAACCTGCGATCTGTTTAATATCTGTCTTGACACTAATGAGAACTACAATAACAACATTTCCCAGACCGTTTGACCCGAGATAACCGCAGTGACCTGGAGACCATTTATTGGCTCTCTGACCAGCTTGATATCAAATGGTTTGCGATTATAAGTAAGCAACCTACTCAGGCATCAGACTTGTTTTTCATTTCTTTAACTCTTGATACAGGACATGGCCAAAAGTAAAAATGGAAAGTCCCTTCCAGTTTTCCCTGGCTTCCCCAGTAATTTCTTAATCTTACATATGCAAGTGCTTCAGGCTTTGTGGAGCTGGTTCTTTTCCAGCGTGTCAATACCCTCGTGCACAAGAGACAAGCAGTTTACTGAGTCTGCTGGGGAACAACTGGCCTGCACAGAACCACATCTAAAAACCTTTGACCTGTTAATGTAGGGTGCCATTTTTCCCAGCCAGGATTTCTATATTGCCTAAAGGTATTGGCTTTGTTTGCGCGTGCAGACCGATTGGTGTACCACATTGCTTCCTTATGTTTTAAAAATGCTCACGAGGTACTTTGAATCAAAGCAATACTGAAATGCTGGCAAGGATGTGTCCGGGAAAAATGGCACGTAAGGCCACCCTATGCTAATGTTAACATTAATGCCTCATAATCCACATTGGGACACTCGGGGCTGGTTAAGAGAATAGTTTACCTGTAAGAGAAAGTACTTACCCAACCCTGCCCCTGTAGAGACATCGTCCAGCTGTAACTCCAACGAAACACACCTGAACCTACTCCTCTTGAGAGTTATCTGATAATTACGGGCAGGCAGAGACCTCTGACTTAAAGACACACTGCTGTACCGTATTTAGCCCTAAAACTCAAGCTCCAGTCAGCGCCAAACCACACCTGTTTGGAAGGTTCTAGTGATCCTGAAGACCTCAAAGGTGCACATTATTACCTTGGAATAGTGCTCCAGTCAACAGGCCAGTGCCTGACATCTCTGTGGCTCTTGTATCTTCACCATTCAATTTCAAAAGCATGACAGAAAGCACGGATGCCTCCCTCTCTCCTGGGAAAGCCTTTAACCGGACGTTAGACACGTTCAGACATCAGTGAGCTTTATTCTCTGAGTCGATAACAAAAAATTCGGACCATTCTGCCATTGATTTGTGAAAGTGCACAGATGCACACTGGAAAGTCAAAAACATGAACTGAAAGTGAACTGTATTCTGCGGAGCATTTCCTGCGATCGAAAAATGTATTCATGAAATGCACTGACAGTATTCAAATAACGAGAAGAGCTGCCGGAGTCAGAGAAGTTCTGTCACCGTGAGATTTCTGGTGTGTTTGTGATCTCCTACAGCGTGGCGCTGAGGGAGAGGGATCCTGGGAGCGTGATAAGCACATGCAAATAAATCTACTCAATCCATTTGCAATGCTGTGTTGCTTTTCTCTTTCCTCGTGATTGAAAATGACAAAACTAACAAGCATTTACGAGAGGGGAAAAAATGACAGTTTTCGGGATTATTTGGTTCAGGATCTCTGCCAGCACAAGCCTGAATGCCTGCCCTCAGCAAGATGACTGTAATCACTTCCATGTGCTCAAACGCTGCAGCAGTGCACAGTTAAAACATTCAATGCAATGACGACAGATTATCTTACACCTGTCAATAAACCTCAGGGAATGTCTAAATGAGGTCAGTCGGGCTCTTCTCGACCCCTGGCGGTCCTCCAAACAAACCAGAACATTTCCTTCTCCAGAGCTGCATCTATTCCTCGCGGATAGATAAAACTCTCACATAGTCACTAAACACCCAGAGCTCTGTTCCATAAACACACTCCAAACACGCCGAGGGCACTATTGGGGATTTCGTTGTGAAACACTGAGAAACTCAGCCAGGGCTTGTTTTTCTTCATCGTCATGCCTGTATTTCGGTCAGCACGATGAGAAACAGCTTTTACTTACAGCATGTGATCTGGACACAGTCTGGAAATCCTTCAGCACCTGAATGAAGCTTGATAGGACAGCTCTTGTGTGTGTGTGTGTGTGTTGTTTGTAAACATGGTGCTCTCAGAGCAATGTGGTCAAAAATGGCTTTGACCATCACCTAGCGTGGCTCAATTAGAGAAGCTTTTGGACTTTGGTCTGAGACAGATGTTACGAGCAGGTGTAAACCAAATGTTTGCGCTGATTAGCTGCTTGATAACGTGCATCATCGTCTCAAACTAATGCTACATCTATTAGGAAATTTCAAAAGGATCTACCTTGGGAAATATTCAGTTTTAATATTAGTGCAATAGAACATTTTCAGTGCGCACATCTAAAAAACATGAGAGAAAAGATCTGTGTATGAAACAAAAGCACAGGCGAAGATAAAAGGGAATAGTAAATCGCTTTCACCTGCCTTGCTCTTGGCGCGGCCCTTCTTACGTCTGATTTTTCAAACTGCAGTTTTTATGAGCTCAACGGTGCACATTAGCACATTATCTATATTCTACTCATTCACAGAATATGCAAACATCAGCCACAGCTCAGTCACATCGGAGTACATTCCTCTGTAGAAAAATTCATAAGATCCACCAACACCACAAAACCTCCAGCATATGGAAATAATATGTTGTGTATGATTAATCGTTCTGTCACTATAGAGAATATTTCAAATACTGAGCTGAAGTTAGTTTCCAGCGTTGAGTAACTCTTGATCAGGAGTTCGGAGGATCCTCTGAGTCTAAAGACAAAACTCACTTGTTTCTTTTTACTTTATTAAAGACTAAATTATTCTCTGTAAATCTAAGATGCATTCAGATGCACATAATCCAGATACAGAGGCTCCATTTCTTTCATAATGAAGGAAAGCTTAACTGAGAGTGCAGTTATGTTCTTTCTCTTGAACTCTTTTAATGAAAAGAAACTTAAACTTTAATTATGCATAAATAACAGCCACCGTATCTACATGCTAGACACTTAATGCATTCATTAAAATTTATGAATAAACTAAATAAAACAGAGAAATAAATGATTTTGAAAAATGCATAATTTCATATTATCATAATTTAAACCACCTGCAGCTTCATCATAAACATCACTGGATGGCATATGATTAGTTCACTATTATTTATATGCATGCTCATATTCATATTCCACTCTCTCTCTCTCTCACTCACACACACACACACAAAGACAGACACACACATTTACACACACACAAACACACAGAACATTTTAGACACAGACAC
>JAUCMS010000148.1:26807-42875 GCA_032357445.1 Enteromius radiatus | reverse complement strand
GTGGACCTAGTTTGGACGTCGAATAGATGTCCAGAATTGGTCATGGACCGACGGACCCAATATAGACATGATCTGCATGTCTATCCGACGTCCAATGTTTAGTGGGTATATACATTTTTAATAATATAGAACAAAAGTTGTTTTTTTTTGAGAAACTGGGATGGTGCCCCCCTGGGAGGTGGTGCCCTACGCAGACTGCGTACTCTGCGTGTAGGGAGCGGCGGTACTGGCCACATGTCAGTCAGGTAGAACAAGGTCTCGCTAACGAGTCAGCAGCTCTTTTAATATTACTTTTTTTTTAATAAACACATTTCTTGAAACTATGCCTCGTATTATCAAAACAGCAAACACAAATCCATAACATCTCACCCAATTTCCCAAACATCCTATTTTCAAAATGAAGCTCTACACTCAAAACCATTCACTTTTGCTGAGAAACCAAACTTTGCCTTCAGACCCTCAAACACAGACACACTACAATATAGTCTCACACACTGGGGCAATAAATTCAAAATAATATTTTCAGAACTGGTAATTTACTGTATGTTGCTTGTGTTTCTTCCCCTCAAAAATCTTTTTTTTTTTTTTGAGCACAAAATACATTTTTATTCATTTATGTACTACATAGTACAACTGTTCAAAAAAAAATAAACGAATAAATATTCCGCCCCAGCATCCCGTCTTTGCTCTGGGTCAGGAAAAAACATCTTGTCCACATCACAGGCTATACTGGCTCTGGACAGACAGCGGGGGTAAAATCCTCTCGCAGGCCTGATATCCTTCTGTCATTCTTCACAAACAAGATAATAATGATCCACTCTCCGAATGTGTAACTCTTGTGGTGACCTCTGACCTCTGTTTCTATGTTCTCCAGCTGAAGGTTGATGAGATGCACCTGTGAGTTATTACAGAGGACTGCTTGCCATTGGTTGATCTGTGTTCTCTTCATTACTGAAAGTCAAGATTCACTCGAACAATTCATACCAAATATTTAAAAAAAAAAAGAAATGTGTAGAAAATATGGTTGACAGTTTATGACAGCTAGATCAACCAATTTGTATTTACCATAATGATTTATACAATGTACTAATGACTAGATGTCATTGTGTACATAATCAGATCAAAATGTACAGAATCAGCAAATGTTCAATAGAGTGAGAAATGTTTTATGATCTGCACAAGAGGAGCTTGAACAAATAGTTCTGAGAATTTCGTTTCTGATCTGAGAAATGGACCAAAGCTGCTGAGAAAAACTGTAAGCTCACATCACACTGAATTTACTGAATTTTATTTCAACATACAAAAGATAAATAAATAGTGAAATACTCTAAACATAAAACTAAAAGTGCCAGCAGATGGTGTCAAATCTCTGATTTAAGTGAGTCATTTAATCGTTGATTCAGTCAGTCACTTTGTTCAAAGCTAATCACTGCCTTTATGAATGGTTCGCTGAATCACTGATTCACTTCATTCATTTAAAGCCGAGGATTCATGAATGAAATACCTCTGTGTGTTGATCTGAATCACACAAGAGTTCTGGATTTATTTTCATTGGTGAATTTACTGACAATTTGTCTAAAATGTAATTGTTTACACCTTTACCTTATCTTAATTTTTTTAAACTTATCTTTCTACCACACAAATCTGAATCTGAAGACGTGCAGTGTTTGTTATACACGCAGCTTTCAGGAGCGTCTGACTGACAGAAGCGCTTGTGTTTCAGCGAGAGGCGCTGTTGGTGTTATTGTTATCAAATAGTACAAAATTGAGTTCAACAGCAGTAAGCTGACTGAATCCACTCATGCATTTGTGTTCTTGATCTGTTCAAGCAATTCATCAGCTGGCCTATAGAAATGCATATTAATATTTACAAGTAAATCTCCATAGGCTAGCCTTCTTTCTATCTGAACCCCTATATCTAGTTTTGACATGATAATCCGTTGGGGTAATAAAGCCTTCAGGGGGTCAGACCGCCCCAAACCCCCCGTAACTCACGCCCTGCATACCCAGTACATACATGACGCCTCCTCTGCTCATCACATGCTCATACGTGTGCCTTCACTAGATGCTTCCATGCATTACTTTTCATCCATGTTTATATGAATCTGATTTACAGATCTGTGTGCATTGCATGAATTCTGAATAACCTCAGAAGCGGAAAATTTTGAGTGGTTTCAACTACAATACCATCAGCTATTAACCACCAAAACCATAAAAATGGTTTCCTGTAGTGTGTTTCAGGACAAATTTCATGAGGATGTATAAGTTTTAACAAGTCACCAATAAAAGGTGATTAATTAACAGTAGAGATCCACGGGTCCAGTACAGTTTCCATTACACCCAAACAAATAACCAGTAAAGCCATTACACACTCAGTGAGCGTCTCTGTTGTGTGTTTTTCAACAGGGTAAGTCATATTCATGTGTTTACTTGCTGAACTGTGTGTTGCTGATCAGACGATCCAGAACAATTAAAAATGAAAGACATGTTCTTCTCTTTCCTCTCTCAATAACGCAGAAATAAAACAAATGCATCCATTGATTGTGAAGGAGTCCAGGCTTCCAGCGTCACAGTTCAGTCTAATCTGTGAGTGAAAGGCACTCGAAGGCTCCTGCGCTGAATGTTATCAGCTGGAAGGACACGCTGCCCGAGGCGCCGATTACAGAAGCTTCAGAATCAGGCTGAGGACGCTTTCAGGACAGACGAGGAACATGTCCAATTACTTCACCAAATGATAATTGCTGTAACTAATACAGAAACACAGCCACGTTTCTCTGAAGTAATGGAGCCCAAACTTTCACCAGAGCGGTGAGTTTTATAAGCGCTAATCTGTCGTGTGTTAGGAAAGCTTAAGAAGTCATACAACATTTCTGCATTAGACAAACACTTCTCACTGGTTTCTGCGGTGGCCGAGAGAGCTCAACGCACTGCAACTGCAACAAAACACATGCTAATAGAGAAAACACCAGCAGATTAATTCATCAAAAGAAGAAAGGCGTTCTCCATGTTGTATCTTGATGAATTTGTAGGGAGGATGTTTTCTCTTGTCTTTGATATAATATTTAATTTTAAAAACATTAATTAGCCAAGTTTCGTGTGCAGGTTTAGTAAATGCCATCTTGTGCATCAGGCCCATAGTGCAGCAGGTCCGTCACTTTTCTGTGTCCCCATGAAACATGTCCGCTGTGGTCCGCATAATATACAGCGTGTTTCTTAGTTTAGTGACGAATCAGAGAATGTGGGATCCATCTGCTTTTATTCAGTGTCGACAGGCAAGGTAAACATCCGGCAATACAGATGAGCAGAATCATGGTCAAATAACAGACAGAGATCGGGGCAGGCGGCGATAAATCAGAGTCGGAGTCAGGCAAAAAGGTCGGGGCAGGCGACCGACAAGCGAGGTAGAGATAATACAGAAATAGGGAACACAGGAAAAACGCTCAGGATTGTAGCCGTGGCAAAACAAAACTTTGCGCTAAACCAGTCTGAGGGCAGTGCTTAAAAAGGGTTCGCACCTGGGCTGATAATTAGTTCAGGTACGTGGGATTCTGGGTAATGAAGTCCGAAGGGGAAGGTTAATCCTCGGGGGAGGGATCCCGCTGGTGGTGATTGGAGACAGAGGTCACAGAGGTTTGGTTTGTGACATTAGTTTGCATGTGTTGTGATTATTGGCAGAACTTGTGTTGTCAACTTGATGAAAATCTTAATGTGCTGGTGTTTCCTCTATTTGCATGTGTTTTCTACGGTGTTGCCACCGTAGGTTTCAGTTTCTGGGTAGGCTGTGTGATATGCGTGACATATGATAATACTGTAATCGTTATTTTAACGATGTGCAAGCTTGCAATTTTTGGAGCATTGATGTAGTGTGAGACCAGAATTTAAGATACAGAGTCAAAATATCCCTGTTTGAGTTTAGGTCTTATATTTACATCACAAGTGATTACAATATCACACGAGAACTTTCTTGTGTGATATTGTTATCACTTATGATGTAAATCGTTTTCCCTGAGAATCAGCATGATTGTAAGTGCGATACTAATTTAAAACAACAGTTCAATAAACAACCCCACAGAAGCAGCACATCTCATGGCACACACACACACTACTAAACAAATCTGTGTTTTGAATGAATCGGGTGTGTCAATGAATTAATTGCCTATTCAGAGAGAAGTCACTTCATTTCTGCATGAATAAGCCATTTAATCGCCAGTGATTACTCTTTCAATGACAATAAAGAGCTCGACTTGATCGCAATTTCAGAGGAGCAATTCATAACCAGTAATTCAGCGCTAACAAGCAAAACAACGACGACGACCCCGCGTTCAGCAACCCTGAAGAACATTCCTCTCATTAGAGACCACCGGATCATTTGGTTTCTGAAGGCAGAGATGGAGATGGCTGCTTGGAAAAGCTTACAGATGGCCTGCAGGTCTCTCTGAACACTGGCACCAGCGCTGGCCATTTTGTATTGAGTTTAATGACTACCTGGCACAGCGTTAGCATCTCTCTGGCGTGTTGGACTGCCATCCTCACTATCCAGGGTGAAGCCCGTGGCCAGATGCATCGGATTAATCCTGAGCCGTGTTTCACTGTCACATTCGGAGCCAAACAGGCAGCCGTCAGCGCAGGCCCTGCCCATTAAGCAGCTATCACATTATGCAGAAAACCATCACAATGGGCTGCAAAACAATCCATGAATTATTGCATCGTAGCTTTGGAAAGCATCTCGAGCGAATGCATTTGGTTCCACTGAGAGCAGTCATTTTTCTCCATCTAATGCCTCACAAATGTGCAGTCTGAACTTGCTCAATGTCACAGAATGGGCTCTGTAATCGAAAACGTGTTTTATAACATCTGAAATGTTCACACCTTCTATTAACATCCTCCGAAACCTTTCTGATCAAATGACTTAAATCGCTCATGAAATCAGATCAGAGCTCCTCGCGTGTTAATATGGTTTGTAAACAGGCCCTTAATTAGCTTCACCTTTGAGACGCTCCTGCATCAACAGATGGCAAACATGCTTCCGTTGCTCAACGATGTGCGTCCTGACAGCCAGATAGAGCTGTGCTTTACTGAGCGCCAAACAAACTATCTGTGGAACTGATAATAATCAATGAAACGAATCGCATTTCTGTGATACGCATACACCCGTCCAATTATTTACATACTTCTATAGACAAAATGCATGTGAAATACTAAAAGAAAGCTTAATATTAAATCAAATTCTTAAAGCATTGAACATGTTTAGCCAACAAATGCACCTTAATGCATTCGAGTTGTGTTTTCCCAGCCTATATCTTACATTTGCAGCTTGTGTCCTTTTCTGTAAATGTTAACAAATAAAATATAACATGACTATTTTCATTCTGAACACACTGGTTTGTAGTCTAAACAGTTTTACCAGTTTATTTCCCCTAATGGACCGGAAGCCTCTCACACCCTGTTGTTTTAAGATGCTCATCTGCTGGTCCGACCATTTTAAGACCATCTTAAACCAGCATCCCAGCTTCAAAACATACCTGTGCTCTTTTTATCATTCAAAGAAAACAACGGTAGATAGTTTAATCAGAATTACAGTGCTTGTGTGAAGAATGAAACCACTGTGCTTTAAGATCATACATTAAAATAGCATGGTAAGAAACAGCAGTTTGCAATATCAAGCAGTAAATCGAGCTGTTTTGTGAATGACACCAGAAGCTCAACACATCGCAGATTTACTGTAAATGACCGCGCCCAGTCCTACCAGAGATATAAGCTGGATTAATTAACATTAAACGAGGGATTAAAATGTAACCCAAATGATCGTATTGTCATGAGGACTGTAACTGTAAATGGAGTATTGTTATATAAATGTAAAATAATTCAGTCAAGTGATGTATGTAGCAACACTGTTTCCATTAGTTCATTATTCATCAATATGGGCATTAAGTTGTGTGATCTTTGACACGCAGGAGACTGATGATAGCAGATTCCATCATTCAGGTGTAAAATAAGTGCCTTGTTAGGATGCAGTCAGTGGTCCATTAGACATTTCATCTGTGTTCGTCAGACAACGTGGATGAATGGTGACAAGAGTACATGAATCACACATTAGTATATCAATTCACAAAAAGCATAGTGCGCTGAAATTTAGATCTGATTTCCCGCGGGACATTAGAGCGTGTCAGACGGAGGTTACGGATCGGCTCAGAGTGAACAATGGTAAGTTCTAAATCATATTCAGAAGAGTGCTCAGTATCGCTCGGCAACGATTTCAGGAGAATCAGACCCTATTAAATATCCTCCAGTGACTGACAGATCCAGCCCTCTCATCTGAGCTCTTACAGTATAACCGTGTGGGACCTGGGCTTTGTTCACGATTCATCTCCCAGCTGTTCCTGTAACCTCAGTCCTTCTCAGGAATTTCTCTCAGCTACAGCTTTTGTTACTACAGGCTTTTTTTTTCTTTCTAGAAACTATTTCTGTCCACAAGCTTTTATTTTATTGTCAAGAAGCACTGCAGCAGCTTTATTTGAGAAATAAACTTTGACTATGATTTTGTCTCTAAAGTGGATCATGTGATTCACTTCTATTGTTTAAAGATGCAACTGGCCACGAGCCATATAACCTGACTCCTAATGAAAGACTTCTGCCTTCAAGAACCGGCTGTGTTTTCAGCCAAACTGAAGAGAAACCTCCTTGGCTCGGTGGGATGATTTCTCATCTGAATATCATGCTAAAGAAGACATTTAGTGTAAATAATGCAATCTTTCAAACTCGTTTCTGTATTATTCACATAGTAATAAGTGTCTCTGGAGCACAGCAGCAGTCATCAGCAGAACAGCTGTATTTGTAGAAATAGACAACAATACACTGCATGGCTCAACATTATCAAGAATCAGTAGATTTCCTACTGTAAAAATACAAAAAGCTCATTTTTGATTAGTAATATGCATTGCCAAGGGCTTCGTTTGGACAACATTAAAGCAGATTTTCTCAATATTTATGTATTTTTTTGCATCCTTCCAGATTTTTTGACTCTTGTCCTAACAAACCTGCATCGGTGGAAAGCTTATTTATTCAGCTTCAGTCTCAATACATCATCTGAAATTGACCCTTATAACTGGTTTTGTGGTCCAGGTTCACATTTGTGCAGTCCATTGTTTCTGTCTGTCCTCTTCATGATTATCTGTGTTTATTATGTTAACACTCTATAAATTTGCAGCACTTTGGCTCATTCTCTTTGTCTTTCAGCCCTCCATCCCCATTAATCCCCAGAATCCTCAGACCCCCGAACGCACAAAGACGCAGGCGCGTGTTCGAAACCAACACGTCCCTGAAGATCTCGCAGGTCTGGATAAGGAAGATAAAGCTGAGAACACAAGACCTCGCGCTTCTCTCCTCACACAAAGAGCAGCGGCGCTCAACACAGCAGCAGAAACAGAGTTTAAACGAAGGCTCTCGCTCGCCGTACACCCAGCGCTTCAGAGATGCTGAAGGTGAGACGGAGAAAACAGAGACCTGTGGCATCCCTCTACACTCGAGTGTTTACATGAGCGGAGCGTGACTGTCTTCATTACAGGAGAGAGTCGCTCGTATTCACTGTGTGTACTGCACCTGTTGTGCTCTTCTGAGTTGTTTGTGAGAATCTAGCGCTTTTGGCCTCAGGATAAACCACCCACACACGAGCGCTGGGATCACACGGCACAGAAGAACGGAGAAAAGTGGAATAGAGCAGTTCAACTTCACATCAATACTTGTGCTCAGTTACATAAACACAATCATCTCGCTCTCTCTATTTTCAGTTACCTGCAATCTAATCTGCTTTCACTAACTTTTCTTTCAGACCAGGGTTATTAGACTTACCTAAAAACTGAACTCAATAAAATAAAGTATGTATATTTCTGCTTTCTCATTTAGCTTAACTCTGTTAAAATAACTAAAACTATAACTGGGGAAAATAACTGTATCGAGACAGATATGTATGCATAACAACATAACAAAATTACATTTTCTTTTAAAGGCAAGTGGTTGCAATCAATTTATTTTAGCTACATTTTAATAAACAAGTTTAGTTGACAACCTTTCAAGAATTTTTTTAAGTAAATCTGGATAAAATAAATAGTTTGCAATCACTTACCTTAAAAAAAAAATAATTTTCTTCAGTGAACTCAAAATGACTTTAACAAAAAACGGACAATATAAAAATAAAAGCTGATTCAAAATATTAGTATAATAGTATCTAAACTGTACTGAAATGATAAAATGTGTTCACCTGTGATTATTAGCCATTTTTTAACTACACTGAAAAGACCTGGTGTAGGATTTCTCTCTGAAATGAAAGACTGAAGTAGTGTTTTCTCATGAAATAACAATGTTATTGTGCTTTTAAAGGTTTTCCCAGATTCAGAGCAGAAGAGAGGAGCGTGTGAAGGAGGTCCGGACCCGGCGGGCCCCGTACTCACCCTGGTACTCCTGTCCTGGGACGTATGCGCTGGGGCTCCCGTGGATCTGGAAGGTGAGCAGCACCTCTCCTCCTCCCTCGGCCCCGGGGCCCTCCAGCTCTCCGTGGTGGGTGCAGAGGAAGAAGAAGGGATTGAAGCGCGGGTAGAAGCCGGACGGAGAGCCTCCCAAATCTCCGGCAGCGGCCGACAGCAGCAGAGCACAGGCGAGAGCGGCCCTCAACATCTCTGCTCCGGAGCTCGAGGAGTGTGTGTGTGTGTGTGTGAGTGAGTGTGTGTCTGTCCTCCCTTCACACACGGGGAGTTCAGAGCCTGCTCTCAGCCCCGCTCACACACTTAAATAGAGCTGAGCCCTGCCTCCCTCCGCCTCTCTCTCCTCCCACCTCCCTCCCTCGCTCTCGCTCTCTCTCTCTCTCTCATCTGCTTCCTCCCTGCCTCGTTGCTGTCAATCATTCTAATATGTCTGCGTGTTAGTGATTTGTCTCTCTCTTTAATGCTGTGTTTTGTCCAAGACAGCCTGCCTTTGTCTTCTTCTTCTCAACTCCCTCCATCCCCCAAAGCTGATTCCCTGCTTTTCCACCCAAAGATCACACCTCCTCCTCCTCCTCCTCCTCCTCGTCTCCTCCGGTCTCTCCCCCATCTCCCGTCTCTGATAGGACCCTCTCTTTGTGCTCCGCTCACTCCGGATATTTCTTTTTGTTTTGCTTTCTCTCAGCTCCATTTCTCTGTTAAGCTCTCATTCTCCCTCACATGAATATTTCCTTTAAAATCAGACCTTCTCGTCTTGTCTGTGTCTCTCAAACAGAGGCAGTTTGTGCCAGTAACACACACACACACACACTTCACACTTTCTCCATCTGTCTGCTCTTGTGTACGACTCCTTGAAATGATCCAGCCATCTGAGACGTTGAAGAAGAAAACATTTGTGTTTGAATAAGGATCAGAGATTTCTAACAATTACTACAGCCTTCGTGATTATTCCTGCAGAGTTCAGAGTGTGATGATGAAGAACTAACACCGAACACATCTGCTGGAGTTCACTCGGAGTTTCCTCAGGTTCAGAGAGCCGAGAGCTGTGGTTTATCACTCACATCGCTCACCTGATAACCTTCGAAGAACTGATGTGTTTCTATCATTGTCCAAACACAACCAAAGATGTGTAAGAAAAATATAAATGTGACCAAAGTGTGAGCCAGAAATCAAGACGCAACACAGCATTCAGCACATGAAAAAAACTAATGTGACCTGTTACAGTTACTGAGGAAAACAAATGAAAATGTAACACAATTACAAACAGGGTAACATCTGAATATTTTCACACACACACAGATTTAAATGATTTCTTTCAGAGACTGCACTGACTATAAAATATGAGTTTAGAACTTGTTTATTTGCCAACTGCTTTATTTCCTATATTTGGGTTCATTTTTTTCTGAGGCATTGTTAGATCCCAGTGTTTTCTGTCATAGCTATGACCCGGCCAGCTTAAAATTAGTGAGAAAAATCTAAAATGTAATCATACAACACTTCAAACTGAGTAACAAACGTTTTTGCTTCACCAGTGTGGTTCGCTGTCCCTAACCTTGTTCAGTTTAAACGATGCTGACAAGCTTTAGAACATGCTGCTAGCGACACTGAGGTCATGGGTTCGATTCTCAGGGACGGCTCAAATGTTGCTTTGGATAAATACATCTGCAAAACACAGAGATGTTAATATAGATAAACAACACCTACACCAAGAAGACCGTCCATAGGCGCAAACTTCATGAGTAATAATTATACAAGACTTTAGTCAGAGCATATGAGGATATTTAGGCTCTAAAAGCATACAATTCCAACACTAAAAACCAAATCACTTCACAAGAACCAACAGATATGTTCTGCATGTAGTGTATGATGAGCTGGTTTGTAGATCAAAGGCGTGTTAGAGGCAGCACTGGGAGATCATCACTGAGCTTCAGGACCAATGTTCGCAGAAGCGCTGAGACGGTGTCTAAGAGCCAGGCTGAAGAAAAACTCATGGTAAACATCATGAATTTGGTTTCTGTGCTCGAATGAAGGGCTCGATCTGGAGACCCTGAACAAAACCCCCATATAACGAATAGAGGAGGAGATGAGAGGCCGGAAGAGCTGTCACTTTGACGGCTCAATGACTGCTGTTATACACGCTAACTGACAGCACTGAACGACCAGGCTCCTCCCGTCATTTATAGGTTTACCATAGAATTTACATATGACTTGAACAGCCACGTCCATTTACACGGGAATGTGGTTTTCCTGATCGGATCTGTCTCGAGCGCACCTCAGAGGGCCTTTCAGTCTGATTTTTCATGATCAGATTTCTTTCATCCAGTCTGTGAAAACCCATTAGTCTGCTGTCAAACTGGGATTCTGGGAAAAACATTTAATCAGCGTGTAGTTCTGCTGTCTGGGTTAGGGTTAGGTTAGGGTTAAACCTTACCCAGAATCTGAACGTAATCCTGGAGCACAGCAGCACAGGTGTATCTGTACAACATGAGTCAAAATTACACACTTTTTTTAAATGACAAAAATCATTAGGATATTAAGTAAAGATCATGTTCCATGAAGATATTTTGTACATTTCCTACCATAAATAAATTAATATTTATTATGCATTGCTAAGAACTTCACTTGAACAACTTTAAAAGATATAAAAATGTTTTTGCTCCCTCAGATTTCAGCTTTGCTAATAGTTGTATCTCAGACAAATATTGTCCTCTCCTCACAAACCAGACATCAGTGGAAAGATTAATCATTAGATTTATTCAGTCTCAGATTCAAAACATGGACCCTTATGACTGTTTTTGTGGTCCAGGGTCACAAATAAGGTCACTAAATGACTGCTGTGACAAACAAGCTACAAGAGTTTGAATTTTCTGACTTTTCGTCCACCACCATCCATTTTAAAAGACCACACGTCATTCTGGTGTAATTGTTATGAAGTTAGCACACTCACGCTTCCAGCCGGAGACAGAGCAATCACTCTCCATTATGGAAACTAGGTCAGGAGATCTGGTCTTGGGAACGGAGGGGGTGGACGAGGCTTTGGGGCAGTAATTATTTTTATCTTCATTAAGTTCTACCTCAAGGTTGTAACAGAGCCTTTGACATCTGCGCTTCCATTTGATCCCTCAGCCCTCGCTCCTCTGCTGCCATCTCTCTTCTGTCTCGCTCTGGATCCAAACAGAGACAGAGAGGAGTTTGGAGGGACACGCAGATATGATTGTCAAGGACATACACGACTATCAGACATGCCCTTGGACGCGCGGCCCGGAGAACATGCTTCATTAACACGCTTCTTCAGCGCTAATCGATTCTGAGCTGCGGATTATTTGTTTTGTGGAAGTTCAAAATATACAAAAATAGAAGTAACCAGAGAAACAAAGTATCGATCTCTGTGCTTCCTGGTCTACTTTGGGCACAACCGATACGCGGTAACCAAGCAACACAAAATTGTGGCAAAAAATAAATGAATAAATATGTTTCAGATGGTTGCTGAGGGAAACAGTAAACATTTAGCCTTGATTTCACGTGTTTGAGAAGAGGATAAAGGATTATTAGAAGACGTCATTATATCACACGTCCTCCTGAACAGAGAGCTCTCTTTAACATGACCTTACGATTATAGCTGAACATAAAACCAAGGACTTTTTTCTTTTTATATCATAAATATTCTAGGTTCAGGACAAATTAAGCTCAGCCAGTATTTGAGTTAAACCTATCACTTTAGATAAGAAATAAAAAGCATAATGTTATGTTTATTTTGTAAAAGGACATTGTTCTGTTAAAAAGCATGTTTTATACAATATAACTATATTGTTTACTTCTTGTGCACACACAGTGAATGTTTTTTATTTGACTTTATTCACCTCCATTGCAAGTGTCTCACAATTTGACTTTTCTCTTTTTTTAAAGAGGGAGAAAATGTATTTTTATATTATGCTGTCATGTGAACTTTGGAAAACACTGTAATAAGTATTACTCAATGAAATGAACAGGGACGCATTGAGATGAAGCTGTTTATGAGTCATCCTCTCATTTAAAAAATCTATATCAAAGGTTCCTCAGTGTGTTTTCTTCAATATGTGTATCTCTTGCCTACATATGTATTTTAATACATAGTTCTTAAGGGTCAATAAGAACCTATGGTTCCACTTAAGTAAGCTACTATGTACCTGCATTAAAAAAAAAAAATTTACTTATTGTGTCCATATTGTGTCCAAAACACTTCTGCAGCTATAGAGGCGGGATATGGGTTAGGGATAGGTTTGGTGGTATGGGTTAAGGTGTAAGGGATGGGTCAACGGTGTAATTATAAATGCAATTAGAGATGCAAGTATTTTTTAAAAAATATATAAGTACAGTTTAAAACCGTATGTACATGTTGAAATGCAAGTACATAGTTATTAAGGCCACCTAATATACTGTAATGTGGGACCGAACCTAGGTATCTGTTATTGCGGCACAACTTGTTTGTGATTTTGTCTGTACTCATCATCTGTATCTACTAAATATATCATAATCTGAAACCTAGCATGGTTTTTTCATGTTTCTGCTGGGTTTTGCTCTTTCTGTTATTTTTATCATGAATCCTCAGTGCTTTTTGATCCATCTTTTCCTTTGTGTTTCAGACTGACCCGCTGCAGACACCTCCTGAAGTCATGCCATGATCTTCAGAGAGTCTCACACACAGAATCAGAGCTTCATCGCTGTACCTGAGAGACTCGCCGAGCCAAACATCCCTTCTGTCTTCTGTTCTTCAGACTATATCAGATAGCACACGTACATCTGCAACATATCTGTTAAAAATCATTTGATCTGGAAGGAATCTGCTGTGTACTATCTGACAGATATCTGTAAGATGTCAGTCATAAACATCTTGAAGAAATCGAATAGACTGACAAAAACATCCTATAGACGTATTGCAGATGAACACAAAAAATACATCTTGCAGATGTTAAATAGACGTCTCAGTGATGTATGAGTGCTATCAGATAGACTCTGTGCAGACTCCTTTAAAGGGCAGCTTTTATACAAAATTCACTTTTATATGTTTGAACATAAATGTGTGTTGGCAGTGTGTTTGCACAACCACTCTATAACGATTAAAATCCACTTATTTTTTTATCCCCATAAATCATAAGCAGTCTCTCAGAGCCAGCTGATCACAGAATCCATACGTCACAGCCATTAATGGACATTTGTAGAGATACTGCCCTAAGTAATAATTGTCTTCTCATTAAAGCTACAGATATTATTCAGTGCAGGGCAGTGAGTGAAAAGGGGGCGGGGAACAGCAGCTCATTTGCATTTAAAGAGACATGCACTAAAACAGTGTGTTTCTGCTTCCACTCAAAATAGGCCCATCACATAATTTGTGTGTTAAAAACTGCAGAAATAATGCTTGATTCAATGCAGTGTTATCCCTCTATGCATAAAGCGGGTCATGTTGTCATGCACTCTTTAATTTCTGTCTGATTCTGTGTAATTTGTTCTGCATTAAGGATTGATTATATGTATTAAATATGACTCATTGAAAGATTTCAGTCCTTTGTGCAAATAATTGGGTTTATTTTATATTAATTGGGTATATTCATCCACGAAAGAAGGCATCTGAACAGAATCAGGCATCTTGTTCTTGAATGTGGATCTGCTGACTGAGAATAAGAGAGGCCCATCACAAGGAGTAAACAGGTGAATCACAAATGTCTGAATGTGATTGATGATGCTGACTAGACTTGGTGACCTGTCTTGCAATGAATTGGAGAACTATTCATTGATGATTTAATAAATCAATTAATTTTATTCAGCTGTCATTAAGTGTAAAGTCACTTTTTTCCTTTTTTGCATAAAATATCTTAATCTATTCTGTGCCTTGAGGAATCTCCATGGTTACTGAAAAGATGATACGATGGACTAGAGTATTTTTGGAATACAGACTCAAGCTCTTCCGCCATCTAGTGTCCAGCAGTCTCTCTGTTGTGTCCAGAGACTTTATAAATCATCAACTATTTTTGTTTTGATCTTCAAGGCTTAAACTGTGGAACAAAACATAGTCTTAACATCCATATTGTAACAATCCATGACATAAAATAATGCCATTATACATTTACTTATTTTAGTCTGTAAAATCCCTTCACAATAGCAGTTGCTCAAAAAAAAAGAAGAAAAAGTATTCAGTGTTACTAAAGTAAAAGTAGAGAGTAAGTGATTGAAAAATACTACTTATTAATTTGCAAGATTAGATAGAGAAATCAGGAGTAACTAATGCAATTTGTTACTTTTTGTAGCAAGTAAGACAATATTTTAACACATTACTTAATTAAAAGTAGTTTTCTGCATTTATGGAGTGTGTATTGGTTTGCACTCGTTTCAGGAGGTCAAACACAAGCTGCTGGACATCATGAACTCACTCAGCTCCTGTTTTCCACATCATTTGAAATCAGCAGAGAAACACCCCTGGTTTGGACTGGTAATGGGTCATTCTGGCTCATCCATCATCATCTCTCTAACAATAAATGCAAAGGTCAGCAGGTCATATGCTGCTGCCCCCTTCAGGAGAGCAGAAATCAATACATGATTAGAACCTCAATCCGGACCAAAGGACAGCCAGCCATATTTCAATGATGATAAAGAAGAAAGTTCACCATCATCATATAGTAATAAATGCTTTCCCTATAACAAACCGACCAGCCATTCTTCATAGTTATCACCATTGGACAGGCTATTATTTCAGAATCATAAGATATAAATGTCATTAATGTATGCCAGATCTTTGATTTGTAAATCATCAGCGACGCTGAGATATCAAATATCCAGGACCGTTTCAGATCGATGTCTCTTACAAAGCAGAAACATAAAGCTACTGAACCATTTCAAACCACAGGAGCAAATACAGAGGCTTAGGCACAAGATGCAAACATATTTTAAAAATCTTAATAAAATTCTGAGCACTTCTATAAAAACATTCTGTGGATGACTGAAATTAAGATCATCCTGTATTAGAATGAATGGAAGAAAAAAGTCTGGAAGTGGTTGGGTACAGCTCATGATCAAAGCACATAAAATCATCTGAAAAACACAGAGCAGTGTGAAGATGAGCATGTCTTCAGTGTCTATGGGTTACTGTTTAGAGATGAAGAGACAGAAGACAGAAGTGTTTAGTAATGAGGAGACAAAAGACAGAAGTGTTTAGTGATGAAGAGACAGAATACAGAAGTGTTTAGTGATGATGAGACAGAAGTGTTTAGTGATGAAGAGACAGAAGACAGAAGTGTTTAGTGATGAAGAGACAGAAGTTTTTAGAGATGAAGAGACAGAAGACAAAAGTGTTTAGAGATGAAGAGACAGAAGACAGAAGTGTTTAGTGATGATGAGACAGAAGTGTTTAGAGATGAAGAGACAGAAGACAGAAGTGTTTTGTGATGATGAGACAGAAGTGTTTAGAGATGAAGAGACAGAAGACAGAAGTGTTTAGTGATGATGAGACAGAAGTGTTTAGTGATGAAGAGACAGAAGTGTTTAGAGATGAAGAGACAGAAGACAGAAGTGTTTAGTGATGAAGAGACAAAAGACAGAAGTGTTTAGAGATGAAGAGACAGAA
>JAUCMS010000148.1:0-26707 GCA_032357445.1 Enteromius radiatus | reverse complement strand
GACAGAAGTGTTTAGTGATGAAGAGACAGAAGACAGAAGTGTTTAGAGATGAAGAGACAGAAGACAGAAGTGTTTAGTGATGATGAGACAGAAGACAGAAGTGTTTAGTGATGAAGAGACAGAAGACAGAAGTGTTTAGAGATGAAGAGACAGAAGACAGAAGTGTTTAGTGATGATGAGACAGAAGACAGAAGTGTTTAGTGATGAAGAGACAGAAGACAGAAGTGTTTAGAGATGAAGAGACAGAAGACAGAAGTGTTTAGTGATGATGAGACAGAAGACAGAAGTGTTTAGTGATGAAGAGACAGAAGACAGAAGTGTTTAGAGATGAAGAGGCGGAAGCGATAAGAGATGAAGAGACAGAAGTTTTTAGAGATGAAGAGACAAAAGACAGAAGTGTTTAGAGATGAAGAGGCGGAAGCGTTTAGAGATGAAGAGACAGAAGTGTTTAGTGATTTCACGAGTTCGTGCTTCCGTATGATAATAAACAAAGCGAGTTTGGCGTGCTGTCCAGGGGATGAGCTGGGAGATCGATGGACTCCGAGCCCTAATAGTCCGACTCAAACCCCGCGTGCCCCCCGTGCAGGAAGGCGCGGATCGAGGCGAAGGGATAAAGGATAAATAAAGGATAAAGAAGGAAAGGAAGTGAGCTCGAACCCCACGTGCCCCCCAAAAGCAAAGAGGAAAGCAGCCAAACATGCCCCACAAAAAAGCATGGAGGGGGGTGGGGGGTGGCCCTCTGCAGAGGCAGAAGGAGACCTCGGCTGAGGTAACGTAGGCAGGTGAGAAGCCTAGGAAGGAAGAAAAGTTGTTGTTTTGTTTTTCTCTCTCTCTCTCTCTCTCTCTCTCTCTTTCTTTCTCTTGCAGCTCGGCTAGAAATAGCCTCTGCAGATGCTAGGAGAGGGGGAGAGGTAGAGGTAGGCGAAGACCTTGGAGGAGGTGGGATATAAAAGATAAAGAAGCCTCTGCAGAGGCGAGGGGAAGGGAAAGTAAAATAAAGACCTTGGAGTAAGAGGGAAGAGGAGGTGAGACAGTAGGGTGAGGACCTCTGTGGAGGTGAGGGAGGGAGAAGCCACAGTGGAGACGGGCTGAGAGAAAATGTAACGGGGAGGTTGTCTGAGTTAATCCGGCTGGAAGTGAGGCCTTTTTCTGCTGTGGAAATAGCTGCTCCAATTCTAAAGGAATGGGATGAGTATTTCCCCGGGGGAAATAGGTGATATGTGAAGGATGGCCTTGAGATGTTTTTGGAACCAGAATCTGGAGACTGGTCGATTGAATTCATCAATCTAAAGGAGTTCTGAGGGGGAGAAGGAGCTTCTAAATAAGAGGAAGGCCCGCATAATCTGGTAGGGTTGTATGGGGGACTGGAGATTGAATAAATAGATGTAGTGGCCTTTATTGAACTGATCTGTTTTGCTTTGCTTGATGAAGAAAGCGATGGTTTCATCATTCAGGATGGTGAGATCAGAGATAGCGGGATGGATATTGGGGTTAAAATTAGGATTCACAGTGAATTCAAAGCATCTTTGGAACCCGAAGAACGCCAGGGTGAACATGGCGTCCAGGGTCCGTGCGATGAGGGTGGAAATGTATCCTCATTTGGGTAGAGATACATTGTGTGAGAATCTCTAGGCTAATGGGTCTTTGATCGGGTCTTTGATTTCCCTTTGAATGCCTTTGATCAGCAGGGAAGTCTGGGCATTTGAAATGGCAGGTGAACCCAATCCTAAAAGCAATTAATGAAAAAATTGCAAGCCGCTCAGATAGCCTTTGATAGAACTGACTTGAATGTTCTTGTGGGAATTTAAGTATGAGATGGGCAGCCATTGCTGTGGCGCCTGAGAGTGGGACTAACCTTGACTGGGAGTCAAGGTTAATGCCCAGGAATTCGATGCTGGTGCTGGGACCCAGGGTTTTTTCTTGGGCTATGGGAATTCCCAGGTCGGAGAAAACCCCCAGGACTTTTTGAGGTCTGCGGCTGGGAGGGCATGGGGAGGGGAAATGAATAAGAAATTGTCAAGGAGGTGGATGAGGTGGTGGATTTGGTAGTTATTAGAAAGAATCCAGCAAACGGCTTCAGAAAGCATGTCGAATATTTTTGGACTGCTTTTGCAACCGAAGATAAAATTGGTTTCACCATTGGATGCCAAATACGTTCCAGAAATCGGGGTGGATGGGCATTACTTTGAATGTGAATGTGATATCTACTTTTGCCATCCATGTGCCTTTGCCGACTTTCTTGATTATTAACATGGGTTGGGGACGTAACAAGTAGATTTGGGATTGTCTGGACGGGAAGAGAGGGAAGGGTTAATGAAAGGAGTCAGAGGAGTGGGTGACAGACCTGCAGACCACGCAGGTGAGATTGCAGCAACCGGTGAATACCCTATTGTGGAGGTCGAGGGCACCCCACTAAGGACACTGGTTCCACTGGGACAGACTCAATGACGACCTAGCCGCGAACATCTTATGGTATGTGTAGAAATGCGTCCCCTCATAGGAGGATGCGAGCTTCGTGATGATCACGAGGTAGTCATCTAGCTCGTACCTTTTCCCTATGGGGAAAAACGGAAAAGATTATTTCTGTGAATCTGGAAAAGGCAATGGTACATTCTGGAAATGTGAGAGCGCGGGATGGATTGGTGTTGGATGTTTTGAGTGTGAATGTGAACTCGCCACAATCCACCCGACGGTCTGCAGGGCTGGGGGAAAAGGTGAAAAGATCGAAGACATTACCTGCAAGAATTTGTGACCTGATGACTGCGGGAACAGGGGTGGGTTCAGCGGCTAGTGCGTTGGCTGACATAGGGAGGGGAGTGGCTGAAGATAGAGAGAAATGTGTGCAGGAAGCAGGAGGGGGAAGAAAGGTAGAAGTTGGGTTGGGAGCTTGCCTAGAGGGGGGTTAGAGGGGTGAAAGGCGGGGAGAACAGGGGGGAAAGGAGGAGCTGGAAGAAAGGGAGAAGGGGGGGCCGCTGCTGGGAATAAAGTAGCTTGTGGGAGGCTTAGTGGAGGCCAGGAGGCTGAGGAGAGATCCAGGGCTTCCAGGTTGAATGAAGGAGGGTTCTGGCTGGCTGGAGGCTGAGAGCCGAGCGGCGGGTCTGGATGACTCTGGATCCTTGTGGCTGGTCTTGAGCAGATGGGCTGGGGGTGGGATTGTCCGGGGCTCGGCCAAGGCTGGCGGAGGTTAGATTGGGGGAAGCTGGAGTTGGGAGAGTGGCTGATGATTATGTCGAAGGAGGAATAGCGTACGGCTGGAATGGAATGGAATGGAGGAGGTTTTAGTAGTTCTGCTGAATGCCTGCTGAAGCGAGTGTATGGTGGAGGATTGGAATAGTCCATTTGCTGCATGAAGAGCGGGCTGAGCTGTATGACGAGGCTGGAGAAACAGATCTTGCTGGTGGAGGCGATCTTGAGTGAGATCGTCTTTGAGACGCTGAAATGGCAGGCCGTGTTAGCCTGCGGCCTCTGGAGGTTCCGGCGGGGCTGCCGTTTTCTGGATATCAAAGTGTGTATGTGTGTACTGTATATATACTGAAAAAAATGCATTTCTAATGAACTGAAATACAATTGAAATGTACTTAAAGTACATTAAAACAATGTTTCAAATATGCTCTAAATGTAGTTCATGAAGTATTAAAAGTACATTTAAACGTATTGTAAGAAATACACTTAATTATCATAATTTTTAATAGATTGAATTCAAAATTTCTGCCAAATTTGATGACGAAGGCAGTCAAGAGAGTAAATCCTGCAAAGACTGAAGCAGAAATTTAATGATAAGAACATTTCAGAATATGAAGACCGCATTTCTGAAGATCAACACATATTGTTGTGGCTTTCTCGTGAAGGAGCTTTAGAGTAAAATGTGTAGGAAACATCTTACCAGTCATTTCTGTCAAATTAAACATCGTATCATCCTGCAGCTGAGGAGAGCAGAGAAGATCACCTGTGAGAAAAATAACCAGATCAGTTCATCGTTAAAAAACATTTTTATATTGTTTACAAAAGAATAATCAACATAATGATTTTGAGAAAAATGCAGTTAAATCTTTTATTTCATCTTACGGACCAATCAAAGCCCTCTCCACCAGCAGCTCAGACAAAACAGGTATTTGGAGATTTGATGTAATCCTTCCACTTTAACCGAATTGAAGTCAAACTACTCAGGATTATTCTTTAGCTGTGCACACTCACAAACTATTATAGGAGGTCTTGTTTAGTTGTGTTTTAAACTGTTATGGTATTTGTAGTGGAAAGCATTAGAACACAGGTGTCAAACTCAGTTCCTGGAGGGCCGGAGCCCTGCAGAGTTTTGTTCCAACCCTGCTCCAAAACACATACTATGCAGTTGTCAATTAAGCCTGAAGGACCTGATTAGTTGGATCAGGTGTTTAATTAGGGTTGGAGCTAAACTGTGCAGGGCTGTGGCCCTCCAGGAACGGAGTTTGACACCCCTGCAATAGAATTTGTGACGTTGTATTGTTTTTTTCCAGCAGGATCATTACGGTTTTGTGTATGATGCTTTGGCAATATTGCATGTAAACACTCATGCCAATCTAAAGTAGAGTGATAAAGCTACATGAGTCTGTGTGGCAAGAACAGATTGATTTCCAAACAGCAGATATAAGAGCACTATTTAATGAGGCGCAGTTAAAAACGAGTTTGACATGATGAGGTCAGCAGCAGACGAGGGTTGTTCTGGTCACGTCTCATCTCCAGGAGCAGAGCGCAGCGATGGCGGTCGCAGCGAGGAGCCCGGGGCCCGGGGCCCAGTGCCAGCCTGAGTTACAGTAAGGACGGGCGCAGCAGGAGAAGCTGAAGCTGATGTTGTTTCCACGGATCATCTGACTGCTGGAGCTCTTACAGTCTCTCAGAGACATGCAGCCCTTAGAGAAGAGCACCGGAGAGCGTCCGAAGCGGCCGTCAGCCGTGAAGCAGACCTCCTGAGGACCACACTCCGACAGAACGTGCCGGCAGCTCCGGTTGTAGGACGTCTGAGGACAGTAATAACAGGAGAGGTTCCCAGTCAGGACAGCAGGAGCACAGACACACAGAAGCAGAACCAGAGCAGAGATCCAGCGGAGAGCAGCTCCAGAGAACAACATCTTCATTCTGACCCAGAAAACACACACCGCTTCCCCAGAGTACCGTCGTGCCTGGTTTAAATACCACACTTGGCTTAATTACCTCAATTACCCATTCATGTCTAACCTGGGCCAGGTGTTTAAGTCATCTGATCAGATTTAATCAAATCTTCAAAATGATTCTTTCAAAATAAACTAAAAATTCAGAATTCAGATCAGATCACAAAATCCAGGCTTTGATCTGGAGTAAATCTTCAGTTTGTGTTGTTTAAACCTTTTCAGTAAGATTGGGATACCTTCGATCCCAAAAAAAATAAAAAATAACTGATTTTCAGGCGATTCTGCTCCAGACTCCTGCTCAGAACAAGCCCCGGTGTTTTCTTCTTCTCCGTTAACTTTATGAAGAGTGGGATTTCTGAAATCAAATCTTCATTAAACTACAAATGAAGAAAGCAAAACACATTTTGACAGACACAGATCGAGTCAAGAGGTTTGTCGTCTTCAGTTCTCAAGTACACAAAAGTGCCTGTTTGGCAATATTCAGGATTTTGGAAAGCTATTTATCTTGGAAGTGTCTTGGAAGATTAAACATTTGTTTCTCGTTAAATTAATTCTTGTGCTTTACTTTGTAATTTATTTATTTTAATTTTGCTTACAAAAAATTTACATTGATTTGGCTCCACAGTGTTTATTTATTCCCAGTTTTGTATGCTTTGTGTAAGTTACGTGTTATTTTACACTAGGCAGCATGGCATGTTTTTATTCATTTTGTTAATAACAGTTCATATATAGACTAAGTGAGATTGAAATTGTTCTTGCTTGAATTGAAGTGAAGTCATTAACACTGAACTGCTGTTAATTCAAATGAAGACATATCCATTATAGCTACATATAATAGACAGAAAAAAAATCTCTATTCAAAATCAAAGAAAATTGAGTAAAAGCAACCAGGGTGATATCGGTATTATCAATCGTCAATTAATCGGTGGGAACATTTTGTACCGTGTGTGTATGTGAATGTGACAAATAAAATGTGAATTTGAACATTTCTTCACAATCCTGTAAACATTCAGTGATGAGAACAGACTTAAACTTGCTTTATTTATACAAAGGTTCATCAGTTTCCAGACTGAAGACCAGCCAGCGGTATTAATAAAATCCTCAAGTTATTAATGAGCCATCATGTGCAGGTAACATTAGCGGCAGGCTGAGGATACTCGGGGAACTTTCTCAACATCTCTATCCGTAGAGCCTACTACAGATCGGTCAGCATGGGTCAGCTGACAGCAACACGGTTTCCCGGTGTATCATCAGCCTCGGGCGCTCAGCAGACTGTGTGTGTGTGTGTGTGCGCGTCAGGGCTCAGAGCAGCTCGGCGGATCCGGGACACTGACGGTAACCCCGAGCAGCTGCGGGAGGAGGTTCTCCGGGACCGCGGCGGTGTTGCAGAGATCGCGACAGCAGCACGTGTAGGAGATGTCGTACTCCAGGCCCTTGTGTGAGAGAGTCCGGTTCGATCCGCAGAGCTCCGGGGACGCGCAACCCTGCAGAGCGAGCACGCGCACGCGGCCGTAAAGCCTCCAGCCGCAGGAGCAGCGCTCGTGCTCGCGGCACTCGGTGGTGATGTTGCAGCGCGCGCCCGCGGCCTGAAGAGGGCAGTAGAGACAGAGCAGCACCGCGCCGGAGTGACCCGAGAGCAGCACGAGCAGCGCCAGCACAGCGGACCTGACAGAGACACACACACACACTCTTCTGATCTGGGGGGAAAACATCATATAACGTTACTGCTTGTTTATACATACAACAATTACTTTCTCCTACCATACAAATGTTAAGTATGGGTTCTATACCTGAGAACTGGAATACCTGCGTTCTGCATCTAAACCGTCGCTTAAGTGATTCTGTAATAGCTAATTGTCAATCAGTCATGGAGTACTGAAAACCTGGCACAGATTATTTTATTTTTGCCATTTCATGTAACCTACACATAAAACAAAACAGCTAACCTGATTTTGCCAGGTGCAACATGACCCTGGGTCAACACTGATGAACCAATCCGGTTTGAAGAAAGAGTTTACCGTTTTTGTGAAGTTTAAGCTCACAGTCAGTGTTTGGTGCTTGTTCATCAGTGTCACTCATCTATCATTTCCTCTGATCTCATGGGTAAGGGTAGGGTTAGGTGTAGAGATATGGCCAAGACTCAGAAGAGGTGAACTCCCATTCCCTGCAACAGTCTCTAATCTACAGGCATTAATGCAGAAAGTGTCCCCAGCTTCATGACTGCAGGAGATTCTCTGGTTTCTGATCAGACTGATGGAGATATTCACCTGCTGAGAGCCACAGAGTCCGAGTCCATCCCTGCTGGAGCCGAGCCGACAGAGAAACCACCCTGAGCTCATCTACAGCGCTTCATTAACCTGCAATTATCAGCACTTTAATTAAACCAGCTGCCGTCAATCAGCCTCCTGGAAGAAATCTTCATCTGCATCAGCCTTCTCAGAATGTTTTTATTGTTATATTTTATAGTAATAACTATTATTAGTAATAATAAAAATAAGTTTGTGATACAGGCAAAAAAGAGAGAGAGAGATAAAGACTTGAAGCCATTCTGGTTACCTTGTTTAAAATAGTAATGACTTGCAATTAAATCATAAAATAAAAATAATACACTAATAATTTAAGTAACTTTAACTAAATGTTGTGATTTAAAACTGAATCTGAATAGCAAATAAGACACAGGAAATTCATCTGTTCATAAAGACTTATTTATTGGCAGTGGAAAATAAGTTTCAGTATTTTATTGAAATGAAAGCAATAAATAATACTGTGATAAAAATAGTTCATAAGTACTTAGACTGTACATTATTTCTATTACAGGACCAGAAGATTTATTTAAATAAAGGACAATAAAAAGATAGTAACATGACTTAAATTGTACATGAGTGACTAGAGAATGTAAAATTACAAAAACAAAGAAAGACTGGGATATGACTCCAGCCGATGCTTCTGATATCATCCAAAAATGACAATTCAGTTCCTACATAAAGGCTGATAATATACCATATCAAAAAGGTCTTGAAAACAACAGGACTGGGCTAGAAATATAAGGCTTCATTACAGTGTTACGATACACAGGGATTGAGCTGACAGGCCACCGCAGGATTGGTCCATCTGAGAGGAAACACACACACACTTTCTCTCACTCGCACACTAACGCTGGCATGCACACACACACCCTCACTTGCAAGTTTACACTCATGCACACACACACACACACACACACACTCTCTCTCTCTCTCTCTCTCTCTCTCTCACACACACACACTCACTCACTCACTCACTCACACACACTCTTTTGCTCTCTTTCTCTCTCTCTCTCACACACACACACACGCGCGCTCTCACACTCACTCACTCACTCACTCACTCACTCACACACTCTTTCTCTCTCTCTCTCTCACACACACACACACACACACACACACACACACCACCAGGGAATGGATAAACAGTGACTTTAAGCCAAAGAGATGCTAGAAAAAGCTGGCATCAAGATCACATCTGAAGAGGGATGTATTGAAAATAGCCCTCATCATGATTACAAATTATGGCTTATCCAAGGGTTTGATTTTGGTATCAGAAGATATAAAACACGTACCAACCCTGATATTCACACAACGCCATTGATTCGGGCATCTTTCTCACAATCAATAGGGGAAATCAATTAAGAGAAGAGCTAAGTTAAGATAAAATCACACAAAATACTTTTAGCTGGATGAATTCAAACAAAAGGAATAAGTATCGGAGGATAAAATACTCACTGAGAATGATAAGAATGAGATTACGCCTACAGACGGAAATGTACAAACTTTGGACTTGCGATACATAAATTACATCTAAAAGAGCTGAACTGGATTAGGACGCCACAATTAAAAAGTGACCAAATAAAATCAAGCAACAGTTGACACGAGACACTGCTAAATTAGTGAACGTCCCTCGCTGTACAGAAATAGAGGCATCGAATCTAACGTTTGACAGAGCTGTGATGGGATGATGGGTCTCGTCCTCCTCCGCTGAGCCTGAGAAAACACACCAGAATCAGAACCAGATGCCCGACTCAGAACCCCAGAGCAAGCTCCGAAAGACACGTGCTCAGAATGACCTCCGCAGCACTAAACACACCAGTAATGATGAATCACAGGATATTAAGATTACCAAGCTTTCAGAAATCCCCCCCCCCCCCAAAAAAAAGTTTAGTCTTTAGAATAATTTATTTATTTATAATTTATTTGTAACTTCCTTCTACAGTTCTCAAGAACTCCACAGCTTCTGAGCAAACTCTGATCATCATTCAACATTTCACATTAAAAACTGGCCCAATAATGACATTTAAATCATTTGTTCAGTGATGTACAGATTTCCATCCAATCATGAAGAGACTCACCTGACACTGATCAGCAGGAGTAAGTTCTGACCGCAGCAGAGTCCAGACGCTGTACGCTCACACTCCCTGCAGCACCATAACACACACATTAGAGACACACACACACTCTCTCTCAATCACACACACACACACACTCTCTCAATCATACACTCAATCACAGACACTCTCAATCACACACACACTCTCACTCACACACACACACACACATTCTCTCTCTCTCTCACACACACACTTACATTCAAACTAAGACACACACATTCTCAGACACACTCAATCACTCACTCACACACTCTCATACCATCCAGCTGTGGTCTCTTGGTCAGTGCGTCTGCAGAGGTCACTCTGAAGCTGGCGGGCAGTGTGTCGGCGGAGCGCACGTCTTTGGGCCGGAACTTCTTCCTCCAGGACGGTGCGCGGCGGAAGTTCTTGTCATCATCCTGCAGAGACACGGCTGTGTGAGAAGCGTTCAGATGACCCGAGACTGATGAACTGGACTGAACTCACCTCCTCAAGCCTCCGCTCCGTTCCTGCGGCCAGCAGATGACCATACTCATGCTCCAGCACCGCCCTCGCCTGCACACACACACACACACACACACACACATTAATATCACCAATAAACTATAGCACTTATTAATACTCTATTAACCTAAACACACAGGCCTGGTTTCTTAAACATACATAAAATAATCAAAATCACATGCAACAGCACAAAAGACTGCAAATGCAAAAGTGAAGATCATTCGGATCATTGGGCACAGTAAAAACGAACCTTTACCACTGATACAGATATGGTGGCAGATTAAGGTGAGCGGGTTCTGGTCTCACCTGTGTGCACTGTGTAGGGATCTGCAGCAGCAGCGCCAGGGTGTTGTGATCGAACGACTCGTCCAGAGCGAGGAGCGCTCCGTGAACACCGCTCTCCAGAAGATTCCCTGCATACTCCTTCAGTCCGATGGCCTGGACCCAGCTGACCACACGCTCGTTTGTCCACACCAGCACATCTGCAGCGGCAGCAGAGTTAACACACACACACACACACCATCCAACCAGAAACCAGTGCGCTCACCTTTGACCTCCACCTGTGACTCGTCTCGTCTGCGCTCCAGCTCTTTCCGGTCGTAGTTCAGCCGTCTCAAACACATCACCCCACACTGAAAGCTGTTCCTGCAGAGCCAGAGAAACACAGAGTTTATCATCAGCGCAGATCAGAAACGCTTTCTTAACAAGACTTTATCTTTGATGAGCTGATTATATATTATATTTATTTTCTCATTTATTTCTTCATTTTTTATTATCTTGTATAACATGTTTAATTTTATTTTAGAGAGTTGTTTATCATTTTGTTGTTTTTCTATTTAGTTTAATTTATTTATGTACTTTTTTGGCCTAATACCTGGTAAAGAGACTACCCATGAAAACTAGCCTTCGGACTGAATTGAACGCATATAAATCTTGATTAGCATTCAGCACAGTGAAAATTCAACATTGATCACATGAACAAAATTGCATTTTCAAATACATTCAAATAGAAAGCAGTTAATGTAAGCAGTGCAGATTATTTCACAGCATCACTGAACTAACACAGGCTCGGAGAGCAGAAGACAATTCTGTAGAAACTTCCGGCTCAAAAATATTTGCCTGGAAATGTCAGTGATGCATCTGCCTCTGCCGTGTCGTACTGTAGATCTGGATTCAGATCAAACTCATTCAAACCTACCGTACAGACGATGAAAGGACCAAACTCTTTAACGTCAATCATCTGAGATGCTCTAGTTCATCACCTATTCATTCTGATAACAGAATTGAGTTTGATTGACAGCTGTTATTGTAAGCAGTGATTGGTGTCTGACGTTAGACGCACCTCACGCTGGAATGAAACGGTTGTTTACCGCTAATCTGGGTGTGATTTAGCAGTATTTCAGGTTCTGTGGGTCGTGGGTGAGCTGTGAATGTGTGAAAGTGCTTCATGTACACTAGTGATGTCAGTACGCTACAATCGTTTACGGGACCCAGACTGTGGTCAGGACACTGACCTGTGGAAGCTGTCCACCATTTTGAGCTGACTGCGCAGGTCTTTTTTGGTCAGATGATCCAGCATACGAGCGTCCACCAGCGACTCCATGAAGTAGCTGCGGTACTGAGGTAAACCGAGGCTGGGCAGCCAGTCGTTCCCGATCCACTCGTGGTTCATGTCTCCGTAGGCCAGGGTCTGAGAGTCAGAACACACACATTCAGAGCACAGACACACACCACCACCACCTCAGCGCTGATCACAAACACATCAGATAAGAGAGCTCCTGTCTTAAGATGAAACCTGCTGCTGCTCTCAGAGACCAGCGTGATGAAGAACTACGAACACGTCCAGCTCACATCTCACTCAAACTAAACACCGCCGAAGCGAAAGGTGAGCTGGACGAGTTCCTGACGGGTTCATGAGGTGTTCTCCATGAAGCTATCAGAAGAGAAAGACAAACCTGGGCCCAGCTGCCCTCCTCATCCTCCTGGAGTTAGCGGGTTAGCATGTGGAGCGAGAGAGGAGTCAGTCGTGGAATTAAACACAACGTGGTACAGTAAATCAGCACAGAGCGGCATGCAGCGAAGCGTGTTAGCATTAGCGCTAGCGTGACTGACCGTGGGTGGCGTGGCGGCCAGGCTCTCCATCTCCTCATGCGTGAGCCAGACATTCCCAGAAGACTACAGAAATAATCGGTGAGCGAGTGAGAGAAGATGAGTGACAGAAGACATTAGTAGAGCAGAGCGGCAGGAACATTAGTGAACGTGATCATCAGGTGTTAATGTGTGAGGCATGCGAGAGAGAACACACGCGTACTACGGTAAAATCATCAGGATTCATCAGTAACAGTGGCAGACCACAAACCTGAGCATCTCACGTCGAGGTAAAGAATCACCAATAACTCTCAGATGATCCGGAGAAAAACGGTTGCTTTTTTAATTAAAACATGATTTAAAAATTCCAGGTTTGTTGTGGATGTTTATGGCCAAAAATATATCTATCAATATAGTAATGATGCTATTAATAATAATTACTACACAGAAACTAAATAAGAAATATGACACATACTAAAAAATATGAAAATATCATTTTTACACTACTAGAGTAAAATATACTAATAAATTAATAATAATAATAATTCTTCAGTTTATCATCAAACTCTCTGGGTTCAGCTCTATTTTAAGGTGTTCTGGCTACAGTATAGATTTAAGTCATATTAATTAACTACATGTACTGACTATATAGTTAGGATTAGGTCATTATGCATAATTAATTGTTATTATAATAATAAATGAGGACACCCCAGGATGCTGGTCTCGTACCGTTCTGGAGGTAGGTGGCGCTGACGGGCTGGTCAGAGACATGATCTCCTGAATGGCCAGGCGTAGTTTGAGGCGGTGGAGAGGGTTACTGATGCCGATCTCACGCTGGATCTCTGTGTCGGACAGAGCAGACATGATGGCTCCGCTCTTCACGTTAGCACGACACGCCGCTACGTACCACGCTGGCATCCCCACCCACAGCTGAGAGAAGACCACAACAACAACAGCATTAATACAGCTCTGAGAAAACAACAACCAACCAGATCCACAGCTTTATAAACACTTCATCATCGGAAGATTTAGTTGTGTGAATATCTGAACATCTCTAGTTTCAAACAAAGCCAAATGTGTTTTATTGTGATGTGTAATAGCGCCCCCTAAAGTTTAACAGTGTTTGAGGGTCAAGACACAAAAAATCTCTCAGGACTACCATCTCTGTAACGTTAAAGTGAGACGGCAGCCTCAGAGCCATCATTAAACTAAATTTCTTAAAACAGCTTAAAAGGTTAGGCGTACCTAAAGTTGCTGTATAAAGCGTGCTGACTTTCTCAGTTACAGGGTTACAGCTCAAATCTGATCAGTAACGTAACTCAGAAATTACTGGCTGTGATCTTCCCATAATTCATGAAATCTGTTTCAAGTTTACATCCAGCCAGACGGCAGTCTGTAGCTCAGTCTCCTCTGGTATCTGTCTGGATTTCTCTCTCTGTGTAACTGAGCTGACACATGTATAGGTGTATTTTAATGGATGTTATTATTGTTGAGCTACCCAAGAAAAGGCCTTGTTATGGCAGTAAATGAACACATGATTCTGTACGTGATCTGCTCCTGCGTGTGTGATGAAGATGATGATGATGATGAAGATGGTGTTCTTACCTCCAGCCACACCACCACCGTGGGCCCATCCCACTGAGCGAAGGGCAGACCCTGACGACAGGCCTCCTCCAGCAGCTCGTGTCTGCAAACACACAACACATCATGAGCAGGCTTCACCGGACAAACACCACCCTGAAGAACCTTCACGTGCTGATCACTCAAGACAGTTCACCAAACGCCATCTTTTATATTTTTGGGTGACCCATGTCTTTTTTTTCAGGATAGACTGATTTTCTACTTTCACAAACTCATTTTCTTCATTCTTCTCTTAACAAGATGTTTAGAAAGACTTTCATGACAAACTGAAGAAGGCAGCAGTGTATCTTCTCAGGAAGTGTTGAGATGAGAGAAGGAGGCAGACAAACATGCATCAGAAGAATGAAGAGAAGCATTCAGTCCAAACGAGGCTGAGACCCATAATGCACTTCAGCAGAGGAGACGCCTGCACGTTTAAATTCAAAATCTCTCTCTCAAGAAATGAGCAAAGATCTGCAGGTGTCCCACTGTGGTGTAATAACTCACCTATGAAATACTGTGTGTGTCATTTTTATCATTATATTCTGATTTGGATTTCTTAAACACCTGTGTGAATTTAATTTGAGACTGAGACATCTAACAAATAAAAAGAGGCGTGAGTTTTCTCAGCTCAGGACATGGGTTGGAGCACTTAATTTAACTTTAAAATGTACAAGACGTTTCCTAATTCCCCATGTCTTTGTTTCCAAATGTGCTTGTTTTATTTCCCATGGTAAGATTATCGTTATCTTGGTGTTAGCGCAGCAGACGTAGCGGGGAAAGCGTTAGTTAGCGGAGCTCCAGCGCATCACAGCAAGCCTGAGACGTGCAGGGTTTCATTCCCATCATGCTTCACGACGGTCACTTACCCTGACTTTGTGCTATGAAAGAGTGTGTGAGGAGAGAGAGGAGACAAGCATGATGAGCCACTGAGAGACTGATGGGAAGCACACAATCACAACAGATCTTGACGGTGAACACAACTAAAACAGTGGCTGTGACTGAACAGAAGCAGAGATGGTGGCAGGGAAACAGGATGGACTGGACTTGATTCTACTTCCTGTTTTGGGCACTATTGCTGTATCACTCACTTTTTCTGCAGTTTTCGGTTCTTCTCTGCAGGGCCGCCCAGTTTTCCGAGCGTCATGGTGTCCTGAGAGCTTCCTCCGTCAGGCGTACCGGCCAGCGCTGAAACACACACACACACACACACACACATATCACAACACACACACTAGACCTGTCTGAACCGGAGGCAATAGTTTAAACTACTATATCTAGTGTAGGGTAACAGCAGTGAGGAACGTCTCCAGGTGTCTGCTTTTATCATTAAACTAAAAATAGGCCTCGATTGTTTTCCTGGATAATCATGCACTGTTAAATGATGTTTATAAACAGGCCAAATTGTAGAATATTTAAGATGTTTTTCGTGCATGTAATCAGTGACAGATCAAACATGTCTAATATAATTCAGTTTTTTTTCAGGTAAAGCAGAATCAGGAATATTTCTATTCTGCCAAGACAATAAAAGTTCGACCTCAATGCTTTAATAACAAATATGTCATTTTATGAACAGAACTTGGCGACACTTTACAATAAGGTTCTATTTGTTAATTTCAGTTAAGAATATAAGTTAAACTAAGAATGTAAAATGTTCGTATGTTATTATAATCAAAACAACAACATCATTTTTTCTGACTGTTTTTGAGCTACAGGTCACATACTATCCATCATGTTTCTTAAAAGCACATTTTTTAAAATCCCGTTTTAACCCTTCTTTCTTATCAAGTATGGCAGACCTGGCCCCGGAGACTCTTTCCCCGCCGGAGCGGGCCGGCCCTTCTCTTTCTTGGCGAACAGTCGGCCGATGGAGGACTTGATGCTCTTCTTCTTGGCTCCTTTGTTGAGTGAGTCCTGACTGCTGTTACTGCTGCTGGGATTACTGCCCGCTCCGTCCTGCAGCCCGGCCCTGGACACACACACACACACACGGGTCACAGCTCTGCTCCTGTATCAGCGCTCTGTAACAGCAGTGGTGTGAGACTCACCCCCGGATGTCCCGGATGTCCTCGTGGCTGGAGGTGTGCAGAGCTCCTTTATGGAGTCTGGAGGAGGACGGCGTGGACGGAGGAGACGTCTCACATCTGATCGTGGCTTTGTCGTCCTGTGCGCACTGAACACACACACAAGCACTTTAACAGCAGCATTAATCATGTTCGTTTGCACGAGAACAGAACAGGATCATTATTGTAAACAACTTTTCAAAAAATTTTCTTTCTTTCTAAAATGTAAGGAATTAAAATAAAACATTGAAATAATAACGGATCATCGTCTATGGGAGTGGTGTGTGTTCGCTCATTATTCAGTCTCTCACGGCGTTTCGAACCTCTGACTGGCTTTCTTCTGTGGATCGCAAAATAAAAAGTGTTGCTGTTTAACTCCAATTGACTTTCATCATATCGCTCATGTTCCTCAAAACAAAGTACGTTTGGAGACAAATGATGTCGTTTTCAAGTGACCTGTTGATTTAAAGCAGCTGTCAATCATCTATGAATGTCTCCTTTAATACACAGAAATGTCCCATAATATAATGACCTCAAATAAGTCATTTATAAGCAGGGCTGGGAGGTATGATGGATGAGAAAGCTACACCTGACTCATAACATCTCACTGCCTGATCAGAACCCATTTCTTTCTTTGACTCCAGGCTGCTTCGATAGGAATCTGACCTCTGAAATCATCAACAGGACATCAATCACGTGACGAGCATCTCATTCATTAGATTATATATAACAGACATTCCCACGGCTGTTTCAGACAAATTCAACTGTTTATCAAAGGCGGGACTTGGTTGCGTTCTCCTCACTGATTGGATAGAGGCGGATCTGAATGTGATTAGTGATTGGACTGTAAAAGGGGTGGGGTTTAAGTGGATCACATGACTTCACTGACAGATCCAGTAATGATGTTTTGATCACGAGGCCCAAACAAATGCATGACTGACTGATTTACAATAAGATCAAGAACTGAGGGGATTCCCAGCAAGGCTTGACCCAGGCGGCCAGCCCTACTTCTCTCTTATAACGGTCCATCACTGTCAGGGTTTGGGTGGATGTTGATTTTAGTCTGGTTGGTGTGTGTGTGTGTGTGTGTGTGTTGTAGCGCAGACCTCTACATGCTAACATGAACAGAACAGCTAAATCTTGCACATGCTCTAGATTACCTTCCTACGATGCTTCCGCAAATCGCTAGGCTGTTGGAAGCGCAAGCAAATGGAGAAAGAGAAGAAACAGGAAGTTAGCAGCGTTTCATATTTAAGCACAGAAGCAGGTGAACAGCAGCCTAGCAGCAGAAAGATTCAGAGACACACAAACACACTGAGAAACACATGAGAGATAAATCGTTGCTGGGGTCATGCAGACACACACACACACAGAGAGACGACCATTCACTCTGGACGTTCACAAGCACGATAAATACAAGGATAAAGATATCGTTCTAAAATCGCTCTCTGTATTAAAGTCACTTCCAGAACGATTTTTTCCAGCCAATCAGAATCCATCCTTCTATCACGAGAATTTAAAGCCCTTACAGATCTGATGCAGAGCTAATATCGTTATCTTCATAGTTATTGTTCGTGGTGTGAACAGGGCAAACATTTTGCAACCAAGTACTTCAGTTCAATATCTAAATATGAATTTAAACCAATATATAAATATATAGAAAAGGAATGTGATAATAGATCAATCAATGTTTTGATTTGTTGAAGAGCACCGAATGGAGTGTATTTCATGCGATGTTAATGTTAGTTTGATTTTAGATTTGATGATCTTGTTGATGTCTGTGTCATGTGACGCTGATGTAAAACACATGAACATCTTCAAGCGCTGTGTGCTTCAATCCATCTTTCTGAGGTCATTATGTGGTCTGTTGCCTGTTATTTGTCTTAGTGGTGAATGACAAATCCTCAAGACTTAAAGGGTTATTCACCCAAAAACGAAAGTTAACCTGTCTTTTACTCACCTTCAAAGCATCCTGGGTGTACGTGATGACTTCCTTCAGACGCATCCAATCAGAGTTCTATTAAACACTGTCCAGACCCTCCAAGTCTTTCCATGGGTATAAATGTGTTTGCCGTATACACACCGAAAGACTTTAAATAAAGTATCTAACCTATCCTTAAAAACATCTCGTTCACCCCCAGAGCCATACAGCCTTCTGTAGTGAAAACGGTTATTTAATATATTTTGGACCGTTAAAGAGAAACACTTACTCACGGCAAGGATAGAGTTTAGGATAGCCCGGACAAATTTTAATATAACTCTGATTGGATTCGTCTGAAAGAAGAAAGTCACATAGGATACTAGGATACTTCAAAAGTGGGTTTTTGGGTGAACTAACCTTTTAATGGCATTATTTAAACCTAAAAATGAATGAATGTGAAGTGAGCTTCCAGAGTCCAGAGTAAACAGGCGTTTAGCTCAATCTTCTCAAACTCTAATCGCTCATTTCCTCGCTGGCTCGTCGAGGGAATGGAGCAGGAAGTCCTTCAGTAAACTTCCTGTACAGCTTCCACACAGAGAGAAAGTCAAGGGTTTTATTTCTGAAAAGCACACGATCATTCGGTCAATTGTGGACGATACCTGCACAAACACAGGAGCACAGGTCAGCAGAGGACTGCTGTACACTACACCCCTCAGGACACACGGCTCAGAGTAATGCTGGACACACATACACACACACACACACACACACACATTACTACACGCTCCACACACCCCTCAGGACACACACACACACTACTACACGCTCCACACACCCCTCAGGTCACACACACCCCCCTCAGGACACACGGCTCAGAGTAATGCTGGACACACACACACACATTACTACACGCTCCACACACCCCTCAGGACACAAACAGCAGGCTCACCAGGGTCATGACCCCCATGCGGTCCAGCTCGCGGCTGGGGCTGTGTGAGGGCCGGCGGGGCGTGGAGTGACCGGATCCGGGCGGAGAGGAGCTGTGGAAGGAGGGCTGGAGGGAGGTCAAGGAGCGGAAGTGGCTGCCCAGATCCTCTCCGCTGCCCACACGACTCTCGATCTCCTCGGCTCTCAGAGCAGTGCTCTCCTTCTCCTCCTGGATCATCCTGCAGCCGCGCACACACACACACACACACTCGTCAGCAGCACCCTCACCTCAGTGTTTCTGGACACAGCGTCCAGTCAGACGCTAAGGGTTCTAACATGCAATAATTGTCATCAGTCTGAATGAATCCAAACTGATTTCAGATTGTTTATATTAACCCAAAACATCTCATTTACACTGCATTTATTTACTCTGAACAGAATGCTAATATTGATGTCATCACTGGAGATACTGCTAGTATAACTACACAGCTCAAAACAATAAAGGGAACCCTAAAATACCATCTTAGATCTGAATGAATGAAATATTCTTATTAAATACTTTGTTCTTTACATAGTTGAATGTGCTGACAACAAAAATCACACAAAAATGATCAATTGAAAATCACATTTATTAACCCATGGAGGTCTGGATTTGGAGTCACACTCAAAACTGAAGTGGAGAAACACACTACAGGCCGATCCATCTTTGATTTAATGTCTTTAAAACAAGTCAAAATGGGAAGGGTACCTTATCTCGTTGTTAATGGCATCCAGCTGCTCCTGCAGCATCAGAGCGAGGGTCTGAGCGTCTGCCTGACCAGCAGGAGACAGCAGGTCCATGGAGCTGAAGACAGTCTCTCTGTCGTCCTCCACGTCGGACATGTCCATGTCACTCTCAAACGCATGAGCCACATTAGCCAAAACACTAGCCTGCTGCAGCCGGTCCCACTCCTGCTCGTCCAGCGTCTGCACCTGACCCCACACACACACACACACGTCAGTCTCACTGACCGCAACAAACTCTGCAGCAGACAGCTTTCTGGTAACTTCCACGTCTTTAAAATGTCATCCATAATTTTGAGAGAAAGCAAGACATTTTATAATTGTAATACAAATTAAAAATGTAATGTGTTCTCTCTCTCTGTCTGTGTGTTGGGATAGACACTTAAACATGTTTTTTCTTACAGTCCAGTGATTTTTTTATTTTTAATATCACTAATAAGTCATACCAAACATTGTTCAGACACCAGATATAATGTTTTTTTACTAGTGGGTGCAGGACACTATTGATATCCTCATAATTACTATAACATCAGCTGAGACATATCACCCAAACATTCCAAGCATGGATAAATTAGATGTAAAATGTATAGATTTTTGATAATAAAATTATTCAGACACTTAGACCCGAGCATGTTTTGCTTTATTGTTTTGTTATTGGTTATTAATGTGATTTTTTTACTTCACAGACTGAACAAACTTAACTTGGTTTGGTTGAGCTATTATCTAATTGTGTTCTTAAATTTAAAAGAGCTCTTCAACCCAATTTATCACATACCTTATCTTATCAAGATGAGTTTAACTTGGTCAGAGTTAAGGGGAGAGTTTTTGTCATATTTATTAATGACTTTATAAACTTTAGGGAATAAACTAATAATGTGAGAAGTGTTGAAGGTGTCCAAATAAATTTTGGTGTGACTGTACGTTTATTAGTTGTCCAAGCCCATTATGTTTATATGTGATTGAACACGAGAGGATGACAGCACTCTTCTCTTGGTCGGTCCTGACAGAGCTCATAAAGTTAGATGCTGACCTTAGAGGGCTCGTCTCGTAGAGCAGACACACGGCCCTTCTGCGGTCGTCTGAGCACCAGCGCTCCACTGTAGTGACTGTCCATCGCTGACGACACCGACACCGGGTATCTGAAGTCCGGCGTGCTGCGCCTGCGGGAGAAAGAGCCCAGGTCAGAGCAAAGCTCAGATCAGAGTACAGCTGACTCTCACTAACACCCCGGAGTTACCCATGATGCAGCAGAGAGTTGCTCCGGCTACGACCGCGCTCGTGTTCAGTCCTCATGGTCTCGATCTGGATGAGCAGCTGCTCCTGAGGTCACAGAACAACACTCGTGAACAAACACAAAACAACACTCATAAACAAACATAGAACATCACTTGTGAACAAACACCATCAGAGTTGGTCACAATCGCACACTTACCTTCTCATGATGAGCCTCTTCTATCAGCTTCTTGGTGTGCTCCAGATCCCGGATCAGAGCGTTCTACACACACACACACACGACAAACGGATATCTCAGAGAGCAGTGGCTGATATTAAGCCGATATACGTGATATCAGAGTATTTAACGGAACACATTATTTTTAAAAATATGCCTATTTTCCAACTGCTGAGTCTTACCATCTCTGAATCCATTCAGCTGACCTCTGGGTCGGGCAGTAGCAGCTTAGCATAGATCATTGAATCTGATCAGACCGTTTGCGTCTCACTCAAAAATGACCAAAGAGTTTTTATATTTTTCCTATGTAAAACTCTTCTGTAGTTATTTGTGCACTAAGACCGCCAAAACGTTAAAAGTTGTGGAACTATACTCTCATTCCAGCGTATTAATCAAGGAGCTTTGCTGCCGTACCATGGCTGCAGCAAGCGCAATGATATTACGCAGCAAATGAAAATGCTGGGAACTATTTTCAAGCACTGTGTAATATTATTGTTCCTTGATTATTTCACAGGAATGAGAGTATAGTTCCTAGCCATATCGACATAAAAAATGACTACTTTTCAGTTACCATCATTCTTAGTATATGATGAAACTACAGAAGAGTCAAGTTATAAATAGAAAAATGTAAACCTGTCAGCATCTCACTCAAAAACAATCTAACGGTCTGATCAGATTCAATGATCTATGCTAAGCTGCAGCTCACAGTGCTACTGCCCGACCCAGAGGTCAGCTGAATCGATTCAGAGATGGTAAAACTGTACAACGTTCATACAAATGTAATGTGAACATAAAGACATGCAGCACAGAGTTAGATATCTAGGCTACCCATGTAATAACAACCTACAGAAATAATTATAAATATGTAATAACGCATTTGCATGGCAAGTGTTACTTGTATTGTGTTTACAGCTGTGATATTGTTTCAGGTGGGTTAATTTTGTTGGCTGTCATGAACAGCACCGAGCTGAACATCACAAGTTGTCAGAATTACAGTAAATAGGACAAGGTGTGAACGCAGCATTAGTTCCAGCCTGCAGGACCTGATCAGCTGGATGGGGTGTGTTTAATTCGTTTTTTTACAACACTATTAGTGAAACAAAGAAAGCTTAGAGGCACAGCATACAGCTTGATGTAAAATAAAATCAGTAAGAACTGTAAAACCAAACAAATGTCTAAAAAATGTCCAAAATTCCCTCCAAATGACTAAAGTCAACAGGCTAATACCAAACAATGCCTGTGTTTGGGTCAGGCTAGAGACGTGCTCGTACCTTGTCCTCCAGCGCTGTCATGCGCTCCTTCAGGTGCAGCTGAAGCCTCTCGTTAGACTCGGACAGCAGCTTGTCCACCGTCTCCGACAGGCGCTTGTTGTGCTCTTCGTTCATCTTCTCTCGCTGACGGGCCTTAAAACAGCACAGACAAGTGAAGCGGCTGCTGTGTTTGCGCTAGCGCGAGAGTCAGACAGTGCTGGGGAAAGCTGCTCTTAAACATAACGCATTACAATATTGTGTTATTGCTAAAAGAGAAACGAATCATTATTTAGCTACCTTTTATGGAAAATAATGTGTTACGTTACTTTAGAGTTACTTTGAAATCTGGACAGGGCTTGCTTGTTTGTTTGTTTTTAAAGCCTTCACAAATGGGTCATTGTAGAGTAAATATCTCTAATAGCTTTAAATTACAGTTTGGGGGTTTTTTCACAGCCAAATTTAGTTTGTGATTAATTAGATTAACTGCAGCGTCCTGTGATCCTGTAATTAATTAGATTAAAAAAAAACAAACATTTTAATCGACTAACAGCCCTAGTTTTTTATGCAAGCGAGATGTTGATATTTAGTCCAGAACTACAGTAACACTCATTTACTCCCGGTTTCCCAGAGCTGTCAGTCAATACAAAAAGTAACTTGTTGCTTTGATTAAGTAAGTGCAGACACTGAGGTCTGAAGATCACTCACCCGCAGCAGCTCCTGGTTCTTCTCCTCCAGCTGAGCCTCCATCTGCCGGAGACGCTCCTCCACGTTCCCATGACGCTCCTCCGCCTGCGAGAGACAGAACATGAGACACTACAGCAGCAGCGGACCCACGAGAGGCAGAACGGTTCATAATGGTGTGACGAGCAGAACTAGGGAAGAACTGATGTGTGAGTGATCTCCGTCCAGCGTCACACAGGAGGACTCCTGACCGGAGCACAACGACACCACCATCATCAGGCAGAACCAGGATGAGCACAAGTGACCGACGAGTCGAGTACTCGCTCCGGACTACAGGAAGAGGGTAGATGCTTCCGTGCTGGTGTTCAGACCAGGTTCAAGAGCTTTATTTTCACTAACTGTGGCATTCACGTCACAGTCTTTTTGAACTTTTGACCCAAGTACTCGACTAGAAAATCACTTGAACTGTGCATCCTGAGTAGAGCCGTCAAATACTAATTCAAATTCAAATTATAAAATATAAATGCATTTTCAAAAGCAAAAATGTTGCTAATTGTTTGAGCAACTTAATTATATTTGGTTTTTAAACATTATGCACACTATGCAACATTTGCCCCTTACTGGAATTATACCTTTCCAATTTGAATCTTAATATTTTAGTGCACAATTTGAATTTAGGTTGTTTTTCAGACATTTTGACAGCCCTAATCCCAAGACAGAACGACAGCGTGAGCTTGTGTACCTTCATCTGTGAGCGACTGTCCTGAGAAACACTGCACGCAGAGCGCTACACACACACACACACACACACACACAGACACACACGGGAGAGAGAGAGAGAGAGACAGACAAACAGCAGAGCTGCAGTCATATACAGAGGAGGAGAGGAACACCAGAAAGATTTGAGCTCTGGGAACAACAGAAACGACAGAGAAGAAGAGGAAGCAGACGACAGGAAGTAAAGAAGCAGCAGGTAATAACACTACAGTATCTTCATTACTCTGTGTCTGCACTGATCTCTGTTCATCTCACACGATTCACTAAATACACTACTTGTGTGATCGATGACCTCACTACAGCACACACTCATTCACGACAGGAACACACAACGCCGGCTCACATGTTAGCAGACCTATGATCTTAATCAAAACTATCAGCATTTCTCTTAATATCGCAAATCATTTGATTGATTATTACAGCTGGTGTAGCATAAAACTGCATGTTTCTTGGTTTTTATTTTATATCGGACAAAATATTGTTTTTTTGTGCACACACAAGAAGAGGCCTTGAAAACAGACTTTCCATGCACAGAACAAATTAAAACCACCTGAACATAAACGTGCACAGTCTATATAATCTTAAAGACATCAACGCTATAAAACGCAATAAAAGCCCCATGTGTGACTTAAACACTCAGATCACACGGAGGTGTTACGAAATTATATTCATGCCACATTTCTATGAAAGTTACAAAAATAAAATGCCTTGGATCACAAATAATCAGGAGCAGACCGGACGGAAAGTGTGTGTCCAGCTTTACATTAAACGGATAAAAAAAAATCAGTTTTATGACGAGCATGCTAAACAAAAACAGAAATAAACGGCCGTCACTGTCACACTGTTATTATTAATCGGGCAAATATCACTGCAGTATTCTTACAGAACACAAACAGTGTCTCTACCTAGTGTCTGTGCTCCAGAGAGAAACAGAGGAATCACAGCCAGATCCTGGGCGTGTGTGTGTGTGTGTGAGAGAGAGCCGTACCTTAGTGAGGGCCACGACCCTCTGAGCCAGCTCTGCCTCCACCTCCGGCAGCGTCTCGGCCTTACGCAGGGTCTGCTGCAGCTTCTGCTCCGCCAGCTCCAGACGCTCCTGCAGCTGACGACCCTTGTCCTCCATCTGTACACACACACACAGAGAGACACACATCATCCTGAACTTCTGATTAAAACGACTGCTTGGATAGTTACTGAAACATTACAGCGTGAATCAACACCAGTGACCCGTGCTGGCGAAATGATCTTCATTTTCACATTTACCATTAGTTTAAAGGCTATAAGAGTCAGGAGATCTGATTGAGAGAACAATCCAGTTAAAGATTTCTGAGGATTTCAAAGCAAAGCAATAGACCTACAGCAGCTGTTATCCAGAAAAACATCCTCCTCTCAGAAAATGCAGATCTGAGATCGTTTTAGATGCTTCATTACTATTTGGAGCTCTGGGGTCGCTAGAACAGGCCTTAATGAACTAATTTTGGTGAAAACCTCAAATTTGATCTCATTTTTCCTGGAGCTCAAACTCAGAGTGTGTGTATTCACACTGATTTGGCCAGCAGGGGTTTCTCTGAGAGGAGGCACCGCACACCTGGCAGACCAGCGAGTCTTTGTTAGCGATCTCGTTCTCCAGTTTGTCGTTGAGGTCGTGGACAGATGTGGCTTCTCTCTGAGCTGCTAGGTAGCGCTTCTCCAGCGTGGTGATCCTCTCCTCCATGTCCTCCTTCTGAGCCAGAGACTGAGAGAAGAACACACACAGACGGTCACAAACCGGCTCGTTCCTCAGCAGATGAAGGCTGTGCTCTGGCGTACCTCTCGTAAGTCTCTCTGCAGGCGGCTGCTGATGTCCTCGGACTTGATGAGGTCTTTGCGGGCCGTGTCCAGATCCTCCTCCAGCTCGGCGACGTGGCCGCAGAGAGACGCCACACGCTCCCTCAGGTGCAGGAGCTCCTTACTCTGTCTGTCCATCGCCTCCTGCAGCTCGCCGTCCTTCCCACAATCCTCCTCGGTGCCCATAGAGCCGTCCGACAGGCGCTGCTGCAAACACACATCCTGCTTTACACTGGGATACTTCAGGAAGCTGCCAGTACGTTCAACAGAAACTATTTCATTCAATTCAGGGTTTCTAAAGCATTTTTAAGCTAAAATGTAAGAATTTTTAAGACCTGCACAAAAACTGTTTTCAGTTTGATAAAAGGATACACTTCACAATTCAGCCTTTAAACCATGTTTAACTCAAGAGAATTGTAAACAATAATCAATAAATGAACATATAAATAAATTTTACTGTTTAGATTTTAATAATGCATTATCTTCCTCTATTGAGGAAATCGATTCACAGCTGTGTGTGTTTGCAGGGGTTGATTTTCACATCGGTCTGAACTAAAACAGGCTTATTAATAATGTACATTCATTCTCTGTCAGCAGGTGGCGCTTTTGGAAAAGCAGAAATGACTGTTCTCCTGGTAATAGCAAGAAACACTCTTTGAAATGACCTACTTAACAAAACCAGAGCCTTTTGAAGTTTAGTTATCAGCTTTCTGTCTCCAAAATTAAGATCTCTTGAAATCATAATTACGTTCTTGTACAATTTTAGAGTTTTATGGCCTACATGTGAATGAGCACAGTTAATGAGTTCATCATTATATCCATAGTTTTGTTCGTGTGGTGTTTACCTTGCCGTTACTGTTTGGTGCTGCATCCGAGCTGTGATTCACTTCTGATCCATCCATCATCCCCTTCCTCTGACTGCTCTGCTCCTTAAGAAACGCCAGCTATAACAGTCCAGAAACAAGCGTTATCCCTCCGTGCCATTGTTATTAGGGCTGAAACAATTACTCCACATTAACAACAACCTAGACAATAAAAACTAAATTGGTCAAAATAATTATTATTGTAATTGTAATTGCAGGGCTTTAACCGGATCCCGAGGGAGGTTGGAGACATTGAGTCCGAGTGGACTATGTTCTCCAACTCCATTGTCAATGCGGCTATCCGGAGCTGTGGCCGCAAAGTCTCCGGTACCTGTCGTGGCGGCAACCCCCGAACCCGGTGGTGGACACCGGAAGTAAGGGATGCCGTCAAGCTGAAGAAGGAGTCC